>JAQMCX010000050.1:6074138-6134548 GCA_029814765.1 Acanthurus leucopareius
GTGTGTGTGTGTGTGTGTGTGTGTGTGTGTGTGTGTGTGTGTGTGTGTGTGTGTGTGTGTGTGTGTGTGTGTGACCATAATAAGTAGTAGAGTGCTTCTATCTAACATGAGGCATGTGGTTCCAGGGACTGATCATCCTTTGGACACCTGTGGTTGAAAGCTGAGGGGATAGAACTTACACCGATGACTAAGTGATCGCCAGAGAGGGAGGGTATAGAGGTTATCAATTTAAATTTTATGGACCCTATTTATTAACTTTTACGTTTGGTATGTTAGATTTAAGCCTGAAACATAACTAAGGTTGTCCAAAGATATATGTTGTGGAGTGAAAGATAAATTATTTCCCTTGGAAATTAAATGAAGTAAAAATATCAAGTGGTGTAATTTGAAAATACTCCAAAAAAGTACTTAAAGTACTTTCATCTTGTACTGAAGTACAGAGCTTGAGTAGTGTAATTTGTTACTTTCATCACTGCTCAGTTTTACAGTTGTGGTATTTTGCAGGCTGCATCACTTACTCATTGTCAGGGCTTAATGGGACACAGCGGCGTCATTGTTACTGTGTTGGTAATTCCTGTGCTTGTCCTGTTATGACAAGTCAAAATGTCCACTAATCCTTATCCAGATGTTTAGAGATTCTCAAGGTGACATGCACAAGGTGCTTGCACATACACACACACACCATAAATGACTAAGACAGTGACGACAACAGCATCATCTACCGGCACGCCTCCTGAACTCTCACTTACTCTTTGATTCAGGATGTTTTCTCTGACGTCAGGCCAATGTAAAAGCTCTTTTCGGAAGGTTAAGTCACTAAGACAATGTTAATTCTTGAGGAAAATGCCTTTGTAACCAGGGAGACTCCCTTGTGGTCAATGAGGGTCATAAATCCATCCAAATGTTGCCTCTATTGTTGTAAGGCAGGCTGGGAGTCAGACAAAAAAAAGGTCACATCAGATGCGGGCTAATAGATCTGGCCATTCTATAGAGGAAGGGAAAATTTAACAGAGTAGCATCCAAAATTAAAAATGTCGAGGGAAATATTTCACCTAATAACTGCTTGGGAAACTCCTTGGGTGGGTGGGTTCCTTGTGTAAAGCTTATCTGTTTAAGATCATCCCCTGATCACTTTTACTGCAATAACTTACTTTTAACATTAATGCATGTGATTAATAAACATTGTACTGATATGACAAAATGTCACTAGACACCAGATCAAATAAAAAATAGATTTCATGTCAGGGGAATACAGGCATTCCTTTAAAGGTTTGTAATTTTAGAGTATGTGCATGAGCGTTTGTGTGTGTGTGTGTGTGTGTGTGTGTGTGTGTGTGTGTGTGTGTGTGTGTGTGTGTGTGTGTGTGTGTGTGTGTGTATTTGTGCATGTAAGGTGGCTGTAAAGATATTTGGGTTCAGCATGCAAAGCCATTAGTTTGCTCTGGTATGACAGTGGTGAAAGCCTTAAGCTCAGAGGAGATGTTGTCATTCCTGTCCTGCCCCCTCCAGGAGTGTGAAGATGTGACATCAACAGCAATAATGAAGGCAGCTCATCAATGGCTGGACCCAAGGGCTATAAAAGGAAGTTGGAGAGTCCAGAGCTTATCATAACTAATAGGACCTAACCAACAAACCAGACTGACTTCCATTTATAGGACTGGTACACAGCCTTTATTTTTAATCAGAGTGAGGAGAAGCCATCATCACAGGTGGGCCTATATTCATGTTTATGTTCTACCTCAGTAAGAGTTCTAGGCCAAATTCACGTCAACTCAGATTTATTCCTTTATCTGTTAAATATGATTTAAGGGTGATATCGTGACATAGCGTGTTTAGATATTTAACATGTTGAAATATTGGAATATTGGAATTTCAAAATAAGAGAAGACATACAACTTTAATCTTAACAAATTTTTAAATGACTTTTGTAACATCCAGTGGCTTCTTTCGTTATGCTAAGGGTCAGACATTTAAAACTTTTCTAAGCCTATTTATTGTATTCTTGAACCATATTTTTAGTGAAAAAAGTGTAAATGTAAAAAAAAATAGATTTTAAGAATTTTTTTATTTTTAGATTCACAGGTCGAGAAAGTCAACATGCTAAGTCTGGACCATAAAATCGTGTTCATGTCACTCTGCATTTTACACCTGGTCACTCGCTTTGAAGGGCGGCCTCTAAGGTAATCCCCTCCTTCTGATGCCTCATACAGATGTATTAAAATTACCTAAAATACAACAAGCTATTTATCTCATTCAAAATTGGCTGTTGTTTAATTATTAGTACAATCTGTTTTTGTAATGTTATACTAACATATATGTCATGATCTTGTGTGCAGTAAAAGGACGGTGAGTGAGGTCCAGCTCATGCACAATCTGAGGGAATACAAGCAGGTGCAGGAGCGGCGGGAGTGGCTGCAGATGAGGCTCCGGGGCATCCACACAGCTCCGCCAAGGGGCAACGGCGCGGAGGCGGGCAGGACGAGGTGGAGGCTGCGTCCCGAGGAACTGCCCGACCTAAGCGACCTGACACCAGAAGAGATCCAGTACGCTTTAAACTTCTTGGAAAAGCTCCTCAAGTCCAAGCAGTCATTAGACTGATTTGGCCGTCGACAGTCGCTGCAACATTTCCAACATCCTTTCTAGGTCACTTTTTTCTGTTTTGTTTAATGAGATGTCAGCATGTGTCTCCTTTTCATCAGAATTTACTATTTTAATTTATAAGTACTATTTTATTTATTGTAAATTTTTTACTTTATTTATTTAACTTTATTTATGAAATTGATGTTCATGATGTTGATGTAAGAGGGAGACGGTGCCTTGCCGAGACAAAGCGTCTTGGTTGTTTGCACTTTTGTTTGACTTCATGAGTGGTGTTGAGAACCACTGCATCCAAAGCATACAGCTGCTTTATTCAACATAATGAACGAGATTTTAAAAAATGGACCAACAGTGTTGGCATTCCTGTCTTTAGAATCATGTCAATTGTAATAAGTTTAAACTTGTTAATTTGGGATTTACATGATTAGACATACTTGTCCAGCCACATTTTTACTGTTAAAAGAACAAACAAAATGGACATTTAAGGTTTGGCTTAATAATAGACCATGCACTTCAAGAGCATAGATGTATTACGTATATTTTTATATGTGTAACTACATAAAATATTTTATGTAGTATATATGTGTTACGTATGTATATATAAAAGAGAAAACATTGAAATTGTTTTGATGTCATTGTTTTAACATATCATCTGTACAATCTCTGAATTTTTTCTAAAATGTGTATGCGCTTGCGTGTGTGCATTCACTAGAAGTGAAGTTGTGACCTAGAATTCACGGTTGTCTCGCGATACTTTCACGCGAACTCCGCTTTCCCATACCAAAACAAAGAATCTACAGCCAAGTGTAGTTCATGTACACTGGGGGTCTTGCCGTTTTGTTCCACACGAAACCGAGAGATTGTATAAAAGACTGTCAAACCCATCGGACGAAACACAAAACTGGAAATGTAACGCAAGGAGGTAAATAAAGTTGTTAAAACTCTTGAACAGAGCCAGCTAGCTACCGTTAGCCACCGTTTAGCTTAGCGGTTAACACTAATTTATCAGGCTAACCAAAAAGTCCAAAATCCTCTAAGACGCTTTGAAGTCTCTATAGCACGACGTCGAGTAACGTTTTGCTAATAACATCGTTACTATGTTCATAAACCGTCAAACTCACAAGAACAGCAGCATTTAGTTCCAATGGGTAACGCAACAGTAACGTTATCAGTCAACGGTCAAGACATAACGGTAGTGCAGTCGCGTCAGTACCGTTATTTCCTGTAATCTAAACTGTTTGTCGCGCATAGTGAAAAGGTAACTTAGTTAATATTGTGGACTGTTACCCAATATTCACCGCCAATGTGGTCATAGATTGCCTTAAACATGTGACATTCCTCAGCATCAATCTTTAAAATCTTTGTTTTATTTTGTTTTGTTTTTCTTTTTTAAATGTTCTCCCTCAGAGTTGCCTAGCTAACCTTTGATGAATGTTATATTAAGGTAACGTAACACTCTGCAGATGACTGGCATTTTAAACCGTATTTGGCCACAGGTTAACAGTGTAGCCCCTCTATTTATTAGATAAGAGAAACTTGTAGTAACGGCCATGAGTACACTCTATTGATAACTGCATACAAAGAGGACGTGTATTTGTCACTTTGAATAAACTGGACATTTAACGATTACCATGCTGTGGCTATCGTTTGCAAATTACTTATTGGATTATGAAGACACCAATAACGAGATGTCATTCAGGCCTTTATGTGATATTCCACCATAATAACATCACACGACTTGCTTAGTTATTGGAGAGTAGTCTATAGAAAGAAAGTCGGTTTGTGGTACAGACAGATGTTCTGACCGGTAATCCCACGATCTGAGTTCCCGTAGACCATTAGTCTAACATATAAAACTGTGGTAAAGCCGGATTTGACCCATTGATGGCTCCATCTGGATAATGAAACAGAGTGAGTAAGGAGTAGTTGACCTATGCAAAGATAGCTGCTTACTTTGTCGATACTGTACTCTAAATTACACAGTGTATTCGTATCAGTGCGGCAAGGTAGCAAGGTTTATAGAGCCACCTGCCTCTTAAACCCTGGCCATATTGTTGTGATGTAAAAGAGTTTCTTGTTGTCACAAAGATCACATTTTACAGTCCCTCTTGATGGACACAGTTCTGTATCACCCAGGGCCTTTAATAATATTGAAGATACAGTGTGTATTGTATTTGTGAAATTCTGTTTTAATGTGGTGTTTTGATAATACGTCTATGATTATTTTTATTACAGCTCAGCATTTTTCTATCATCAAATGGGGCAGAATTTACATTTTTTTTCTGTATTTTTGTATGATACCAAATGTACCTATTTATTTATTTTGTGGGCTCTCAGATTGATTTATATAGTAATTCATTCATTCATTCCTTAGCCTCCGTGCTCGGTTTTCCACAACAATTAAAACTGCCCTGAGCAGTCTTGCAAACAGAGCGATTTAAGAAGTAACTTTTCGATACTGGCTCACAATCGTGTTGGAAATGTTGCATTATGTGGTCAGTTTTAGACTGAGAATATATGATACAAAATGTCAAAATGTGGCACAAAATGTATCAGTTTCCAATTCGTAGAAGTCGATTGTGTAGAGGTTGCAAGAAGCCTATTACATTTTTATTCTGACATGCCTCATATTTCCTTAGTGATTTTTGGTCCTTGAATCACTCTGAAAATATGATGAAATTGGTGAATGTCTTTGAATCTGTCGTTGTTATACTTTCAACGACAAGGTCCACAACAGCACGGAGCACTCAGAAGGGGGAGCTTGCGAGGAGCACGTGAAGGCAGCATCGCTCTGATTCAGTCAAGCACGCGGCCATTCACAGTTTAAGGTCCCTCCGGTGACTCTGAATGACTAGCCGGTGCACGTCTCCTTTGCCTTTAGACGCATTCAAACCTTTGGGTCGAAACGGTGGATTTGCTAGCGAGTGAAAGTCCAGGTTGAGTTTGTGAAACGATGCTGATGAAGTTGGAAAGTAATGAGCGAGGATGCTGAAGCTGCCGGCAAGCCCGCTTTGTTCGGAGGAGCGCAAGGCTTTTGTGCCGCTGTCATCCCGCAGCTCATCCCCTGCTGCTTTGTCTTCACTTGGCCCTCTGATACCGACCGGTAGGCGCACGTCCGCTCTCAAGGCACCGAGGTTTTAGCTCAGTCATTGTGTTACATGTACTCACATTTTGGTAACTGGATCTTGGTAAAATATAGTGCAATTAAGAGATTTCTAATAGAACCCTACAAAGAACTGTAACTGTATTATCCTTGACGGCACTGACTCTGTTGTACTTAATAAAGAGTAATGGTGATGTTTAGATTTCGATTATTACCCTTCAGGAGCTATATATACATATATACACGGAATGACTATGGTATGACCCTCTTTATATCCTAAATTCAGCATCTTTTTTTGCTGGATTGTAGCCCAGACTGGTGCAGAGAACAAATTCTCTGTCTTTGCCCGTTAGTGTGTCTGTGTCAGCAGCCCCTAAATAATAGATGGGACCCTCACCCCTAAGGGCTCTAACCTCCTGCTTTTAATAGACTGCTAGGACACGTTGAGTTATTGTGTCTTAGGTGGGCTGGTGAACTTAATTGTTTTTAACGCATTAAACCTGCATGCAGAGCTCTTGTAAGCAATACATGCTGTTGCCCTATTCAGCAAAGACAAGGGAAATTGATATCCGGGGGTGGCACCCAGTAGCAGGGAGCTGGACAATTGAAATTTTCTCTAGTCACTACTTCTTTTTGACTGTGTGACATCTTGGCTGCTGTACATTTGCATTGCCATGTGAAAGATGAGAGGAGCTGCTTGCCCTGAGTGAAGTATTGCCTCCTCAGTTCCTTTGTTCTCTCTGCCCTGCTGGTCTGGCAATTGGCTGTCTGCCTGTTTGGCTGGAAATCCCGCTTGTGTTTTTATTATCCCATTTCTGTCATGCATTAAAGTCCCATTGGAGATAAAACATGCATTAGCAGACATTGGTGTAAATAAACAAAACATATTACTATCAATCTTGATAGAGCATGTGATTGTGGTGATTTAGAAAGGAAACCTTGTTGTTTATGGTATTATTCTCTTCAGGATAGTCTGTAGCCATGGAATAATAATCAGTAAGCTTGACTACTCTTTCAAGCCTTTCTGTGCATTGCTTTGAATTTTATTTTATTTTTTTTCACATTTTCTCTTGATAGGTGGTTTCAGTTAAATAGGCTGAGAGAAGTTGACTTCTGTGCATGTTAAACAGCTCTGAGCAAAAACACTGAACCAGAAAGGGATGAGTGTGTGAGCAGTTGTGTGCTCCTTTTTACATCTTTGTGTGCATATTTCTTCCTCTCCTCAGCTGCTATGGTGACCCTTCTCTTCAAGGACATTGCCGGTGTCTGCAGCTATACTGTGAAACGGGCATGTCATAAACAAAAAATAAATATAAACTTTTTTTCTCTTTGATTTCAGAAATGTACATTTTTGAATAGAATTGAAAGGTTAACTACCTCCGTATAAATTGATTTTGTTTACATTAATATTTTTGAAATTATTACAACCTTTTATATGTTTTTTTTCACCCTTTATGTCCACATAAGGTTTGTGTTTATGTGTTGTGTATAAAAATGTGAGGTGTAGCAAGACTGATGAGGTGCCTTCAAATTAAAAAAAAATAAATAAATCTGTGACCTTGACTGGGTGTAGCTTATGCATTAATGGGAATTCAAGGTAATGTGCAGTCATCACACTGAACCGGTGATTAATTTGTGTCATCAGATCACTGGTCTTGCCACATCTTGGTTGCTCTGTCTGGGTCTAGCCACCTAGACGGTAAGCCATTTAGCCACTCAATCAGTCTATTAGTTGGCTGGCCATCCACTAGGCTGTCCGGCACATTCAGATGTCAGCCAGTATCAAATTAGGCTTCTGTCATTACCAGCCTTTGAAGCTTTGCCAAAACGTACATAGCCTATTCACTTGGACATGGAAAGAAACGTTTATCAATCCTTACTCAGTTTTTAACAGCTCAGCATTAGGTTTAAGAACTGATAGGCACTTAGTTTTTTGTGTGTGTAAAAGTGTAAAGTTTAAACCTATATGTCAAATCTTTCTCAATTATTTAGTCTATAGTGGTTTCTTGATGTGTGTCTGGTAATGTGGTTTTTGGAGTAGAAGGTAGTACATTGGCTCTTTATACATCCCCAAATTAATTTTTATAAAATAATTTGAGAGTCTCACTTTTCCATTCCTCCCACTGTCCTTGCTCCCCTTTTTCCATCTCTCTGTTTTCAGAGCTAGCAGTAGATGTTCATCATCATATTTCATAGCTGCTCCTCTCAAGAGAGCAAGGCTCTCTTCATTACTGAGACCTGGATGTGTTTCTGCCTTATAAGCTCAACACTATTGATCAGATAGCCAGCTCCAGTGGCACAGTGAAAGAAAAATTGATTATTTTATCAGCACAACTATTGGAATGCAGTTTGCCAGAATACAACTAAATAATAATGCAATTACTAAACAGTAACAGTAGGACAGTCCTATGTTAATTTCATTGTCATGGGATACATGTAGCTACTTATTTTTGCAAAATTTCACCCAGACGTCAGACAAATTGTGGCAATATTCTGTCTAGTATTATTGACCAGCAGTTAACTGATGCTTGAAAGGTATCACTGGTCCAAATAGTGTCACAAATTAGCACTTTAAATGCTGTCTCTCTCGTCTTCATTTCTTAGGTTCACATCTTCTTGTATTTACTCTTTGATTTGAATATTTTAAACTGTCCATTTTTCAAATGCATTATATGACAGTCAAATTCAGAAACATCCTGGGGTTTTGAGCCTGTGCCTTATTACATAACAATCTTGTCCAAAGTACATTTCATCAGAGAAAGTAACAGTTAAGCAACAAAAAAGACTAATTTAGCCAAAAATCATCATAGAAACTAATCTCTGAAAACAAAAGTATGTGTATAGATGTGCATTAATGTATGCACAAGATTTAGTGTGTTTAAGTCCTCTCTGAAATGAAGGGAAAATATTAAACAGCTCTCTCAGGGCTCCTTGTCTGTCTGAAAAACATTGACTTACGGCAAACCACTCAAGGAAGCATCACTTGCCTCTGAGACAAGGTGGAATGTTTTTTACCCATCAGTCACAAATCTCTGCGAAACCAGCCTGTGGAGCAAGTAAACATATGAAGCCATTTCTGTTTGTTGTCCTGTACCTAAGTGAGTCCCGCTCTCTCAGGTTGTTTCACATGGATACACCCTCTAATGGATGCTCGGGTGGTGCGTGTACTCGGCTGCAGGCTGAGTTTGGTGGTTTGGTGTCGGCCCTGTTTCTGTAGCACTTAGCCCCTTCAAGGGTTCACACAAGTTGACTGCAGACTTTTTATAGGCCCTCTCCTCGTTCCACAACTCAGCAAAGCAAAAAAAATCCTTTACCCCCAGAGCAATTTCTGCACAACTGTGCATGTGAGTGAGCGTAGAGAGGATCTAATCCTGGCACTAAGTGATCTGTCTCATTGTTGCATGAATCTTACATCAGTGCTTTGGTTTCTGTATGATGAGTAGTGTCATCCCACTTGGAGGAGAAGTTGGGACCATATCAAACTTTACTGGCAGTTTAAATTTATTCTGATTATTATAACAAGGCACACAAAAATATTAGTGTATTTTTTCCTTTGGTTAAACTGTTAGCGCTCTACCAAACGTCACTTTTAGACATTTGAAGCTTCTTTTAAGGTTGTGAATGAAGCATTGAATGTCCACTGTCCGTTTTTTTAAATTTCTTTTATTTGAAGGATTTTTTTAATTATTTGAAGCCTGAATTGAAGATCTATCCTCTTTGATTCCAAAACACCTTTATTTAATCTAAAAAACTTTCAAGAAAGCACATAATTTCAGCACGAGAAGCATTCATTCAGCTGTGGGGAGAACAAATTGAGGAATGAAGAGGTGGTTGATGACTTACCAAAATATGAGTTATAGATTCAAAAACAAATTTGAAACATAAAATATTTGGTCGGGTCTGCATAGGAGTCAGTGTCAGAATGGTGAATGATGATGTTAGCCACGTGCCACTGGGTCATTTTTAATCCTTTTAAAAACTCAAGGTCAGATCATTTAACATCCTTGCTTTATTAAAGTTTCTGATGTAATCCAGTTTAAACAAAGTTTTAACCAATATTTAGCAAAAGCATTTTATTCTTGCTCTTAGCACGGCAGCTGTTCAGGTAAAATGAAAGAAATGCTAATAACTCTGACTTTCTGTGTGTGTGTGTGCTCTCATCTCTCTAACAGTGACCGACAGTGTAGCTTGTCAGTGTTGGACTGCGAACACCAGCAGCGGCAGCAGGTCAGCACCATGAGTCAGTTCGGGGCCGGGGCCAGTGGCAGTACTGGTGGAGGGGCGAGAGAAAGAGGCGGGACCGAACATTACCGGGAACAACGGCGGCGCTCAAGCGACCGATCACGTGACTCCTCCCATGAGAGAGGGGAGAGTCAGCTGACGCCCTGCATCAGGAATGTCACCTCTCCCACTCGGCAACATGGTAAGGAGAATAAAAACATCAGAGTTTTGTTCTTATATGTGTCTGACTGAAGGCTTGTGTCACTGATGTCCAAGTGGCTTCCTTTTGCCCACAGATCGTGAACGTGGCGATGGAGGCTCATCCTCCAGACCCTCCAGTCCCCGTCCTCCCAGGGTTTCTCTACCCTATTCCCATGTTGGAGGGGCCCTGATCGGGGGACATATACCTCGGTCCCTAGGTCCTCCTGGAGCAGACCACCACTCAAAGACACTGGGCCAAGGACTGTGCGATATGATCTACGTGTATGACCTCAGCAGTAAAGAGGGGCATCGCAGTGGACTGAGACTCGGAGAGAGAGTAACGCTTATTGTAGACAATACAAGATTCGTGGTGGATCCTGCCATCTTCACAGCTCAACCCAACACCATGCTGGGCAGGTAATGACTCAGAGATGGATAAGCTGTAGGCACAGGTGCCCTTTGTGCCTTCTGTTTCAAGGAGGGTTTACAATTAAAAGCACCTTACGGTCTGCCATCAATGTACCAGGAAGTTACGCAGTAACTTAAATGTAAACTGACTATATCATGATCATTTTACAAGATAAATACTGTATTTGTTTTTATTCTTAGTATTTCACTTTTAGTTTTTCTAAAGATTGATATTTTGGACTGATATTTTAGGGGTTTTTTTTGCATTCGCTTCTCACTTCCCCTGTCATCTGCTATTCTCAGATGCTAGAAGCTTTAACAATGTTGATGCTAAAAGTAACAGCTCCTTCCTTTATTTGTGTCTTTTCATGTCTTAAATCATTCCAGCAGTTTTCTGATTAATTTTGACCCAATCACTCAGACTATAAAATACAATACTGAGGCTGCCAGTTTCCTCAACAATGGTCATTTTTTTGTCACTTAACAAAATAACAACAAATAATGTTTACATGTGCTGTATACACAAATGAGTAAGTATGGGTTATTGATAGTTGATGCTTAAAAGTTTATCGAGCACCTGTTTATAGGGGAAAAAAGGCAAGATTGCATCCATTTAAATGGAGATTTGTTTTTATTTAGTATGTCTTTGTTTTATTTCTTTTGATCACAATCATTTTGAAACAAAAAAGTTTTCTTTTATGATTACAAGGGAATACTGAAGCCACAGCCGTTTTTAGCTTTTTTTATGTGCTGCTACAACTTTGAAGGTTAACAAAACACAACACAAACACCACTGTTGGCTTTGGTTGTTTGTTTTCAGGATGTTTGGTTCGGGGCGGGATAACAACTTTACACGACCCAATGAAAAAGGAGAGTTTGAGGTGGCCGATGGCATCAGCTCCACTGTCTTCAGAGCCATTCTGGTAAGAACGCTGAGTTTAGGTTTCATCTGTGGCTTTGTTTGCCAGTCAGAAAGGCTCTGTGCACTGTCACTGTTTGCACTGTGTCACATAATCTATGTCTCTCTGTCATTTTATGCCTTTTTTCACTCACTTTGTTTCAGAATGCTGTAGTTTTTCTTATCTTCTTTTTTTCTTTTTGTCTCTGGCTCCATTTCAGTCCCTGTGTTTTTTCTACTTATGCTCTTTCTGTTTCTCATTTACACAGTGTCTCTCTTTTTTAGTTCGCTACTTATCCTTCCTTCTTACATCTTTCTTTTTCCCCGTCTTCTTTTTGTTTCTCTCATCTTTTTATTCTCTCTCCTCTCTCAAGGGCTCAATGACTTAAGAAACATAGACTGCATCTCTAAGTGTATTCACTTTCTATTTGTCTTCCTGCTGATCTTCATCCATCCTTCCATTTTTATTACACAGGATATTTCTTAATACACCTAATGCCACTTCTTCCCTGCTGCTGTTCACTGTCTGCCAGTGTTCCCTTTCGGTCTGCTTCTTTCCTTTCCGTGGTCCTTCATTGCTGTTTGAACTGACAGACGTTTTCAGCCCTGTCTTATATAAAAGTCTAAATAAATAAGTGCTTTTCCACCTGTGACAGGCAGTAACATTTGTTAGTTTTAGTAATATGTGCACTTTTAGCCATCTAAGCTCCACCCTTTTTTTATTTTCTTCCTGTTTCACCACAATACCAAAATTAAAAATTAAAAAAAGATTAATTTTTCATTATTGTTAATGAGATGTTTGTGATAGCATGTTTTTCTCAGAATATAATGGAAAAGATGGCAAAATTTAAAAAAAAAAAGTTATCTCTCGCCTGGAACACTGTTTGGAGAAGAAATATGAAGCTTATCAAAAGAGCTGTTGTAGTTTAAAAACTGCTCAAGAGATGTGTGGAAGATCCTCTGCTGAAGAAAATTAAAAGTTAATGTTGATTGATCGCTGGATGATGTATCGTGATGGTATTGGCTGAAATTGGTTGCTTTGAAGCCTACATGAGCAGATTTCTTACTGTCTTAACAGGATGACAGCATGATTGGATTTTAAACTAGAATACAAATAATTGATAGTGAGGGGAATCAAGATCCAGATTTAGTGGAGAACCAGTTCCAAACTGATCGGCTCCTCTGAGCCTATCAACTCATGCATCAATGCTACTAGAAACTAGCAACAAGAAGGAGTGTGTTGTAAAGGAAGAAAGCATGGTTTGATTTCATCAAGAAAGATGACAATATTTCCAGTTGCAATGTCTGTTAAGTGGTAATTTCATGTGAAGCTGGAAAGACCAGAAATAAGATTAAAACACCTTTCTACAGAACATTGTTTTTATGCTCTGTATTCCCACACTTTAAATGCGAGTGCTGCTGCTTCCTAAAAGAGCAGCACAACCATCACCAACAGTAAATGTCTTATTTAATTAAGAACGCAAGACTTTTTCTTTTACGGAAAAAAAACCTAAAAGAAAACAGAAGCTGTACAGATTACCTTTTGTTTCATCCATTTTAAATCATGACTTCAGCTAGGAGTGTTTTAACACAGAGTTTTTGCACTCTTGCATAACATGTACAGCTTTCTCAGCTCTGCTTTAATCTGTGTTTAAACACAGAGATGATCAATCAGTTGATCTTGTGATGAGATATTTTTCTCAACTGCTGCCTCAAAAATAATCCTAGGACCTTCAAATGAGGTGTTAATTGAAAGCAGGACACGATGCATGAGATATTATTTAGAGGCTTGTGTTACACTGTGCAGGTTCTATTTTTGTGCTCACTTATTGTATTATAATCTAGTTAGTCATCATTTGGTCAGCAGTCCTCCAGCAAACTATTCCTGAGAGCATTTATGCTGAGCTTTTTGTTGATGCAGGGCTTTCAAAATCTTTCTGGCAAGTGCAAAAGACTGTCCATTTGCCTCAGCCCCTTAGTCATGCACTCGCAGAAAGAAAATAATTGCTTGATTGTGGTCACGGCATAATGGATTCTGGCATTTATGTGTTTGTATGTAGACATTAAAGTAAACCCGAGGAGACAGGAAAGTGAGAGAAGTGCAGGACAGGAGCGGAGTGGTGCCTCTGTGCCTAGACTTGTTTCCATTGGTGTGTTAGAGTTGAAACTCTCCTGGGAAACAGCCACTATGAGCGTCTCATTTGACACTGGCTGCACAGAGACAGTGAAAGGAGGGGCAGTGACGTTGTTAGCTTTTGCTTTCATCACACGTTTACATCTCCACCTTCCCTCTCCTCTTAGTCTCTCCTCTCTCCCTCCCTCTCTTTCCATTGACATCCGGCGGATTTTACTTTCATCACTGCTCGCTCTCCATCCCTCCCCCTCCTACTCAAACATCTCTCTCTCTCTCTCTCTCTCTCTCTCTCTCTCTCTCTCTCTCTCTATGCCAGCAGTGTGAGTGAAGCAGCTTCAATAATGGCGTCTTGTTTTTTCTCCCATGCTTGCATGTGAATGCCTGCCATTCTGTCTGGTACTTCATTTTTGTGTGTGCGTGTGTGTATATGTGTGTGCATGCGTGTGTGCATGCTGCTGAAAATGGCAGGATTACTACAAGTCGGGGATAATCCGCTGCCCTGACGGCGTTTCCATTCCTGAGCTGAGGGAGGCATGTGACTACCTCTGCATCTCCTTCAACTACAGCACCATCAAGTGCAGAGACCTCAGTGAGTACACAGCACCATACATGCTGCGGGTTTAGCTGTTACCGTCACCATTTTCTGTCTGAAGTGTGCAGAGCTGCAGACTCATGTAGTTGCTGCTGGACTGTGGTAAGTGTTGAGCTCAGATCATTATATTATCAATAAAGTAGACAATAACACAAATGGGCTTCTCTTGTTATGTTTTTAATACAAAGGGTCTCACTATGCTGCACATCTGATGGGCATGGTCAGCTACCTACTTATTGCAATGTAAATATGACCCTGCAGTAAGAGCTAAAATTAGGCACATCAGATGTATTGGTAGTATATGGAGACAGGCTGATGTACCTGTTGGTCTGAGTTATGTCATATGTGTAAATACATGTTGGACGCACGTGACATCATATTTATTACTAGCAAATTCTAGTTTATTAATAATGAACATCTCTTTGTTTTTTGTGTTGTGTGGTTATTTTGCATGTTTTTGCCTCTTGTTTGTGTCTGAGTGTGTGAGGGAGGAGCAGCTTCAACTCACAGGCTGCTGCTGTGTGCGTGTGTGTGTGTGTATGCGTGTGTGTTGGGTTCTAAGTAGGTCATGATTAGCTGTGAGATTTAAGGCTTGTTATGCAAGCATTTAACCAACCAAGGCGAGCAGGTCTCATTCTTGTACCAACAGGATGCAGTTTTCAGTGTTTTTCATCTTAAGTTGCTGCGTTTGTGTTTTCTGTGGTTCTCTTGAGTCTATATTTAATTCTCTGTCTGTCTGTCTCTGTTTTGGACAGACCCACATTAAGGCTGCAAATAAAAAACCTTGATATCTGTTTGTTCTTTTTAAAAGTCTGCATTTGTTCAGTATTGTTTTCATTTATTGTGCTTAGGCAGCTCTACATGAGGTAACATTAACTGGTGCAGTGCTGGCTAAATATCCTCAGCTGTAGAACAACAACCTCCCACAAGCAAACACTCTTTCTTAGAAACCATTATACTACAGTCAAGTCAAAACCTGTGTAAACTAAGGCTTTAAATTTAGAAATGGACAGTTAAAAATGACACAGAGCAGGTCAGACTGTAGCTAGCTCCTGTTATTTCCAGAGCTTTGCATCGTTACTCAGTCACAAAAAAGACTTAGAGTGGGAAGATCATTTGATTGATTGTCTTGTCGTTCTTGAAGTTGACAGTATCCAGTAATCAGTGGTTTGGTGTATTCAGAGCAGATCTTTTCTACAATTAGGAAACAATATCAAAAGTTCCCTCAGAGTTTTCTGGGATGTTTACTCGTAAACCTTTTTTTTTTTACATTCACTGCCTCTTGTTTTCAGAAAAAAATTTCTTAAAAATTGCACGGTTTTATCCATGTTTACTTGTCAGTGGTCTTTTTTTGGCAGTATTGCAGGTTTCTTGGCACATTAATTCCACTGGTTGATCAATGCAATTGTGAGCAACCGTTGGCTTGAATGTGTATCACATTAGACAAATGTTCTTGCACAATGGAGTAAAGCAGGAATGACGTGTTTCTGTAGTTCAACTGTAGGTCAAAAGTTAGCATTGCCCTGGTTCCCTCAACAAAATGCTCATGAGATTTTTCCAGTGGAAGCATAGATGCAATTGTCAAAAGTAAAAAGCAAAGATTAGGCTATAAATAAACCCAACCACACTGGCATGACTAAATTCTCTGCTCAGCCTTCTACCACACTTTCCTGTACAGATTGTAAGAGTGTGTATGTGAAAGTAAGAAGAAAGGTGAGCTAGCAGCAGAATAGAAACTGTGTTCAGCATGATGCTGGTGAACTTCTCTGACAACCTCTCATTCATTCAGTCTCATTCAGCCACTTGTTAATAAACTATTTTTCTAGACAAGTTAAATGACAAAAATCAGTAACTGACATATTTCATGTTGGAAACCAAAATGTGAAAGCTTGTCTTAACTACAGAATTTATTTCAGGAAACTAAGACAAGGGAACCAGAAGTATAACAATGTTGACTGATTTCAGGGTTTTAGTTCTTGTTTCTGCAGCAGTGTTGCATACATCTATCATCCTTATGAGCACAAACAAAACAAAAGCACAAACAAAACAAAAGCACATAAAAAACTGCTGCATAGCGCCTGCAAACCAGAGCAGCTATGGTGAACATCTAAGCCTGTGTTTCTGCATTCAATTTCAAATTTTGCTTTTTTAAGTGAATATGCTCGATTACAATGTCTCAATCACAGTATTAGTAATTTATGGTTTTTAATTACATTTTTTATTATTGCTTTTTTTGAGGTAGATAAATCGGTGTCTGGTGTTATAAACAACAAAAATAGATGATTGTTTATGTTTTTATATTGTATGCCGATACTTTGTTCATTTGATCAGGAAGTTTTGCACAAGTGCGGTCACCTGTATGACCACTTTTTTAGTTTTATCTTTAATGTCAAGTAGAAGGAAATACATGTTAACAAAACCTCCAATATATTATTATGGGATCACTATTGACTGATAAACAGCAAAAAAATCTGTCATGTCATTGCTACTGACAGTGGACTTAAAATCTTAACATTCAAGTCTAATAGTTGCACGAAAGTGATACAAACAGAAGTTTTGACATTTCTTAAGTGGTGTTACTTCTCTCAATCTTAAAATAGCACCTGGCTATCCCAGTTGTTGAAGAAAAAGTGAATGATGGGTGAAGATGATGAAGCACAGTGTCCCACTTCCTTTCCTCTCTCATGTCCTCATTGTTCTTCCCCAGGCGCCCTGATGCACGAGCTGTCGAACGACGGGGCCCGGCGTCAGTTTGAGTGTTACCTGGAGGAGATGGTGCTGCCGCTGATGGTGGCCAGCGCTCAGAGTGGAGAGAGGGAATGTCACGTGGTTGTGCTGACAGATGACGACGTGGTGGACTGGGATGAAGAGTATCCTCCACAGATGGGAGAGGAATACTCACAGAGTAAGAGACCATCGCTAATACTGGATGTTTTCTTCTATTTATGTTAGACAGACCTGATTAATCCAGCAGCTCAGGTGACCTATTTTGGTAGCAGTATGTCAGCCTCAAAGCAGCATGCAAAAAGAGAGGAAGTGATGCTCCAGTTATCAGCTTTGAAAGAAACAGGTTACCGTGATATGAACACTTCTGCAGCTCCAGCTTTCTTCACAATTTTGGTTCCAGAATAATAGTTCTGAATAAAGTGGTTTACAACTAGTTGTGAACAGAAACAGAATCATTGTTTTACACAGCTCCTATATTATGTCTGAGTTCTCCTGTCTCCTGTCACAGAGAAGAATATCATTTTGATAAAAATTTTCAGTTACTGTGCTAGCATCCCCAGCAAATGGAACAGAAATACTTCAGTACTGTTCACAGATCAACCTCAACTTTGACACAAATAATGATGAGTGCATAAGTATAAGAAAACACAGAGAGAGAGCTATAATTTAAATGATGACTCTGGCAGTGATGTGTTTGTATTCATTCCTCTCTGTCAAAAACAGCAGTTAGTCACAGTGATGCATTGGATGACGTGTTAATTCATTACAACCAATCATCCACAGACTGTAGTTTACTGTAAATTAGTCCTATAAACATCGTCTTATTACTCTAAATACTCACCAGAGGACCAAACGTGGATTGGTCCACAGCTGAAAATAGTCCCCAAAAAATGCAGTATCAATCCTGTCAGAATAATGTTTGCTGAAAACAATGGTGCTTGGCCATTTTAGGATATTAAAAGACCTTATGAAAAATGTAACAGTATGTTAGTGTATTTTGGCACAGAGAGGTCAGAACAGAACTGAGAGGATTTGTCTTTTTGTGGCACTGCTCTCTTCACAATAAGAAAAATCCTCTTCTGAGGCAGTGCCAGCTTTAGATCCATTTTTGAAGGTCATTTTTTGAATTCATTTGTTGAATGTTTCTCTTTTTCTCAACAGTCATCTACAGCACCAAACTGTACCGCTTCTTTAAGTACATAGAAAACAGAGACGTGGCCAAGTCCGTACTAAAGGAGAGAGGACTGAAAAAGATCCGGCTGGGAATAGAAGGTACTAAGTCAAAGTGTTTTTTCTTGTATGTAGCCTCCAAACCTGAAAATGGTATTAACAGTCAGAGTGTTTTCTCTGTTTCTGCTTCAGATGAATACTGTATATATTTTATCAACTGGTCGTTGAATGTGGAGGTTGGATAAACTCTCATTAGCAAGCATCATTTTGCAAATAGGTCATTTTACAAGAATATAGATCAGAGCACATTACTTTCCAGCTCAGCGCTTTCCTTTCTGTTGAGGTTTGTCTTCAGCTGTGTGGCCTCTTTTACAAAGTAACCCCTCTGAGTTGTAAAACAAAAATGTAGAACCCATAAAAACTGAACCTGGAAAGGAGAAGATTTTTGGGGAGCAGTGGTTTATGAAAAACACTGGTACTTTCCATAAAAGAAAGCTTTGTCACTAAGTATGATTTGGCCTCATTGTGTGTCTAAAAACTAGTGATGATGTCAAGACACTTTAAAATTATAATGGTTGAACATGAGGCAACAGTTTCCACAACAACATAGACACAATGCCTCAGAGGTTCTGGTAGATGGATTTTGTTACCTTTCCCCCCGATAGCTTAGCGTCATTTAAAGTTAAGCAGCTGCTGTTTCCTGATGCATGTTTTACAGATATGAATCCTATTAATCTCTCACCTGGCAAGAAGCAAATAAGGGATGTTCAAGAAGTCCTTTAACTCTATAAGAAAGTGGTATTTTCTTCAAATGTTGTTCACCTCTTGCTCTCTTGTTTTCATCAGGATACCCAACCTATAAAGAAAAAGTGAAGCGGCGACCTGGAGGTCGTCCAGAGGTCATCTACAACTATGTCCAGCGTCCTTTCATCCGCATGTCCTGGGAGAAGGAGGAAGGAAAGAGCCGCCATGTGGATTTCCAGTGCGTGAAGTCCAAGTCCATCACAAACTTGGCTGCGGCCGCCGCGGACATACCCCAGGACCAGCTGGTGGTCATGCAGCCTCCTGGTCCGCAGGTGGATGAGCTGGACACTCTGCCACAGCCACCGGGCGTCAGCGACCCCTACCAGCTGCCACTTGGGCAGGGGGCGGAGAACAGTGCGGCCCCTCAACTAGCTCAAGGCTATGAGGGGCCAATCCAGCAGGCTCAGGACAGTCCAAGCCAGGCTGTTCACAGTTTGGCCCACAGCAACCAGCAACAGCACAGCAGCAGCCACACTCAGGCCACTTACCACTACGAGCCGGACCCAGACACACCGTCACCCTCTGCATGAGACCAGTCGCACACCGAACCCCTCCCTCCACCGCTGTGTTCACACTAACAGCAACAAGTTCTTCTGTTTCCACCGTTACAGTGAGATCAATTCAGAGCACGCAGCAACAGCAAGTGCTGTTTAGTTAAATTGACAGAAAAACATATTTGACACAATTCCCGTGGAAGCACTGTTTGTATAACTCACAGTCCCTCTTTGAAACATGTGAAATTAGAAACAATAACACTGTTATGGAAGCTAAGAAGCACAGAAACATAATTGGCCTGAAACAGCCAATAAGCACACAAAGTTTAACCTCTCAGTAGTTAATTAAAGCCACTTGTTGCTTTCAGTATGAACGCAGACTTTGTTCACCGACAGTCCCACTCACCTCCTCCTCCCCCTAAGTGGCAAAACACCACTTTGCCTTCTGTCACACCTCTGCTGCAGCCTGTCTCAGTCAACACAGTGTCTGAATGAGCATCAGAAGGGGCCTGTACTACAAAGCAAGCTCATAATACTCACTTTATCTTTTAATTAGAATCAAACTAAATTTTAACACATAAATCTGGCTATTAGAAACTCGTTTACTTGCTGCAGTTTGAGGATTTGAGCACAGAACTTTTCCTCTGACTGCTTCTGTATCTCCCATCACTGGAACATGATAAAAGCAGGGCAACAGATCTGATCATTACATTTGTATATTCCAGTACTCAACCATTCAAGCTTTTGTTTCAGACTTAGGGTTCAGAAGAGAGGCAGGACATTGTGTAGTTTAACATGAGTTCACGCAGAGAAGCACAAATAAGATTACGTTTAAGTAAAGAGGAGACAACTGTGACAAAACCCCCACAGTGGGGATTAGTATCATGTCCATAAAACCAGGATGATTTTATTTTTTAAGTCATAAAGCCAGACAAAGAAATGCATGCATGAGATTTTCAAAAACATTCCGAAAAGTGTTGACTCCTGCAGCCACCAACACTTCACTTACGCTGCACCATCTCGATTTCTTAAGTATATTCTCATGGCATCATTATGACCCACTCATTAAACTCTGCAGTGTGTTTAAACTTATTATACTTTAATTTAAGTGTCAGTAATCTGTATCTCACATCTAAGAACTGTCAGATAAAGTGACTTGGTTTGGTCACTCTCTGAACACTCTTGTCCTCCTCAAAGAGCCCCTCTTAGTCCAACCCTGAAAACACAGAGTTAAACTTGAGGTTACCTCAGTAACCGCAACAGCTGCTGGGTAGTACAGGCCTCAGCTCCCCTCACCCGCCTCAGTTCTCTTAGATTTATTTATATGACCAAAGGAGAATTTAGTTGCATTCTGTATGCATGCAAAAAGACAGATTGCTGTATTACATTATAGTTGTATGTGTATGTGTGTGTGTATGTGTGTGTGTGCGTGTGATGCTGGGATACTGTACCTCACTAGGAAAGTGGATTTCAGTGCCTCTTCATAGTTTATTTTGGAGCAAATTAGTAAGTCGGCATGAAGATTCACTTTTTCTAGCCCATGTAAAGGCCTTGATGAAAGGGTTTTTGTTTTACACAACATAAACAAGTTTTTATTTAGACGTTCCACGCTTCCCTGTGATCTTTAAATCAGTTGATTTCGGTCCTAGTTTACTTCAAGTCCCCGTTTTCACTTGTTTGCATCCTGGCTGACCTACTTTAAAAACTCTACACACGTTCATCACCAGTGCTGTGAGCACAAAGGATGTCAGAGGAGAAATGTTGAACACAATGTTTTTTTCTAATAAATGGTATTCACCACACTCACTTCTGTGACTCACCTTCATTATTTCCATCAAGTTTAAAAGGTAAGAGGAGCTGTGGTGTTGGTTGTAGGTGGTCTTAAATATGACTGACTCGATACGATTTGTCCCTTAAAACATGCAAATGTAAATACCTAAGGTGCTTTCTCAGTATTTTTCCACTGCATTTATGACTTCCATCCATCAGGATCCTTTGTAATGATGTCTTGATACTGTAACATGCTATGCTCTTAATCTGTTATTGGTTAAAGGATGGATGGTTGATGGCGGAGGCCTGCAGGCGGTGTAAAAGCTGAGCTCAGTGGAATGACTCAGCTCTGAGTCTGAATCATAACGTGGATTTTCTGCATCCCCGCTGATCGTTTTCGCACTCTGTTATTGCACTGTGATAGAACGTATTCCTTCATAGGATATTACTGTAACCAGATGTAGGAATAAATACACAAACAGGAGAAAGTCCTGTTTCTGTTGCTACACCACCAGTCAGTGTAGCTACAGTATATCAAAGCACTTAAATGAGAAACTTGAAGACATAAACCACTGTTTTCCAGGATGAAAAATAAGCAAAAGAAACCTTTTGAGTTTTCACTTCTTGCACAGCATGGGATGTTCCGGAACACATAAAAGTAATGTTTGACAACTGGAGGTGACATGAGCAAAGTAAGAAAAACAAAGGCTCAAAAACTAAGACAAAACACAGGTCAGCACTTCAGCTGTGTTTATTTTCTAGAGAAAATCAGCAGTCCTGTGCAAGCAGCAATATGCACAGTGCATGCCTGGAAGTGAGAAAAAAAAACCCACCTCACATCTCTAAAAGAATAATGGAAAAAGAACGAGAAAATGCAAAAAATCTGCAACAAGAGATAAGCTCTCTTGGGTCCCTGTAGCTCTCTTTATCAAAACCGTCTCTGACTCTGGGTATCAACACAAATAAGCAGGGAGACCTTCAGCCACCCCCTCTAATCAACTGGGTCCTACACAGACATTTTGATTATTGTTTGCTGATAAATTTTCCCACAGTTATAACCACAAACTCCTGCTCCCCATAGTATCCAATGTTTACTTTTACATTACAAGCATACAGAAAACAGTGAGGAACAACAATTATTTAAAATAAAGATAAGCATCACTGACAAATAAATAAACACCCCCCTGACTCCACCCTCCCTGACTGGCCCCGGGGGTGCGAGGCCCCGCTCAACGCTGCTTGCAGCTTTAATATCTAAAGCTTTATTTATTTTAAGGCTAAAATACTGCATAAGTCTTTTGTTTATGCTTTAAATCACTTTTTGTGCCACCAAATTAAACCATTAAAGGGTTTCTGAGACTCGACAATAAATAGCTCTACAATAATTCTATCTCTTAATCTTAACAGAACTCATATCTTCTGTTTTGAACATTGGGGACGTGCACACATATAAGCTATCTTCTTTATAAAGAGCAGTTGTTTTCAAACTGTGAGGCAGATCCTACTAAAGGGAGAACAAGGCCACTGCAGGTGGGGCAATAATGACCACAAGAAAAATAAGGGTTGAAATGAAGTTGAGAAATTATGTTTTATTTAAGAAAAAAATAAACGAGAGTTGCATTTTGTGGCTGAGCTTTATGTCACTAAGAGTTGACAAGACTTGGAAAAGTCAACCCTTTTTAGTTGCTTCCCCCATCATTGTTAATAATTTGTAAATATTGTGAGGTGGTGTGTGTGTGTGTGTGTGTGAGTCTTTTCAGTGTCTGAAGGGAAACACGCCAGAAAAAGTTTGAAAGATAGAGGCTTGTGAAAGCAGAAGCAACATCAACTTCAGCCTCTCTGTCTATGTGGGAATGTGTGTGAGTGTGCAGACCTTGCAGCAGCTGGATAGCAACATCATATAAAAATACCACCAGACTGCGCTGATTGGCTGACAGAAGCAATGGGGTTTAAACCAGAGCCATGAATAAAGATGCAGAGAGGACCTTCACTCACTGAAGGAAAAGACTTTGTAGAGACTCATGTGTGAGTGGCAAACGTGGGAAAGAAATGACAGAACACATAATGACAGAAACAAATAATTTTATTTTAAAAATATTTCACTGCTGATACATACAATACACTCATCATACTCATATATATTTGCATAAAGTATACTCTTAACATGATAATATTTAAAGATTTGATACATTATTGTCAGGTGGGGTGGGGTATATCAACAAAGGGGACACTTTATTGTAGTGTGTAGCGTAAAACCATTGAAACAAATCCACTAGAACAGATACAGAGGGGACCTCACCAGCTGCTGAGTGATTGGAGGAGGGCAGGAGGGGGGGGCGGAGCCTGAGCTCTGCAGGTATGTTAATGTCTTCTAAACAGTTCTGTTTCAGCCCGACTGTACGCTGACTGAGGGACTGGCACAGAGTGGTGAAGCATGAACTTCCCTTTGACTTGTACTGGTCTCTGATTGGACAGATTCAATTTAAAGGGCTGCAAAATGTTCAGTTGCATCTGGTTGATGTCAAGTCTGGGATTAAAATCTTTCTGCCCATATGGAAAGAAAATAGGTTTCCTAGTTTATGCCTCTTGTGAATTGTGTTTGAGTCTCAGAGCCAAACTTCTTTTTTTTGGACACAGAAATCACTGGCGACCTTTAAAAAAAAAAAGTCACGGACTCTGCGAATCATTTGGATTAGAAAATGTCTACCATAACAAGAGAAAAGACGGAGGTCAGAAATGACGTGTCATTGCTCGGTTTGGACAAAGTGAACCACAACTTTTACTTTTTATTAACAGTTATATTTGTCTGTTTGAGGAACCCTGAAAACTTGTTTTTAAATTGTTCTATCACATTAAATAGTCTAAAGCACCAATAAGATACAATCAGGAGTTGAACTAATTTTTTTTTCCAACACTAAGAAACTCAAATTATCTGCTTTCTGAGGACTTTGTGGGTGCAGTTAGATCAGATACGATTGTGACAACATCAACACACCAACTGTCAGCAGGATTCTGGATCAAATGTTGCTGAATGCTGATTGGGGCATAGAAAAGGCTTTTTATTTTCTCAACCCAGCCACTTCAAACCTTCGACAAGCAAAAACAAGAACAAACAGTGACCTGGGTTAAGGAAAAGTTTTTTTAAAAATCATTTTTTCAGTCAGATGCTCAGAAGAATCTGGAACTTCTAGAAATACTTCTAGAAAACCACAGTGACTTTCTGGATTTGCGATTTTACCTTTGTAAAAACAAATGCCAAATGATAATACACCAGGCACAAACAAGGAATAGACTTACACAAGTAGGCCACTTAATTTTCCTCTACTATGTTAATTCCATCAATAATGCATTTTTTGGTATATTCCGTGTCATCTTCTGTTTGTTTTCAGACTGTGGGCCAAAAGGACTGCTTCATCTTTTCAAGATTTTAGAAACTCAGTTTAAAAAATTACATTTCCTTGGTAACTCTTTATATGGTTTTGCGTATTTGAGAATATGTATAAACCTTTTTAAATATATTTTATAAATTATATTTCAGGTAGTCCTTCTGACGATGGTCGGCTCGACACATATTGTACTGTGGCCAAATTAATTTTCTTTCCATACAGGCAGGCAGCACAACTGTTTAGACTCCTCAACATGTCCACCTCTAATCACACTTTAGAGGTAAGGTGAAGAGGTTGTGTTGAGAATATTCATTATCATGGGGGATGAACTGACATTGAAATTAAGAAATCCATTGAGACGTTCCCAGCTGTCCCTCCTGACCCTGTGTGGAGTCGCGGGACATGATGAAAAAACGTCCTGTTGTCTGTTACAGAGTCCTACTCTGCTGAATCACTGTGGCCTAAAACTTCCATCTGTTTCTATTCTCACTCCTTGTCTATGTAATAGGCCTCTGTGCTAATAAGGTAGTTTGCATTGATAGTTTTATGTAGCCACAGTAAATCTGTGCATTATCAAGTGCTGAACAGACCAAATTCTTATGTGCAGGGTTTTTGTTTTTTCTTTTAAATCCACATATGGTAAATGTGTCGTTTCTGCAGCAGAATTTATCTCAGAGGTATGTTTTCTTCAGCTCTTCAAAACTCCAACTAAACATGTTAGAGGGGGGCTGCTCCTAAATTCAAGCCCACTGACGACGACGGTCATGTTAAGTCCGTTATTATATATTCAGGTCACAAAGGCAAGAAATGCGTTCCGAGGGCCTGCTCTGAACTCTGATCCAGAGTCAGCCCACATGTTGAAAGAGCAGAGTTTACTGACTGACAGTCTGATTAAGTGCTTCATGTGGGGATTGGAGTTGAGGGAAGATGAGCAGGTGGAGACCCTGTGACCCTGACCACCATGTTTTACATTAGCGGGTGTATGTTAATTAGCCTGCCAGCATTTGTTTACCTGTACAAAGCTGAGTGTGAGG
Source organism: Acanthurus leucopareius (assembly GCA_029814765.1). Taxonomy (NCBI): domain Eukaryota; kingdom Metazoa; phylum Chordata; class Actinopteri; order Acanthuriformes; family Acanthuridae; genus Acanthurus; species Acanthurus leucopareius. The sequence goes on from JAQMCX010000050.1 coordinate 6,099,679, forward strand.
AGGAGACCTCAGTAAAATGGCAGTGAAGAACGTTTCCTCGTGGAGAGCACTTGAATTGTCTCAGGGTTGCATTTGAATTGCTCTCTTTCTAGACTAAAAAAATGTCTGCAGAGATTAAAAAAAGTGTGCCATCAAAGCCACAGACTGACATCTGCGCTCTGAGCTGCTGCTTCCACCACATTCAACTAACCTTCCTTTCTCCAGTGAAGTCTGATTCTTCGTTACAGTTATCAAAGCTTCTTTCAAGCTGTCCTTCTCCTCCTCTTCTCCTTCTCTTCACTCACATAATTTTTTTAAAAACTTAATGGGATTTTGGAGAAAAAATGTGTAGAAGATCGCACACTTGAGAACTTTACTGTGTAGATGGTCTCCAATCACAGAACTGCACTTAAATTATATTCAGCCTCATTGCGTTGCAAATGAGCCTGTTTTCCAACTGGATCTGAGACTCATGGTGCTCCCTGCAGAGTGTTAACCTTGAAGTCCATCCATCCGCTGTCCCAGCATGCACTGGTTGAGTTGGGGTACACCCTGGACAGGTTGCAGGTCCATCGGATCACTTTTGCAGTGTGAACACACTTGACTCTCAAAACCTGCGAGGAATTAGTCAAAAGTGCGGGAATGGGGCACAGCTTGACCCTTACAGGAACAGCAGTGGGCTGTGAGGGGATTTTGGTGCAGTGGTTGCCACTGAAGTTGAAGGTCATGTGACAAAACTGGTCCAAAAATTACTGTTTAACGTTGAAACAATGGTTGTTAAAAAAGGATAATATTTGTTCAGAGTGAAAAACATTCAGACATGATCCCATTCATGTCTCGATGAGGCTCCATGGGGAGTTTAAGCTTAAATAACATGTATTCCTTCTCCTTTGATTTTGTTGACTGGTAGAGCACCGTGCAGCCACAGGAGTTTATGGTTTTTCTCTGTGTGGGTATGTTTGGATCAAACTGCATTTTGGATCGTTCATCATTAAAATATATTTTTTTACAGAAGTGCTGCAGGTAGTTTTAGGTAGAAGAAAAAGTTTAAAACTGTGTTTAGAAGTAAAGAATTTGCTCTACTTTTATAGGGAAACATACTTTAGTGAGGAAGAACTTTAGAGTAGTTTGGAGAAAAATTTGTGAACATTCATGTTAGCGAAGGAAACAGCAGCTAGGTGGCCTTTTCAAACAGGATTTTGCCATCATTTGAATAAAGGGAAACATCTGCTTGTGGAATTTTGTTGCTTGGGAAGAAAGACACTAAGAATCTTCCAAGCAGACCTGTCTTGTGTTCCATATCCCATGCTGGAGATAAGCTGGCTAAAACAGCCAATCAGCATCCTACAATCAGACCTGATCATACCACTAGCCATGATGAGAGGGCTGCAACAGGAGGCAGAAATCAAGCTTTCCCCACCCAATACCAATCAACCCCACATCAAACAACAACCGCGGTGTGTGAGTGTCTCAGGAGTCCTGTGTTGGTTCGAGGCTGGCTGCAGATGGGCAATGACAGGGCCCAGAGCCGCTGTTAGACAGAGTTCAGTCCATCAGCAGAGCCGACATGTTAGCACCGCAATCCTGTAACCGAGGTCCCATTTGCTTGAGTACTGTTAAGAGTGATGGTCTCTCGCCGTGGCAATGTTAGGGAACGCCTCGTCTGCAGGTTACTAACACTGCAAAAAGGATCATTTGACACATCATTCAGAGCAGAATTTTTATGAGAAATCCTGTTTTTGCTGCTCCAATGAGATATTTGTCACTTGTCCACCTACAGGGAATGATGAATCAAAAAGTAGGAGTGTTATTCGAACAGCATTAAGAGCCACATCTCCTCTTGTGTCTTCGGAAAATTCTTCATTAACTAAAGCCTTTCTTAAATTAAAAAAAAAAATCATTTGTTTGGATGGACATGTACTTGCAGTGTAGTTGTGTACGGAGGGCAAAAAAAAAAAAAAAGAAAAGAAAAAAAGAAAAAAAAACATGGCAGCCAGACCTGGACCTGACTGAACTCTCTCCATCAGTGGCTCTGGTGTTCAGAGGGAGTCTCCCTCTCTCCCTCTGCTCCTCCTGTTCCAGCTTCCTCACAAAGGCCAAGGCAGGTCGCTGAAGTCGACCGGGCCGCCCAGGCCAGCATCCGCCTCCAGCAGGGACATGATGACCGCCATTGCTGCCTCGTCGTTGCTGGGGCTGCTGGAGCCAGGGTCGTCCATGATGTCTATGCTCAGGTGGGAGTTATCACCTGGAAGGGGAATGAGTCGTTGAGGAAACAGTGAGCGGGGATAACACCCAAATAGCCTTTCAGAGTAATCACTTAGTAAGATATTTGTGTTGAGTGTGTATGTGCGTGACTCACTCATGATGGACTGGTTGGAGTAAGGGTAGCCTACAGAGTCAGGTCCAGGGATCATCCCTGTGCTCGGCAGCTCAGGTGTCCCTCCGTTCTGAATCTATAGAGGTGACACACATACATGCACATATCAGTTGACTGTAAACACAGATCAGGTTCACCCTGAGCTCAAAATGTTTCCATTCTGTCCTCTAACATCTTTGTCCACAAAGAAAAGACAGAGGCTCATGGGAAGGAAAATATAATATGAACACATATCAAGCTCTTCTTAACTGCCCCACAGTTATCAGCTCTGAACTCCATGTCTTTGTAAAAAAGTTCTTAAAAACAAAGAAAAAACAAAGGACCATATTGTTTTTTTAGCACAAAACTGTGTTTAACTCAGGAGCTTTGATCAAGCAATGTAACCTGGACTACTTCCTCACAACAGGGACAGTCTCGGAAATTTCTGATCATACCTTGTGTGCATTTAGGTTCATTTATTTTCTAATAACTCTGAGTGGAGCATCAGTATCTGGAGCAAGATGCACATGAATAACATGCAGAGGAAGAAGGTTATATCTGTTATTCAAGTGTGTCTGCTACATATTTGATGACCTTCTGCTGCTTATCTCTGTTTCTGTGAGCATTAATTAGGCTGCCACTCAAAACTCCAGTGTGCTGCCTTATCGGACAACAAAAGGAGACTAAAAACTAAATGCAAAGGATCTTATTAAAGGATATGAAAGGATTCACACTCAGTAAATGGGTTTAAGAAGTGGAGTCAGATTTGGGTGTGTGTGTGTGTGTGTGAGTGTGTTAGTGAGACCTTCTTGCCCCCTGGAGAGCAGGTGTCGGGTGGTGGGGTGCTGGTGATGTTCAGAGGGCTGGAGCCACAGCTGGAGGGGGAGGAACCTCGAATCCTGACAGAGAGACACAGATGGTTGCCATGATTCTGAAAGACACTTGATAATTCCTAATTATCATCCTCAAACTGCAAAAACCTGCACTGAGTCACAGGTTTTCAGTCCAACTGAGAAGACAGGTACAAATATCCAGATTTTGAGAAATGTGGCCCACATTATTTTTACACTTGTATGAGAGTTTGGCAGTGTTTCCATGACAATAAGTAGATGTTACATGTATCACTGGAGACAAATGGTGTAATTTTAGCACCACAGCAGCTATCTGACTCAGGGTTAGCCTGGAGGATTCAGCGCTGAGCTGGAGAACCTGCAGTGGAAACGCACTGTCCTATTTTCCACTGCAGAGATCTTCTGGTACTTCTTTTTTTTTATTGTCCCATGTTTTTCAGATGATCAGAGATAGTTGAATACATGGGGCGATCATCTTTGCAGACTGTCTGGTTGTTGTCACATAAATTTTTGCTGCCATGTGATGGACTGTTACTACCTATACTGAGTAAAAATATTCAAAGTTTATCACTATCTTACAGAGACGGTTTTGTCGCCCACCCACGACAAAAAAAAGGCTAATTCCATCTGCTCTCACCTCTGGATCTCCATCACTTCCTCTGCAATCATGCGACCAATCTTGCCGGCTCCTGCTCTCGTCCCACCGGGGATGCCGGGCACCGTCTGCAGTGCTCGCCTTCCCCCACCTACCAATCAACAGCAAACGGGAAAACAGGGTTTTTATTAATTGTATTGGGGATTTAGTACACTTAAAGGAGGGGTATGCATTTTACAAAGTGGTATTTTACCTTCTGAGGTGAGAACACTGTCCATGCTCTGTGGTGAGGCAGCAGATTGAGGGTAGTCAGATCCTTCCATCATAGGACACCTGGAGAGATGAACATATGTGGAAAGGTTGTGATATTTTGCAGCGATGTTGCATAAGTTTCAGAGGCTTCAGTGTCCTCGGCTACTTACGAGACAACAGTGTTGGTGGAGACGATGTACTCCACCTCCTTGGTCCAGGGGTTCATGAAGCTAAACCATCGGCTCCTCAGCGTAATGAAGGAGCCGTCTTTGATCTTAAATTTGTAACAGTTGGTGTTGATCTTCTCTCTCATCTGCAGCACTGTGGACAGACCCAATGACATAGTAAGTAAAACAGAAAACTCCAAAATTCCTGTCACCACTAACTTTGCCTCTGCCTCCACAGTTACCTTGTCTATGGCACTCTGCCAGATGGCCGATGTCGTCCTGGTGAAAATATTCGTAGAAGGAGGTTCCCAGCAGCTCCTGCGGCAGGTAGGCTAGAATGGCTGTGGCTCTGGAGAGACAGACACAACACAGAGAAAGGTGGCATTTATTTACAGCTGCTGGTGTGTGGCTCCTTACAACCACAAAAGGTGGCAAAGAAGTTCTTAAAATAATAATCCACAGGAAAAACAACACATATTTAGCTTTTTTTTAAAGGTCAGCATTAAATCTAATTCAGTGTTAGCTTCATTTTCCAGTTTGAGGCCAAGTGCTGACTTAAAGTCAGATAGAATCGACCAAACCAGAGAGATGCAGATATTATCCAGCGTTTAAAATTTAATGTGTGCCCAAACGCAAAATCATGTGCACTGCACAAGGAATACAAGTGTAAATATTTTAACAAATACTGATGACCCCATTGGCAAATCTAAAAAAAATATTTCAGTATTATTCTGTTATATTTCAGCACAAACTATAAGTGAATCATTGTAAGTGTTTTAACAATGCAGCAGGTAAAACAAGAATAGTTTGCTGATTGTTACTGGTCTGGAAAAACATTATTCTTAACAACAACAAGCAACACATTATTAGGGGTGCAGATACACAAAAAAGCAAGATATATGATGGGAAAAAAAAAGTCAAAATATGCATGAGGAGTAGAAAATTTGATTGCAAGTAAACAGCTAAACAGTTACAGCTAACACCATTCAATTTTCTGCACAGATCAAAAATCAATTTGTGTGAAACTAATCTAATCTTTTTGGTCAATTGATGTGTTTTTGCAAATTCATTTTCACCGAGTTTATACTTTTTACTCCTTTTTTATGAGTTCACTCAGGGTCTACTTGGAAAAAAAACCTACTAGAACATTTTATTAGAGAGATTCTCCCATTTGCGTTCAGCACAAAAAGCATCCTCACTCTTATTTGACAGTAACAACAGTGAACCTTGAAAGGAGGTAGAGGGAACGAATAAAGACAATCATGTGGTTTATGAATGACAGCCAGGATTCATTCACACTAGGATCACAAAGGTTGAGGGAGGAGGGAGTCAAAGTTCTGATGTTATAGATCTACTGCTGGAGACTGACACCTTATGACAGCAAGCCTCCAATTCACCACATGAATTGGAGGTAATATTTAATGTCAAAGCACTAAACTGCACATTACAGCATTACACAGCCTAACAATATTACGATGATACAGTAAATCCAGCCGGATGAACTTGTGGTCACTATTTAACCTTAGGTGAGCAATGCGGAACTCTCACTTCTTTTACACATAAAGAAGATAACGTTAACATGTGTACAACAGCACTGCACACTACAGAGCTCAAATTTACAACGGAGATAAACAGATGAAGCTGAACCTCTCAGGAACTGTGACATGGTGAACTTTCTATTGCAACCATAAAAAGATCTCAAGGTTCAGTGGGTCATAACTGAAGCACCAGCGTAGTCTGAGGTTGATCCAAGACAAACCCTGCTGAATGCTCACCTCTGGTCAACAAAGACAAATTTGCCATCGATGGCGTGCCGGGAGACGTATTCTGTGGGCTTCACTCTGATGTCTGCCACACTGGGTTGGGGGACGATGTGGGGGTGCAGGCGGCCAATGGCCACCAGGCAGCTCAGGTTGCAGCCCTCATTGTCGGGCTCGTTGTCCTCGTCGAGACCCATCTTGGTGGGCGGCCAGCTCTTCAGGTAGCCTGTGCTGTGGATGGTGCAGAAGCTCTTGCGGTCTGCTGTAATGAGAGGAGGAGGGAGAGAGAGAATCACAGCCAGGTTGAGTCCTCTGTTTCACAAAGCGTTGAACCTTGTCTTATCTCTGCTTGTGAACAAAAGCCGTCTCGAAAAGGCCCCTTTCAGTTCCAATCCTGACACTATCACTTGCTATAAATGAACCTATTTTCCTGTGAAATGTTCAAAACAAGAGTTTCAAGGAGATAATCCACATCCTTTAATCATTTTCTTTATAAAGGAAGGAGCAATGAAAAGAGGGCACCATAAGAAATGTCTAGGCAGTTAGTTTAGTATATCCTTCATCCATTAGAAGGCCTGGGCTGCTACAGATCAAAACCATCATGTTTTTTACCTGTTTATTACAAATGATTTTCAAGGACAAATATACTTTTGTCAGTGTTTGAAGATGTGATTAATCTGTAAGAATTGTGGTTTGTTAATTTATGTTTTATATTTTGTTGAGAACAAAAAAAAGTGCCTTCGTGGCACTGACTGGTTGCAGGTCTGCATTCAGAGGATTTTTGGTTAGCGTCTGTTTGGAAAGAGAAAACGAACTGACTGGTCCCAGATCAAATTGCATATTCAAATAAGACTGGTGTGCCAGGCAGGCACAGTGTACTCTGTTGTAAAAGCTCTGTTGTAAAAGCAATGTTGCACTGCGTCATTGCTGTCATGCTACATTCCTCAATCCTGAAATCACTGAGTACAAACTTGATGTTTTCACCTAATGTAACTTTTGGTTGAAACAAACCCTGGTGTGTTTTTGTTTTTACTGCAGTACATTTCGGCAGGTGTAAAAGCTGCGGGTTGAACTTTGATGTGAGCTACAGCACTGGACCAGGACCCCATCAGGAGCCTAACTTCCACTAACAGGAACTTTTAGTCCCCTCTTTTCATTCGTGGACTAAAAGCAAAGAACACCAACCACTGTGTTTTGTGATAGTAGGTGTGTGATTTAGCATAAATTTGGAGGATATACTATGAGAAATATAGAGAGGTAGAGAGATACACTGTAATATAGGTATTCCATGATGGTGAACCACCACAGACGCTATCTAATGTGGAATCTGTAAATATTTATACTTGGATAATTATATGACCATGTTATCATGTTTGCACATCAGCGTGTGTGTCTAACCTGTGTGAAAGTAAAGGAAGTTTGAACAGAAGTCTGCTGTGCTTGAATCACACTCTGTGCTTCTAGCAGTTTCCTACTTAAGCATTTATAAACTTAACAACCACAAAAGCAACCATTTCCCCCCTTAACACAGCAGAACAAAACATGTCCTTTCCTGTCTGTCAGTCATTATTCATAAGTTTATGCGAATGTGTATCATCTCATCTTTTTCAAATCATTTCAGCTCTTTGTGACACCAGAAAAAACGATATAATATTTTTTAACCCAAACAAGGTGGAGCTGAACACATTTTTTTTTTTTTTTTTTTTTTTACAGTTTTAAAGATCAGATATAAGTTTTACAAACTAATATTGAAACAGATCTACAGAAATGCAAAATAAGTCAAATGCAACACCACAGACTACCACCTGTGGATCACCTGTAGTGGAACCCCTCTGTAAGCTTCATGGTAATTGTGCATATTAGTTAGCTATTGTCCAGTCTTACCTTCTAACCTCATTGTCAAACTGACTTCGACTATCGCACTGGTGGTTATATTGCTATATCGCCTAGATAACGCACAGAGTTACGGCAGCTTAAGGGTCAAGAAAGTCAAATAACTGGTGTTAATAAATCAAGTGAAAAAAGTGGAATTGATGCAGTGGGCAGTGAAGAAAAGGAAGTTATAATAATAATAAAAAGTTTTATCAGCCAGTACCAGTTAATGCAACCGGGCAAGCAAATGGAAGACAGATGGTAAATGCGCCTTCACTGTGGGGAAAAAAAAAAAAAATCATTTATCTGCTTTCTGTGGTGGTGCTGATATTAAAGGTTACTATATAATCGGTGTCTCTGTTAATTGTTTTTCTCCACACCTTTATAAATGCATAATCTCTAGGTCTGTTCCACATATTAAATGTTTAACTGAGTTGCTTTTGAAAATTGATCACTCTTTAATACCCAATTTATAATTTTCATTTAAAAGTTGCAAATAAAATGGTGGTTCAAAATTTTAACAACATTGTCTGGTTAAATGACAGAAAATCTAACACAAACTCAAAACAGAATTCCAGGTGTGAAAGCTCCCTCATTTCCCATCATCTGCCATCAACTACCAGTCATAACACTACTGTGATTTCCACAAACATTGAAAATTTAGTGCTATTCATTATTAGCACAGGGCATAACTACCTTTTAAAATCCCTACTTTAACATCACAGTTTGGTTGTGGTCAGAAGGGCAGCAAAGCAGAAACTTCCAGAAGCTTAAGAACCACACAGAGCGTCAGTGTAGGTTTGACTTGTATGCATAATGCTGCTTTGCACAGGCTGGCTTGGTTAAATAAGGGTTAAGTAAATATATTAGTGAATATATGCACTAAAGGAGGTCGACTTCCTCCGTTGTGTAATGGAAATGCCCTCTGAGGCTAACTGAAGTGTGATTCCTGGTTCTAATAAGGATGTGGCTCTAAAAATAGAAAAAGAGGAACACCACCTAATCAGGGCTTTTGCTTTTAAAAGAAGGAAAGAAAAAAAAGCTGCGAAAAACAATTAGTCTTAAGTAAGCAAGGCAAAGGCTGAAGGCAGAGAAGAGCCTTCAACTGGCACTGCCAAGATTATAAAAAACTAACAGGGAAATGCTCTGAGCAGCAGGGAGCCACTCTGGGCTTCTGGGAGAGGCAGCCTTACATTTTACAGCAGGATAAGGACTGCATGGGGTATTTATTTAAGAGAATCGAGTTTTTAGGAAAACGGTGGTCTACCTTTTTTCTTCGAGCAGGTGGAGGGGAAGTCTTTATCCTCTACTTTGACAGAGGGCCTGTTGCACTTCATTCTACAGAAAAACGATCGTCTTGCTCCAGAACAGAGTCTTGATGGACCGGGGGTGATGTCTGTCTTCACTGGAAGGCCGGCTGCGAAACCACAGAAATAAAAACAGTTTCAAATCTATATTTCATTTGTTCATTTGTTTGCTTGTCTGTTTTTTATCTATAATTTATGTCTAGTCAGAAGCCTTTAAAACATAATAATTACAACTGTCTGCATTTTTCCACCTTTTTTATTCCCTGTAAAGACAAAACAATTACATAGGGAAAAAAAATCCTGCCGATGAATTCTGTTGGTGCCTCGATCAGTCTGACACCTCCTGTAGCCACATTAAATCGTTTTTCTACTCTTTGTGCATTTTTTTAAGTCTTGAATGATGCCCATTTCAACCATTTTTCCTCTAGCTGTGTTAGCAGTTTTAAAAGATGGACTTCTTCCAGAAAATGAAAAAATGCAACCAACTATTTCCAGTCACTGTGTCTCTGGGTGGGTTAGAGATGGGTAGGGTGGGGGTTGGGGTTGGGGTGGGGCACCACTTGCTCCTTGTCTCATCTTTGTAAAAAATCACCTCATTTAAATTCTAAAAATAAGCTCATACGTCCAAGAGGAATGTACAGTACTGCTATTGTTTTAAATGCATTATCTCTGGTAGCAGACGCTGAATCTTAAGCCACACTGACAGAGGTAATTATAATGTAACTTGTAAATGCTCTTAACAATTTTCTATGATTACTTAAAATCACAGAACAAACAAAACCAAGACATAAAGCTGCAGTGGGGCAATTTCTAAGTTTTAAAATGACTACCCACAGACATCACACTAGGTACTGAATTCACTATTCAGAGTGCAGCTTTGGGATTGCTGACAGTTATAGTTTTCCCTTGCATTGTAACAGATCAAAAGCTCAGGCTGAGGTGAAGAACAAAACACAACTATTTACAATAAATGACGTGTTTGGACTTACTTTTAGCGTCAATGAGCCTCTCTCTTGGGGCTGTATCAGAAGAGGACAGCTGCTCTTTGACCTTGGCAATGTCCTTGGGGTGAAGGTAGTCGAACAGGCTCTGACCTATCAGGTCGTTCTGAAGACGGCAGTTGACATACATTAATAAAAGAAAAAGAGAGAACAGAATAAATGAAAGAAAGTAAGAATGGAAGCAAAAATCAGATATGTACTACAAAACAAAGACGTGTACTTCTGCAAACAACTTCAAACACTGCTTTCACTGAATTCAGTGCTATGATTACTGCTACTTTTTTCTGCAAATTGCAAGGCAACTTTAATTTTTAATTTAAAACTGCACTGCTGAGACCAACAGAATTTTTAAGCGTGAAGGCTGTGATGACCTGCTGCTTGCATTAGATTATTCATGATGATGAGTTTTGCTGATTTGTTAGAATTTTTTTTAACATCTTAAAAGGAATAAAAAGTCGCCACTGTGAGCTCCTGTGTAATTTGCAGAGTGACTGGCAGAGGAAGAGAAAAATTTTTAGATATTAAATACACTAGAAGTCCTTGCTGGCTTAGCAGCTTTAAAAATAGTAGCTAAAAATCCACACCAGCCTTTTGAGTAAAAATAGTCAATGCACATGACTGCATCTTCTCTCGAATGAACAAACATGGTCAGTGTACCTGGCTGTAGTTGAGAATCTTGTAGACAGACTCAGAAACAAAGAGGATCTTTCCACGGTCACAACCAACCACAAACAGGAAGCCGTCAGCAGCCTACATTGTCCAAAACAGAAAACACTGCTATAAATATGTGGAATATCAAAAACAAATACACTTCATGATATTCTGTATGTGACTTGAGTGAGAATCTGTACCTATTTTGGGCCAATACTAGGGTACATAATATGATTTAGCTCTATAATATAGATTGATATTTTGAGCATCAGTATCAGAATAACCCTTATACTAAGTCTTGTTTGATCCAATTTCCATTTTCCTTATTAATGTTACTGCATTACACTTTTAATACGACACAATGCTTCCTGTATCCACTACACATCACAAAAACCTTTTATTTCTTAACAGGGCTTTTAATATGAAACATTTGCAAGCACAACGTGACAGCCTGACAGGTTAAAAGAACAACAAAGCAAAGTCAAAAAAAAAGCAAAACAAATGTAATTGTGTCAGTTCAAACTAGGGAGGAGTCATGATTTGCAAGTTTTTAAAGTAGTCGCTTAGCCTTCACTTAAAACAAATCTACGGTGTAAAAATCACTGATTTTGTGGTTACTTCATAAGTACTGGCACCTTGTGGCACTTCTACATTAATATTAACTACAGTTGGCTGAGACAATAAACAAATACAGCATCAACCACATCCCCCGACATTATAACTAAATACCAGCTGTTATTTGAGGAAATAAAGTGTGCACCTTATAGGCTGCATGGTGAATAAAGTACTGAGCTGCACTGTTAAATTGAAACTGAAACTTTTCCACCTTTGCATGCTTAATCATTTATATTGTACTCACCCTTAGTATCAAGTGCTTGAGTTCATCATCTGAGAGGAAGGAGGGCTTGTAGTTGGCCTCTGTGTATGGGTTGGCTGCACCTGCACATGACAGTAAACATCTTTATATACACACACTGCTGTAGAAGGGAAAAAGAGTTATTGATCAGTAAGGGAATCTTTCTTTTACAACAAACAGGTTGTAGCCTGTCCTGATCGATTTTTGGTTAGGGTTCCAAATACCAGTTATTTTCATTCTTGATTGATTTGTTATTCCCTCTATTAATCTTTTTGTCAAGAGTATTTCATTACACTAAAATATTCAATTGAAATACTACTTCTGTGAGTGTGAGTAGATGCTGCACTTGCTAAGTCATTGAAAGTAATTTGGCTTTGTATTAATGTTACATTATAGCTGATGAATAGTCAATATGAATTTCCCATTACTGGTTGATAAATAAGCATCTTAAACAAATATATGATATTGTCAGTCTTATTTTCAGGCATGTTTGTGTGGGTGTTTTAACTTGCCTACAAACCTGTTCTTTGTGCTTATCCAGTTTCACATCTTATTAATGTCCAAACTATGCATACTAGTTAATTACAGTACCATTTACAGCTTTCCATTCCCCTTATACAGTGATGAAACCAGTTCATTCTAACCTCTGAGTGTCTTCATGTGCTGAACTGCCATGCGCAGGACCGTCAGCTTGTCTAACTTGCGGGACATGGCATTACAGGTGGGCACCAGTGACGCGAGCTCGTCTATGAAGCTGTTCATCTTGTCCCTGCGACGCTTCTCAATCTGGCTGTGAGCCTCTCTGTGAACGAAGAAGCACCAGTTATTACCAGACAGTGATTACTCACTGAGCGTCTTCTCTGTTTGTCTTGCTTGCGTAAATCCAAACAAAAAATATTGTCAAAAACCATTTTGGTTGCATTTTACCTGTTGCATCAATAACAAAATCCATAAACTGCAAACAGTAGAAGTGCAAGATCAGGAAAGTGATTCTTCAACAGGCTGTGCTCTTGCACCGCAGATTTTCCGTCACCTTACAGTCTTATCTACCGTGATAATAAAATCAGCTAGCTAAATGCTAAGAACATCGCTCTCCAGAGATGAAAGATGAAATGCCCTTTTTGGTGTTTACAGTCCTTCAGGGTGCCTATCTAACTAGTCTTTTCTACCTTCAGTATCTGCTACTGACGGGAGAATTCTTTGCAGCCAAGAGAAAGAGAGCCTGTCATTAGCCTTTAGGTATGCTTTTACACTCTGTCAGTTCTGCATAATGCTTGAATCTATACACTTCAACGTATTAGGTTTCTTGTTATCAAAGTACACAAAGCTCTCTCTGTCCCCAATCAGACAGAGTGACATTTAATTCATGTAAGAGAGATTAGAAAGTAGGGAGAGTGAGAGAGAGAGAGAGATAATGTAAACATAAGGTATACCTGGCATTCTTAATCCGGCCCTGTTGGTCACTGCAAAGACAAAGAAAGAAAATATTGAAGAGGGAAAACTAACAAATAGGAAAGAATGAACTTGATGGTTGGAGGTTTAAATTTATTGGACATGAGCAAGGAAAGGAAAGGAGAGGAGGGAGGGAGGGAATGGGGCCCAGGCTAACCTCACAGGTTCTGTAACCAACCTCATTTGCTGATTTAAACAGCATCAAGGCTTATGCAACACACATAATGCTCTGGGGTTATATTTGACTGTACAATCTGTTGACTGGTGTAATACAGATATGACGTAGTTTTGATTAAACCTCTTCACATTCTCTCTCACATGCACAGTTATGTAAAAAGTGTAACAATTAGGAGAATTTCCACCCACCCACCACAGACTCAAAGATCACTTTATTTTCCTGATCTGAGCAGATTAAAAAAAGGAAACAGCATTTAGGACATTTACAGCATTGTGGGTTCTGAAGTTGAAACTAGAGGTTTCCATTATTCATTTCTCAGTTCAAGTCGCTCTCCTAAGCCATGTTAAATCTCAGGTTAAAAGGTCAGTTCGCCCTTTTCTAAAAGAAAAAGATATCTTCCAATTTACCTCTAGTACTATCTTAGCTGTATGTGCACAGATTTTGAAAAATCCATCCCCTAAGTAAACTTTTCATTCAGTCAACTGACTCTTTACCACGAGTTTTTCTTGTACAAGTAGCCATAAGTCATATCCAAATCCGTCTTAACTGCAAAAGTTCATTTTAGATTTTTTTGTCAGTTAGTTTGTCAGTTATCTTGATGAACACCTGAACCTGATTGTGAGTAGGTCTTTGTTCCTGGAAACTGATCATTAGCACAGACACCCACAAGCTGCTACATTACAACAGCAGTTAATGCTGTTTCGCTGCAGAGCTGACCTCCACAGAAACAGCGAAGGAATGATTTGACATGAACTGAAACAAAACATTCCTTTTTGCTTTGCCAAAGCAAAAAGGAATTGTTCTGAGTAATGAGGGGAGAGTGTTTTTTTGGAAAAAGATGCTGCATTCCAAATGTCATTTGGTGGATGGGTATATTTGTTATTTACAAGCAGCACCCTAAATGCACTGTGTCAAATATTGAAGATGAAACCAGAAGTTTAGATCATGGAAATCTTTATAGCAGCTTAATTTTAGCTCTACTTCATTGTATTTGTGTGCAGTCAGACATCTTGGATTATCAAATCAAAGCTATCTAATTTAATAGATATCATGCGAGATAAGTGAGATAAAAGGCCTCTTAGAATTTGGGTGAACCAGCCCCTGAAGTAAGGTTTCACTGATTCAAAAGGAAGCTGGATCATTTCGAGCAGCAGGGAGCATAATAAACTACAATAAACCAATACTGAAGATTCAAGTGTCTGTTTTATCACCGTGGTAATGATGCTCTCTTACCTCCCCAGTTTGTCTTTGTCTGGGTCCATGTCACTGAGGAGGAAAAGTGTTATTAGTTTCAACAAGAACATTAGAGATCATTCAAGTAACCACAGCACTTCATATGGGTTTCAGCATTTAAGGGATCACTGGGTTCAGAAGGTTTGTTTTTCTGTCTTTTAATAGTTCATGAGGCAAAATCAATTGTGGGTCATAGATATTTCAGATTTTGATATATTAAACTTTGTGCTAAATCTATTAACATCGAGTCATGTTTGAACTTACTCAAATGAGAAGCCATCGATTCTGCAAAGAAACAAATTTAATAATTAGTTTTCTGTCATCAAGGTACTGAAAAATAACACTATTTACAATGTACAAGCTGACAGTGTTTGTTAGTACACATTTTTTCATTAGGAGCTGTGACAGACCCTGCACAGTCACACCACAGGTAACAGACTTTGGTCCTTTACAGTCTTTTTGCTTTGTGCTGTTTTGTTACCTTTGTATGATTTTACTTTGTTTTCCCTTCATTGTTTGATCCTTGTTTACATGTCATTATTTCTCCTTCCCCTTTTTTCACTTTTCTTTCTTTCTTTTTTCTTTTTTTTTCTTTCTTTCTCTCTCTCTCTCTCTCTTTCTCTCCTCCCTGGTGTCCTTACTGGTAGTCAGTGGTGCTGCCCTTCCTCTTGCGGGTGTAGTCCATGCTCGGCGTGCTGATGGAGCTGGAGATGAGGTCGGTGGAGCCGGGGGACATGAAGTCAGTCATTGTAGACGAGATGTCCATCCTTTGGTCTGCCATCAGGTCATCTGAAGGGCAAAAACAAACACCTTGATTATTCAGCCAAACTGCTCCTAACTAACTTTTCTGAATGGAGTGGGTAAAAAAAGCTGAGTACAGATATTTTGTATTAACTGAATTTTTTTTTTCTTACTGTTACTTTTGTTAACATAGCCATCAAATATAAAGTTTGCAGGCTCCTAAGTCAACAGAAAAGAGAAACTCAAAAACAAAGCTCAGTACAGTTTCCATTGATATCCAGCACTGGTCAACAGAAGAAAAAGTAAATAACTTGGAAAGCAGCCACTCCAGTATTATCCATGATTAATCAATGAATATTGATCTTAAGGGGTTTTAAATGTAATACGTGGGGTACGTTGTGTAAATACACTGCTCACTAACAACTAAGGCAGTGTTTATGTTATTCAGTAGCTGCTGTTGTTTTAACCAGGAAAATCTGCTCAAGTATGTCATATTTAAATCTCTCTATTAAGGGGGGGTGCACCTGAAGTTTCCCCCCTGAACTGCAAATCCTGCTTTGCAGTACAAGCGTTTGGTCTAATCATTTATATTTTTTTCAGCTCAATAAACACAGATAATATTTGATAGCAATTTCTCCCACCTGACCAGAGCTTTGATATGAACAGAAACACTAAACAGAGGTATGTGTACGATCAATCATGCTATCTTTATTGGCTACAAAATTTGGTGACAAGGTTAAGATCAAAGCAGCCTCTGTGGAAATATTTGCAGTTAAGGGAGCTGGGGGAGTCTGCGTGCACGCAGACGGAGGTTAAGGGGCAAAGTTAAAGATATACATTCCTGAACCTCTGAAAAAGCTGGAGAACATCAATACCATAGATAGCTCTGCTTAGGATGGGTCAAAAACATTTGCTGTTGTAAGAGGGTGTTTCCCTGTTTAAAGGAATTAAGAATTTCATGACACTCACCACAGATGTTCATCACAGCCTCTGTGTTAAAATCATCTCCTTCCATCCACTCTTGATCCCTCGACTGTAAACACACATAAACATCACGTTTGCAAACAGAGGAGTCATTCTGAAACCGTGCACAGACTTAAAAAAAAAAAAGAAAAAAAAAAGCAAAACACTGAAAGAAAACACAGACACACAGTTACAGTTGCCTGGACACATGCAGCAAACAGCATGCCATCTAGGTCAAATGTGGAGGCAGAAAAAACAGGAAGCCACTATTGTCTCAGGAACTGCACGTATAGAAATGCTGAATGTTACAGATATTATTTATCATGAGGATTTAGGTCAAACCATATCAGTTACGTGAAGACATAAATCACAACGTCAGTAGTGACGCATCCTCTGGGTTTCAGTTCTCTCGTTTCAACCATGTGTTGACAGTGACTTTTTTCTCCACTGAATCTGAACAACTATAAGGGCTGTGAATCTTTGGGAATCTTGCAAATAAATCCAATATTGATTCTTAGAGTCTCATTTGAATTCAAATCAGACACCAGTGATTTCAAATCGTGATCAACTGACTTGATTTTCAATTTTAAATGATTCTGGATTCAAAGCTGATTCTGGATTGAATAAAGAGATATGGGGGCAGTAGTTTTTATTCACACACTCTGGTACATGATGTACCAAACCATTCACCGGTGTCCTTAGTCCACTGAAGGTAAATGATCCACCTTTTCATTTTTAAAAGTGAACAGCTTTTATCACTAGACTAACAAATATGAAAAAAATTTGAAAGTCTCCTGCTTTTATGAGGATAACAAAATGGGGGTGGGTACGCCGTTGTGTTGTTAACACTGTGTCTCTAGCAGTGAAGAGCAGCCTCACTACTGAACTGTGTAACCTGGAAAAATGCATTGTGTCCAAGAAGCTGAGCAAATGCAATTTTTTTTTTTTTTTAAGGTGAAAGCAGAGTGAGCATGGAGTTTTCTTTTTCAGTGCAGAGTTGGTTTAAGTTGCCTCATGTTATTAATATGCGTTCTGGTCAGTCAGTCTCATTTGCTATCGCTAATGCTAGTCTCTGAGTGATGGCGTGGCAAGTTTACAATATACTTCAAGATGCAAAGGAGCATAAATATTTACTCATTACTTTAAAAAAAAGCTTCCAACCCATGCCTTTTGTGATGTTTGAGATGCTGACAATACAAGATAACTACTATGTGTTTGCATTGTGGGGAGTCATGGAGCTGCACTGCTCGAGCAATTAAGTTCCACCTTTTTCTTCCCGTCAGCATTGCATTATCATAACCAGAGTCATAAACATCATAAATTTAGATGGATTTGACTTTTGTACATAGATTCTGAATTGTAGGAAATAAGAACTGACATTCTTATGATGAACTGGTTTCGTCACTTGCCTCTACAGTCTTTCATTCTCTACAGTCAGTTCACTACTAAGATATGATGACAGCAATGAAATAACACCTGGAGTCTTACCAGATTCTAATCTGATCCAAACCAATTTGTGCCAGCAGGAAAGCTCAGAGGTTTTTTTCTCTCTTTTTTTTTAAATTTGGGGATTTAAAAAAAAAAATACATCATCACTTCAGCCTTCAGTAAAAAACCAGCCGGCAGCAGGGATTAACAACAATAAATGGCATGTCAGACTCAGGATGTATAATGAAGATGAAAATGTATTCACAAAGTCCCTTGTGGGCATCACTTTGTAAAGATGACACCGCTGCAATTTTGCCAGGCTGCCACTACGTACTTCCTTCTCAAACATGAGTCCGCTTATAGCAAAAAAATGCTGTATATTTCAACACATTTGGTTGTTTTGTAATGGATTTTTTTTCTCTGAGAAGTAAATGTACTCACTGAACTTGAATTAATCAGTTTAAAAAAATCTTCAATGACATCATGATTTTGTTATCGGCTGCGTTGGATCAACAGTCAAGAATGCAGTGGTGCCAGAAGAAACTATTTGCTTTCAGAAAAGGATAGCTATTATTATGTGACCCTATAACTTGGCAGGATGAATAAGTACTAAAATCCTCATGTATGTATTCAACTCTCTGGCAGTTTTCACATGAGTCAGACTAATGCATAATCAGTGGGAAGCCTTCTTTGGTTCAAATTCAGCCCTGTTAAATATGAGCAGGAACAGCATGCACAAGGATAACAGGGCCGCAAAAACTTACCTGGATAGGAAACTGGAACAGGTCTCCTTAACGGGCCTGATATAGTCTGGTTTAATCTGGTCTGCTCCGTTCTGATCTGGTCTGAATCTGGTTTGATTCAGACTGACCTAGTTTCATCCAGTTTGATGTCGTCAGCCTGCCCTGATATATTCTGATCCTTAAGCAGTTGGTTCAATCCCTCTACACCTGGAAAGAGAAGAGAAGAAAGTCAGTCAGGTGCAAATTCAGTCTTTTATAGTTTTAAAACTGTTGGCAAAATTTAATGCATCAAAAACATAATCAAAACCACACATCACAAAACTCAACTGGAAGCAAGACAGACAAACAAGAGACCTTCTTAAGTTCGCGTCTGCTGACGGAAAAAATTTGGAACTGCATCTTTACTAAATATGTTTTTTCCTGAGAGCTATTAATACACACCTGAAAACTTAAAGTAGATTTTCTCTGTTCTCTGTTTCAACTTGTATGTGAACATAAATTTGCATGATTGTGGTATTTCAATGTTAACACTTCAGAGTTTGCTGACAGTTTCCTCATTACACGTAAATGTAACTCGCTATCTTTACATAACCTCATAAACTCAAGCAACTCTAAGTCAGAAGACTCTGTCTAAAACTTTTCCTTTTAAGTGTTTTTCTCATTTTACAGGGTTTACAAGGCAGACACGTTCTGTGTGCGTTTGTGTGTGGTAAATCTGAGTCTGTTGATGTTATAAGACGATTAAAGTTATGACTCAAAATGGATATACTATCCACTGCTATTTGGATGTCTGTATTTGTTTCTGTGCATTAAAGAATTTTTTTAAAGAGAGAGAAAGAAAGGGATGAGAAAAAGAGAGAGGCAGATGGAAAGTAAAGAGATCCTGCTATCTGCTAACTGCAGTTTCTCTTCCAGTACAACATATTTAAACCTCTCAAGTCATAATGTCCAGTATAAATATTTCCCTCTAGGCAGAATTTAAATTCTATTCAAATAGATTACAATTTAATTTCCATAGATTCTTTGGAGTTAGGTGATTGGACAAACAGGTATATCTGTGGTTTCAGTGGTTGGTTAAGTTCATTACTGGTAGGTTTTTTTTGGTTGGCAATTTTATTTATTATATTTTGCTAATTTTGTAATCGCACTACTGGGGCTGACAACAGACGGCCAGCCAGGGCAGAATAAGGGACCATAGATAAACAGTATGTAGAGCCAAAAATCCACTTAAACTTACTTTCTGACACCAATACTTTTAAAAAAAATAAAATTTTTGGCCCTCCTTCAGCCCTTAAACAGCTTTTGATCACACCAGAATCCAGTCTGCCTTGTTAGTTTGTTCATCAGTATCTCCAGCTCTGTTTAGTATCTCCAACTCTCCTCTAAAGAAGAGGAAGGTGAAGAAGAAGAGGAAGAAGAAGAAGAAGAAGAAGAAGACCACTGCTACCAAGAAGAAGAACATGCACAGCACTCTGTTATCGCACTCATGACATCAAACTGCTTGACTCAGGTATTTAAATGCAGTGTAGACTAAAACGCCAAACATGTTTTCACCAATCTGTATGTTCTACACAGTTACCGAGGATAAATCTACAGCTGTTATTTGTGACACATGTTCCACAAGGTGGAATTTATGATACATTTATGATCATTTTTAAGCTGTTTTAATAAAGCGCTTCTTATTAATTACATCAAATCATTCTAATATACATACATTTAAGCCATTAATAAATAGTTATTTTGCTTGTCAGACAAACAAGAGGCAATTCAGTCAAAAAAAATGTTACTTATGATTTAAACAATCTAGCATTCTCAGTATTGTAAGACTGAACTATTTTTGATGATGATGTAATAAAAGCCAGTCTGAAACTGTGTCTGATTACTGTGAGGGTTCTGACAAAAAAAATACTTTGATGGATCACCTAAATATTTAATCCAAAAGTGCAGTTGCATCAAAAAGCAAAGCTCAAGAAAAACTGTTGAAGTAGCAGCCAGCACAGTCCTCCTACCTCAGGACTAGGTCAGGACAGGCCCAGTGAGTTCTTTTACTGGGACAAAGCTCTGGGCTAGAAGGGGAAAACCACTATGTCATGATTGAACACTGAAAGGAACTGGTGCTGGAGTGGAAACTGGGTCAGCCAGTCTCTATGGTCTCAAAAGCAGCCAGCCTGAATTTCCATCCTCCACCTACTTCTACTACTTCATCAGTGAGTCAGCAAGCCATTCAGCTGTTTCCCTGTTCTACACTTAACACCCACTCACAGAGTCAGGAAGCAGCCAGCAAGCCTGTTCATGAACCAAGTACGTCAAGAAACATCCAGGCAGCAAGGCAGCCACACAAAAACATACATGTATTGTGCAGCTGTATATTTTTAAAACAGAGAAGAAAACCTTTCTCTTAACTTTTTCTATTGATCACAGCTCCAAAAAACAGGCTAGTGATATTGCACATGTGGCTTTTACTTAACGCTTAACATTTCCCCTACTAAATACTAGAAAATAACAAGATACGAATCCAATATTGCTATTATTAACATTCAGAGATGAATTTTGGTCCAAACATCCAACCAAAGTTACTTTGCAGTTTTTTTGGTGCTTTTAAAAACAGGGAGATGTGCTATATATATGTTTGTGTTAAATACACAATGTAATGACTGAAGAATAATGACAGCATCAGCTCTTTAATTTTGTTCCCTACAAGCCTGCTTTGACTACGCAATGCTGTCTGCCACCAGATAAAAGTCCAAGTAAAATGAATGCTTGATTTGATATCTATCTGCTTTCGTGTCACTATTAGACCACATAAACAAATAAACTCACGCTATTTCTTCTCATTTTCTCTACCACTTCCTGCTCCACCTCAGTGACAACTCCTGCTGCAGTTACTCATTTGTGCAAAATAAAGCTAAAACTATTATTTCATAAAGCATTATGGCAATTTCACTCTACTTCATCTATGAACATGCTTCCTTCGTCTCTCTATTCCGAGTGTTGTGTTAGTAGTTTTAGCTGTCCTTTTGTTTTACAGACAGCCCATAAATAGCTCAGCAAAAATCAAGAGTCAACAGTGTGAATAACCAGCATTAAATTTGAGGCAGCAGGTTTGCTGATGGCTAATTTCGGCAAAGTTTTTAGTTTTGCCAGGTACTGACGAGCTAACTCTCTGTGCAGCACCTGTTTTTATTCCTCTCCTCATTTCTCCTCTTCAGGCTACAATCTAAAGCCATGACAGATAGTGACCTGGTCAGTTTACTCCTGGAATAAAAGGGACTCGAATATTTAATTATCAAGATAACAACATGAGAAGACATCTGGGCTTATGCTCATAATTTACAAATAAAGTTAACTTTCATTTTAATATACATATACATTTCTAACTGGCTGTTGGAGTCTGTGCAACCACCCATTCTGCCAATAAAAAGAATGTATGAAAAGTTGGAAAATTGAAAACTTTTTCACTAACAGAACTTTCCTTGCAGAAATAACTGGTTTGTCGTTTCATCCAATTGATTGACAGAATGGTTAAGTGTGGTGCAGTCGAGTCATGACAACAAACCTGTATTATCAAAATGCGTTTGTGGTAACTTGGATAGTGATATGTACTAATGTAGGTTGCTGCTCTCAGAGTAAAAAATAATAACACTTGTTAGTGCAAGTCTGAAGTTCACAGCAGATGTCTTTCTTGTCATGGGAAGGTTAATACATAAACTAGGGCTGGGCAATAAAATAATCTGAATAGGTTGTGATAAACATTGATAACGATGATAAGCTTGGGCATTTTTATTCCTTATGGAGAGATCTACTAGCCTTTCACAAAGCAGAAATAAGTGCAAGACCAGCCAGGCACTCCGCAGGCTTACACATCAAATGACACGCACATTTCATGCTGCAAAACATGTTTTGTGCCACTGCTGAAACAAGTGGATGTGAACCTGGATGTCCTCTATGATTGGTGAAATCAACAGGACAAGAGGGCGCCTTTTGCCTCTCTGCTTTTACTATCTGTCAGGTCTGTTTCACTGCCTGTTACCACTTTTACAACAAGCTATATTTTACAGTTTAACTGATGAACTATCTGGTGTCATCAGGGTTTAGTCATTGTTAGGATACTCTTGAGTTGGCAGCGTTACCAAATTAAATGTTTTAATAAATATGAATACTGATCGATATGGAACGAAAATATTGTTATCTTACTAATGAAATTAACACCAGCCCTTACATACACAACAGACAAAAATATTTTCGAGGCAGACTGTCGACAGTTGATAGACACCTCCCTCAACTCGCTGTCAACTAGGGTGGGGCAAATTTTCCTTGGGAAAATCCATAGATGAAAAGTGTGCATAGCTTGTGCATTCAGCAACAATAGGGGCTGTTCTGACACTAGTATCAGAAAATGCATTAATTACTAAAAATACTATATCAGGTGAGTACATGAGTCCAGGTACCAATCTGATACCTCTTGGTCTGTTTATTGGAAAAGAAAACCTGCCTCTTACCAGCAGCATCCTTTATACTTGCATTTTCATGAGAGTTGTTTTTACTGTACAGGTAGCCAATAGCCATAAAAAGCAAGCAACTTGTGAAACTTCAAGCACATTTATAACTTAACATCCATACAGGGTTAGTAGACAGCTTCAAAATATTTTTTTAAAAATGCATTTATACTGCAATGGCATCAGAAAGATACTTGATGTCAACATGGCTACTTAATATATAAAAAAAAGAACTAGTTAAAAAAACCTTGAAAAGGTGAGCTACATATTGTTTACACTTTTTATTCACACATTTTCTTTTTGATACTTTCTAATGACATTCAAATCGCAAAGAAAAGCAAAGCAATGTCTGACATGGATAAGTAGTTCAAATGCTGATATATAAAATAAAAATAAAACACAGAAAATATCACATATATTTAAATATAATAAATTGGGAATCTAAATGTGTTAATTTGCGTACAACTGATGAAATAAAGTCCTCACTGGGTAACTGTGATCACATCATTCAGCAAAATTTGTCAGCATCTCACAATGCACAGAAATAAAAATTACTGTTCCCCTCTAAAATAAAAATAAATAGACTCAAATGTTTTTACTATAGAAACGGATAGTAAAAACAAGTCATGGCCTCACACAAAAAATTAGACTGATTTCTAAACAGAAAAGAGATAGTTATTATCACAAAAACTGTAGTA
The DNA here is from genome assembly GCA_029814765.1 of Acanthurus leucopareius. Lineage (NCBI taxonomy): Eukaryota > Metazoa > Chordata > Actinopteri > Acanthuriformes > Acanthuridae > Acanthurus > Acanthurus leucopareius. Next base: position 6,123,258 of record JAQMCX010000050.1, read on the forward strand.
CATGAGTTATACTTTGTACTGTTTATTGAAAGTTCTGTTATTTGACGTTTAAATGGTTCGCTCACTCTTGTGATCATAAAAATCCATTTAAATTCCGAATCTTTGCAAAATAGGTTTACAATAAGAAAATTAACTTCCGGTTTGTCAAATCAATTTCCGGTTCGAACCCCACCCGCCTCTGTCTTTCGCCCCCCCCCATTTAAATTACGATTTTTAGTTAATTCAGCAGGATACAGATACAGTTACTAGTATACGCACGTATCCCTAGTATGTCGTCACTCTGCTGCTGCTTACTTGGCAGGTGTCAATAGATATCTCAGGAGAGCCACTGAGCTCGGAAGCCACACAACACCTGCCACAGGCTGCCACTGCCACACCAATACCTGCCAGTGCCCCTAGATCTGCTAATTAACATCTTTTTACGTAAAGATAAAAATAAAAGCCACTGTAGACTGTTGATCAACAACTGACAGAACATTTCTACATTACAGATGGCTGAACACTTAGACAACGGACTTGTCCTGGAAAAGACTATTTCCACAAATTATTAAAACCTTTCAGGTTTCATGATGATGATTATGACTCAGACAATTAAATAACAATGAAAGCAACTATTCCTCATCCTATCGAGGACACTTAGGAACCCTGCCCATTAAAGCCCGTCGCCCTGTGAGCACAAGTGTAGGATGCCCTGCTAAAGTCATAAAATATATGGCACTGATTGTACTTGGTGCGCAATGTAACCAGATCCGAATACTATGATGATCTTGAGCAACCACTGCGGACACTGCAGAAACCGAACGGTCGCCACATTACCACTGTCAAAGCCAACACTTTATCACGATATATCATAACCGAATATTAGCTTACTCTAACGTTACCGTTTCGAAACTGCTAAGGTCTCGATATGGGTTGCGACTACACGTCACTGTGTTATCCGAAGAGATGAGCGATATGGGCTTTGAAGTTATTACAGCAGGATGGATGCTGTCGAAGAAAGCATGTGCCAAATACCCACCAAGGCCTGTTTACATCATTAGCGTGCTAGCATTAGGGAGCATTGTTCACTTAGTCGCTCGCACTTAGGTCACGTTTAGTTAACGTTTAACCAGCCCACGGACCGGCACTTACCTATGCACGAGCTTCCTTACAGTCCCGGTATTTGCTAGTAATTACTGACAATGCTAACCGGGCAAACTGGGGGCGTTTTCCCCACCTTTTGTCCATAACAACACTAAAAGTCCCGTTGACTGATATTAGCATTCAGCTGCTAGCTAAGACACGCTAACTGTCAAGATTTAGCCAGTAAGCTAACGTCCCTCCTCCTGCTCTAGAAAACCACACTGACACGACCACCAGCGCTGGGAAAACATCGACGATATCCATCATGGATTAAAACCATGCAACGTCACCAAGATGCAATTTCGATAATCCGAAGGCTTGTTTTCATTGTATACTTACAGATGGTCCAATGAGATTTGTCTATCCATTGAAAGCCGCTGGTTATATGTAATAGCAACCCACAGAACTGTGACATAAACGATTTTAGATCGGTGACCCAGTTTCTCTTCACCGTCATGCCTGTCGGACCACTAACCTAGTTTTTTGACCAATGGCGTTTGAGCTACCGCCGTAGGTGCCTCTCTAACCAATCAGAGACTGGTTCAGGTTGGGAAAATATGACGGACGTCTTAGTGGACCAATAAGAGCCAGGGTAGAACGGAATGCAGAGGCTACTTCTGTGTGAGAGTGTAGATGGAAGACACCGCATCACGAGTCATACAGTCGGTAGGCGTATAACACGGAACGGCCCAAAGCCTGATTGCTTTGTACTGTGTTTTGAAACTTTAAAATGTAATAAGCCCTGTTTCTCAGATCTTTTAGACAATGAAGATAATATGTAGATATGCATATATGGATAAATGTAAAACTGACATTTATTTTAGTTTTGCAACAAAAACTATGCTTAGTGTCACTTAAAATAGAGATAGACAGAGACATTCAAGAAAACAAACAACTTCTCCATTGTTTGTTTGAAGTTCTACAAATGCCTGCACTATGCACATTAACACCCCCTGCTGGTTACCTTTTTTACTGTTTCCAGGGCCCACAATCAAAAATCTGTAGGTCAAAAATCCACACGAGATTGGCCTGACACTTTTTCATTTACAGTAGTGTTCTATTTATGTTAAAATCGAGAAATAAGAACACAAACACAATGTGTCTCATATTGATATATTATATCAATATCAATATCAATTCCTATGATAATCATGGTTATATTTATCAGCTAGGGAGACTTCAGAGCAAAAATTGAAATGATAGCGCCTGTTCATGTGTCAAATTAGCATTGATTGACATTTTGCTGACTGACACTTTTTTCCACACCAAACCCCTAGAATCAAACTGCTTCAGGGCAGATAAAACCAATGTTACTTAACAGGAATAGAAGTAACATTTCACTTTATGACACATTTTCACCATATTGTGATTTATACAAGTAATCTCTATATTTTTTTTACTGTAAATTTCACATGTGTTATTTTTTCTTGAGAAAAATTAAATAGTAGCTATGGATTTTTTAACATTGCCTTTTTGTTTTGGAGGGAATTTGCAAATTATAACCTTGCAATTTGTCCTCTGTGTTTTTGTTGTCTTGTCATTGCGACCTCAAGTCAATTTCAAGGATTAATTCGAATATCTGAGGGTTTTGGGGCAAATAAAAGAGTAAAAGAAACATGTTGTAAAAAGCTGCTGATTTTATTACAGGGCTCAGTACATCAAGCATCACATCATAGTTAGTGGAAATAAATACTAAGAAAGTAAAAATCAGCGTCAGTTTTCCCTGATAATATTAACATTTACATGATTTTATTACTTTGGTCAGTGCTCTTTGTGTTCCTTGTTATTTATGACTCATTACTACTCTCTGTATGTTCATGGAACATGTTCTGCATTTATGTAGCACTTCTCTAATTCTGCTGTCTACGTAAATCCTTTTACACAGAATGTCAACATTCATGCATTTACACACACATTCAAACACTACTGGCGTATACAAAGGGCCAACTTGCTCATCAGTAACAGTTTCATTCACACCTGCGCACTAATGGAACAGCCATTGGGTCTAACATGGGGCTCAGTATTTTGCCATAGTTTTCATTCCGTCTTACATAAAATTAAACTTCCACAACTCTGAAGGTGATGTAAGACATCACAAAGAGGAACCACCTACCACTTTACTTCTGTCTTGTACCCTAAAGCACATCTTATATCACATAAATTTTCTAAGACCAGCCTAACCTGATTTGGCTAATTACACAGACATTTCTCTTGGATCTCATGATTATTAAAATAATAAGTCAACGTAGATCTCAACATGAAGAAAGCTGTCTAAGTCTTCCATCTAAACCCATTTTTTTCACTTTGACTATTCACACAAGTTGACATTTTGGTGAGGTTCACATCATTTTTTTGGACTTGTAAAATTATGGTTTCACACTACATATACAGGACAAAAAAAGACACTGATCCGCTTCAAAAGAGCTAGGTTTGTACTACAGCTCTTCCCAATTTTGTATTCTTTTGACATAAAATATTTTGGCCTGACACAGGCTTACAAAATTCATTACATTGGAAACAAATACTATCATTCATACATCTGAAAAGACGGTTACTTTCAGTGCTGTGGAGCCTACATAATGCCACTAGATGTCAATGTTGAGACATCATTAAATATTGTTTGACATAAACGTGCATAAGAAGTTTTTTTCTATTTATATGGTATTGGTAAAGTTTACCTACCCTCTTTTATATGGAAGGTCGTATGGAAGAAAAACTGAAGAAGTTTTATGGAGTATCCATTTTAATGTCTTTAAATTCATATTATCCAGCAATGTAGTCCGGTTACCTGCTACGCTTTGATGCGTTCAAAGTCGTCGGAAAATTCTAATGAATTGATCAGGTTGGTCTATGAGGTCTGGGGTGTCAACATGTGATATTTAATGGTTTATTCAGAACATGAATGGTAACCTTTCTTGAAAATAACCGTCCTTTAAGCCATTTATATACCGAATTTTACCTTATCGCGCCATTAGATTGGTCTATTGATTGGCAATTCTGATTATGTTTAACATTGCTGTACGGTAGACAGGAACTTGATAAATCGAAGCCGACTGTAAGTAGGCCTACTTTATTAATGATTTTTGCTTTTTGCTTTTAAGATCCTTTAGGTCTAATTGAGTATAAGGTAATAATATGATGGTTCGTGTTTACGTTCACAGATATCCTAACCCAGACAACTGCTTTATTAATAAAACAAGGTTTTAAAATGAATTTTGACCACAGCTAACTGAGCGCGCGAGATGTTACGAGGGGCTCATGAACGCATCGTGCCTATCACATGGCAGGTGATAGTTGAGGAAGCTCGCGCTTCAGTACAGGGCAGAGTAAAGACAAGGGACATCTGAACAGTTCAGAGCATCTTGTATGTGTGAGTGTGTCTTATGTGTGTGTGAGGACTCTGTGTGTGTGTTTGTGTGTGTGTTTGTGTGTGTGTCTGCTTGTGTGTGTGTTTGTTTGCGTACTTCATCTGTTAGTGTCGTCAACACAATTAAAGGATTGACTTCGATTAAGCCTCGGAGGAGTCGCATTTCGTAAGTAGCCTGATTCAACTGCATAAGGATATTAACTATTTTAGTTTGCTTTTGTAATACACTGTAGTGTCAGCTTACTGTTGTCGGAAAGTGTCGTTTAGGTCAATTCTTTGGAATTTCACATGAATTTATTGATGTACATTAGTTTATCAAAAGCTTGGCATTTGAACGTACCAAACAATAAAGTCTATAAAGCTGTATTTAATGAACTGTCATGAGTAATGTTCGGCTATTTATCTTGAATAATTGCCTTTTTTATTGTTTTAACGCTGTAAAAGTGATCTAATTGTTATTGCACTTCCTGTGCAAAAACAAGAATCTATATTTCTTTACAATAAAATACTCCAAATTGCTCATGTTTCATCCCTATAACAAACATATAAGCATGAACACGCGTTATGTAGAAGAATTGTGGAATATTTTTAAAGTGCACTTTTATTTTGTAGACGGAATATTTTACAGTATGACATCAAATTTAGCGCATGCATCCTGGACATGCTCCAGGATACGTGTTACTTTTATTGTGAAACTACTGTCTCTCCGCGTGCTCAGTCGTGTAGACTACTGTCAGCTTGGAGCTATTAAATGATGTTTAGTTGCACTGACACATGCTGTGTAATTGCAGATCATCAATTTCTGACAGCGTGAATAAAGGGGGGAGGGGGAGGGAGGGAGAAAAAGAGGGGATGCTGATATGCTAATGGAATAATATTAAGGCTGATGTGTGGCTCCCCTCCACTGAAGCATCTGCTGCGTCCAGTGCTGGAGATATTGTACACACACACACACACACACACACACACACACACACATGCACGCGCACATGCACAGACATCACAGACAGGCGACTTGAGAGAGCTGAAGGAGCCTCCTGCCACTGAATGCAGCAGGCCATTGCCTCCTTTCTACTGCAAATCTCATCTGAAAGGGAGCAAGTTGAAAGGCAGGATTGCCGCTGTTGACAGTGAATTGATTAAGGCTGCTTTGGTTGGCACTCGGGTGGCATTAGCACTGAAAAACAACAGAGGAAAATAGAAGAGCTAAAATGAAGTGGCAATAGAATAGAAGAATACCCTAAATATATTATTTCATTATTATAAAGGCTTTGACAGTGTTATTAGCCCACTTTGGAGCAGGTTTTAGAGCTCTGTCAGTGCACATATGCATGCATACAACGCACTCACTGGATCAGCAGATGATGGCACTCATCCCTGTGATCAAAGCCGCTCGTGTAATACCAAGAGTGGCGGTTTTCTCTGCAGCCATATAGGTTCAGATGGGTGCTCTGTCATCTTAACCACCGCTCCTAATTACACCACGACTGTACTTCACTGAAGGTAATCTACCATTCCCTGATGGCGAGAAAGAAAGAGGGAGACATGAATAAGAGAAGAAGAAGAAGAAGAGATATAGGGGAGATTAAAGCACAGTGTTGGTGAGAAAAGAGAGATGGGAGAAGAAGAGAAAAAGGAGTAAAAAGGGTAGAGTCCAGAAAGACAAAGTCAAGCTGTTAATCTACAAGGAATAATCCTCTTCTTGCTAAGGGAGTGGAGGAAAAGATAGTGGCAGCAAGAGAGGGAAAAACAGAAAAATGACATGACCATAGTTTATTAGAGGTTATCTTTGGTTTGCTGAGAAGGGAGGGCTGAAGAAGGGACCAAAGGAAATGAAAAAAAAGAGAGGATGGATACCAGATAGAGTATAGTCATATTTTTTGTCAGACAGAAAAAGGCATTAATAGAGTGCGTTTTGGCCTTGTTTGGTTTCTGGAAAGCAAGAAGAATAGAGAGAAAGTAAAGGAAGTGATGGAGATTTATTTTTAATCCCCTTTTTGAGTGTTACTGCATAGCCTGTGCTGTAGGTGTATAAATATGGGTTTTGCATACTCTCTTAAGAAATATAAGCTTTTATATAAGAAGAAGGTAAATTGATAACGGACGACTTACTGGAAGGTATTTTCACTTTGATTTAGTGTTTAGAAAACCAAACCTAGATTTGCTCATTGACGCAGTGTCATTTCAGTATTTAGGGAACATTTAAGCTTCAGAGTTCCTGTTGTTTTTTCAAAAAACTTTTATCATAAAACCAGAAGTTGAGATTTGGTTTCAGAGGTGGGAACAACTCATGAAGTATAAAAAACAAAAACCCTTCAAATGTACCAATAAAGATTTGATTCTTGGCCTTAGACAAATATTAGATTTGATAAGGGGACCGTAAATTACCACCTTAAATATCTGTTTACTGGTCAGAAGTGTTTTGTTGGAGAATACTGACTCTAAGTAGTGACATAAATAAATGTAATTTTGCTCATAAAAGTGTGCAGAGGAGTTTTTAGTCTTTTAACAGCCCCGGGGCTGCAGGCACAACTGACCACAGAGGGGCCAGATGTAAATATTTGGAAGTTACCTGGATGTACATACTGACATTTTTATTAAGTTCTCTCCTCTCACAGTCCCATTGTCTTGTATCAAGAGATTTTAGTGGATGAATCCAACTGAAACCATAATATTGAGGCTGACAAACATAGTATTTTGATCATTTAGAGGGAAATGTTCGGAAATGACAGCCTTGGTAGTCAGTCGTGGGACCTGAAGACTGCCTTCTGGTCGGTTTGATCATTTAACACGTTGGCTTGGGTAAACACAATTATCAGCTGGCAGCTTGGCCATAAACAACAGCTTTGTGAGGCTCATAATCCCAGTTTTTTCAGACTGAGATGTATTTATTGCAGCAGTCTAGTGGTTTTGGATGCTATAGTTTTGTAGGTTTGCTTCTATCACAGGAGATGTGTTAATCCATGTCATTTCACTGTGACATGCAATTGCTTTTGTTTATTGCTGCAATTCATTCAAATTTGACACCAGCTTAATTTTTTTTTGCTAAATTTAGAGTTTGGTTATTTGCATTTTGATCTGATAAAACTAACAGTAAAAATTGAAAAAAAATTGATACATTTTAAATAATTTCACTGCTCATGATGGTTTGTTTGCATTTGTAACCAACAATCTCTTCTTCAGTCAGTAATGCAGTTTAAAATTTCTATTGTTTCACATACCTCCTATGTGTACAAAATGTTTTTCAAGCCTGTCGTTAGAGTATGAGGCCTTAAACATTTTGAATGTGAACACATGCATGCCTCCTGTTCAGAGGCTCAGGAAGTAAGCGAGTTTACATTGCTGTAGTTAAACTGTGCAGCCTTCTTTTTTTCTTTTAGGAGTGCAAGTTGAGTTAAGGCAGAGATAGATGGAGGGCAGGTAGAAATGTAAAGAAAAGACACACAAAAATGACCAACTGTTGTTGTTTGTCAAATATTAATCAATGTTCAAATCTGTAACCTTTTTATCAACATTACTAAGCGGGCTCACAGCCGCACTATATGCTCATGCATCTTCTGTCTTTTTTATGGTTTTCATAAATTAAAGCACATTTTTCTATTTCATTCCATTTAGACACCAACAATGACTGACTGATCTCTTACAGAAATGTAAAACCTTTAAAACAAACAAAAAAGAGACACTCCAATAAAGCTGAGAGGGATGAAAGGCAGAGAGGAGGACAGGAAGCGTGAAAGTGGAAAGTAAAGATGGAGTGAAGGGAAATCAAGTGTTACAAACAAATGAGTGTAGGATAAAAGCTCATATTATTTGATTTTGTTTCCATCAACTCTCATTCTGCCATCTGAGAGAAAAAAAAGGGAGTGATTTTGAGATTGTTAAAGTCAGGGGAAGCTACAAAAACACACACAAACACACACACACTGTAACATTCACACAAACAGAGAAGCAAACAGCCGAGAGGATGAAGCCTGTGTTTGGTTGAATTCACATCAGATCAGATGAGTGGGAGTATTTATTTATGCTTGAGAACATTACTCCTGTGGAGAGTTGAGAAAATAATGTTTTATATCAAATTCACTGCTGTGTTTACAGTAATGCTCCCTCTCTTCATTCACTCTCTAGCTCGCTCGACCATTACTGCTCTTTCAGTCTAGTTGATCAGGGGAAGAGCAGCCAAGTTTGAATGGTTTGTCCTTAAACGGCAACAAACAAATCCTGTGAATTATAGTTTTTAAGCGCTTTGGTAGCAAAGCCAACTTTATTAACACATAACACTGTTGTTAAATAATGCCCACTTTTTAGCATTGGGGGTAAATTAAATTTGTGCTTTTAAAGGCTGTTACCAGTGTGGGAATACCAATATTTATGTTGTAAAGTGTTAAAAATCACTTTGTACCAGTAGTCAAGCCACAATATGTACAGTAAATGTACATAATATACAGGTTAATTCTTCCATATCCTCTGCTTTAAATACATTTAACACAGCACACAACCCCTCTCTAAATATAATCGGGCATGTGAGCATCGCTGCAGTCAAATCCATCTCTGTTTGACTTGTCAGAAACAATATCAAACAGACCAGCTGACAAATAGACGAGACAGGAGGTGAGGGAGGCAGGAAAGAGTCCGGGTGATAAAGGAGAGAGAGCAGCAGAGGAAAGGCATGCACAGACAGTCTGAGAGAACAGTGATGGTAATATGGAGGGAGAGGTCAGTGCTGAATGACAACTGCAGCTGGAGAGGTGATAGACATGAGGCTGTGGGAGAGTTTTAATAGACAGATTTCCATCCAAGTTAAAAAAAATTTTCTTTGTAACGTTTGAGAATCCGCTTTATTTCACCCAGCAAGTGAAGAGTTTGCTTACAGTGTGATTAATTGATGTAAAACATCTGTAGCAGTATTTCTGTGAACTGTGCTTTATTTAGAAATTTCAGTTACTCACCATAACTACTGTATTTTTGTATCTGTTCCTGTGCTGAAAGGATGTGATCCTTATCATACATTAGTTTAACACAGATCAGTGCCGGTAATCACCCAAGGAGACGTGTCTGATGTCAGAATTTAATCTAGATCCGATTTTGGTTTATTATTTGACTTAAATCTGCCTTTTGTCGCAATGATTTTACATACTGCAGTGACTTATCTCTCTTTTGACTTCAGTGTATGAGCACAGCAACGGTTCTCTGTTTTTTGGAGCAAAAGGAAAACACTGATGAAATATTTTCCATACATTTAAGATTTGACTTGCGATGGGTGTAGCTGAAATGTAGTGTGTTTGTGTATGTGTGTGAATGATTGTGTAGTTGCTTCTTGAGAACATTTACCTGAGAGCCTTTAAATGACACGCTCACAGCCCATGCTTGTGTGACTGTAACAGTATCCTGTAACAGGATCTGTGTGTGTTCTTGTCCTGATAGCTGGTTAACAGGTTGTGACTGTGACGCTGTGTAACTCTAGTCGTCTGTAGATGAGGTGCTGGTCTCTGAGATGAAGCACTTCCCTCTCTGGTCCTGCACTACCTGCTTGGCTGTCAATGTGGAGATGACACACATATGCAAAAAATGTACATAATACACAAAATTTACTACAGGTTCTTATGATGCAGAATGGGTCCTCTCAGACTGATTCATTACAGATATGTAAAAGTGTTTACATTTCTGATGTCATCAGTCTCCCATGTAAAAGGGGGAATTTTTGCCTCAAGTTAGTTGAGTTTTTGGGGTTTTTTAGGGTTATCCCAGAAGTTTGAAAATGATGAACTGAGCTCTCCTCCTGCAGCTCCAGATCAGGGCAGAATGATGTGACTCCAGGTGTTTATTCCTCCAGTAGCTCCGGTTTGCAGAGGACTCCCTCATAAGTGTAACTATTATCAGCAGCTCTCTGTCAGCTTTCAACCCACCTCTATACTCGAAGCCCTGTGTCACGTGTGAAAGTCAATGTATTTCAATGTTGATTTAGGATTTGGATGTCAGAGTGAGGCTTGAAGATATTTAGGACACCCCTATAATATACAATACTTGAATATAATGGAAATTTTATTGTTGGTTGTTGCAGTGCTCAGTTAAGTATGAAGAAAAGTACTCTGGTTGACTAATTTAACACACAACTCAATAAGTGTGATTTGCATCATGCAGGTTTCATTTTGCATAAGTGGAGGTTACTCAGAACAAACAACCAGCTGTGGCTTTTTACTTCTTTAGTTCAAAGTTGAGTTTTGGTTCAGCAGTGCTGCACACACACGCACCTCTGAACTGCCTCCACAGCATGTGTGCCTGTTCTTCCCATGATGCTGTGCTTTACTTTGTCATCTCATCGACTTCAACACACGGCACAATGCTTTCACTATCTAACAGTCCACTTCATTACTCTCAGTGGCTTCCATTGGCTTCTTCTGTTCCCAGCTGAGTGCTGATTGGTTGGTTCCAGCTGTCACACAAGCTTGTGACTGTCTTTAATGTGTATGTATTAAGTGGTGTTGACATGTTGTTTTTACAGTCCCAGCTTGCTGACTCTTGTCTTTGAGCTCTGTGCTGGTTTGTGTGCCTCAGGCCATGTCAGGGCTTTAAAATAAACTGGAAAATAAAAACTGCATCTGCTCTGGAAATGCAAAACTCCGTGTCCTCTGCAAAGCTGAACTTCCTGTTTTAGCTATTACTCAGAATGAATCCATTGTTTCTTTTATTTATTTATTTTTTTTTGGGGGGGGGGGGGGGGGGGGGGGGGACGCAGGGTGAAATTTTAAAAAAAAAAAAAAAAGTTATAATAAATAATTTAATTTTTTTTTTTTTAAGGTATTAT
>JAQMCX010000050.1:6134648-6153759 GCA_029814765.1 Acanthurus leucopareius
GCCTCAACAATGGAGGCACGGAACATAGCCCACTCGGACTCAATGTCCCCTGCCTCCCCCGGAACACGGTCGAAGCTCTCCCGGAGGTGGGAGTTGAAGTTCTTTCTGACGGGAGATTCTGCCAGATGTTCCCAGCAGACCCTCACAATACGTTTGTGTCTACCAGGTCTGACTGGCAACCTCCCCCACCATCGGAGCCAACTCACCACCAGGTGATGATCAGTTGACAGCTCCGCCCCTCTCTTCACCCGAGTGTCCAATACATGCGGCCACAAGTCCGACGACACGACCATAAAGTTGATCATCGAACTGCAGCCTAGGGTGTCCTGGTGCCAAGTGCACATATGGACACCCTTATGCTTGAACATGGTATTCATTATGGACAATCTGACGAGCACAGAAGTCCAATAACAAAAGGGTTCAGATCGGGGGGGCCATTCCTCCCAATCACGCCCCTCCAGGTCTCACTGTCGTTGCCAACTTGAGTGTTGAAGTCCCCCAGCAGGACGAGGGAATCCCCAGAAGGAGCACTCTCCAGCACTCCCTCTAAGGAATCCAAATAGGGTGGATACTCTGAACTGCTGTTTGGACCATAGGCACAAACAACAGTCAGGATCCGTACCCCCACCCAAAGGTGGAGGGAGGCTACCCTTTTGTCTACCGGGGTAAACTCAAACATACAGGCACCTAGCCGGGGGGCAATAAGTATTGCCACCCCTGCCTGGTGCCTCTCACCAATGGCAACTCCAGAGTGGAAGAGAGTCCAGCCCCTCTCAAGAAGACTGGTTCCGGAGCCCTTGCTATGCGTCAAGGTGAGGCCGACTATATCTAGCCCGAACTTCTCAACCTTGCGCACCAGCTCAGGCTCCTTCCCCACCAGAGAGGTGACATTCCACGTCCCTAGAGCTAGCTTCTGCATCCGAGGATCAGACCGCAAAGGTCCCCGCCTTCAGCTGCCGCCCAACTCACACAGCACCCGACCCCTTTGGCCCCTCCTGCGAGTGGTGAGCCCACGGGAGGTGGGTCCCATGTTGCCTCTTCGGTATTAAACAGGTAGTATTAAACAGGTAGTATTAAAGAGGTGGTTGAATGTTTTAAAGGATACACTCATTTGCTTTCTTGCTGAGAGTAAAGTAAAGCTAATAAATAAAGGAGGTTGAAACATGTTTTTGGTGCTTCCAGCACTGAAGAATGTTAAAAACTAAATCCTTTAAATGATTTCAAAACAACACCAACATTTTTCTCTAGAATTAATGTCCTAGTTACTCTGATGAGTTCATTCATTGCAACTACTGTCTGGTAACGACAATAAAAAACTGCAAACATTGTGTTCTCTAAATTTTCCAGAATAGCAGTTTCTGGGGAAAGAGATGTCAAAGTGAAAAACTAATTCCTTTCACCTGCATGAAATACATATGGAGGCTGAAAGAGAAAGATTTATTAAAACCTGTAAAAATACCTCTTTCCTTTTATCATGTGCATCATATGTTTTTACATTTTTTTGCATCGCCAGGCCATCCAGAGACAGCTGGAGGAGGTGGCAGAAAAACAGAGAGATGTAGAGGAACGAGGAGTGGCTATAGAGAAGATCATAAGAGGGGAAACAGGTACGGAACAATATTCACAAACACACACACACACACACACACACACACACACACACAGACCAGTGCCTATTAGAAAGCTCCTTTTAGAGACCGAACTCTGAACAAAGACTACATTACAGATCAGTGAGACTCCACTGTTAGAGTACTCATAATAGACAACAATTTGTTGCCTCATCTTTTACAATACAGGCTTTGTTTGTGTCCTTGGCAATAGTAAGGACTATCACACAGCCAGTGTGTTTATGTGTCTGTGCTTGACATTTGATTTCAGTATGATTTGTTTTCTTGTAGCAACTTTACATAATTTATGAAAAAAAAAAAAAAATTCTCCATTCTGCTCCACTCCCCTAACCCTAACACATCAATTCTGATCTCAACTCCTCTCTCCTGAATTCTCCTCTTTGTTCCCTCTTTGTTTCCTCTCTCTTTCCCTTCCAGAATCATCTCAGACTGACGAGAGTGACAAGAACCAGCTCTATCAGACTTGGTTTAAACTCGTTCTGGAGAAGAACAGATTGGTGTCTTATGAGTCTGAGCTCATGATCTTGTAAGTGACTACATCAAATTGTACATGTAGTCACTTATATGAAAGTACAATCAAGTCCAGATAAAATGGCATTTAAAGAGTTTCTAACTTGTTTTGTGATGTATTTCCAAGTGAAACTGGGTAGGCAGATGGGACATGACATTGGGAGGAATTTAATTTAAGATTTGAAAAGAGGGCATCATAACTAAATAGGAGAATTAAAGTGATTCAGAGATGGATGCTAGTCTCTACTCTCCACAGATGACTCTACGTCCCTTCATCACACCTGTTACCAGGGTAGGCACATATAGACTGCTGCTTTTCCAATGGTGTAAGCTGATGAGATAGCTGTAGCTAACCCTGTACCTCCTGTAATATCCATCAGGGGGAGACAAAGTGCTTCATATGCTCTCTGTAGTAGCAGGAGCAACTTGATATTAGTTTGTTTAAGCCTTTGTCTGCAAACACACTTTGTTTTACATGATGAAAACATGATTGAAGTTCGATGCAAAACTATAAAGAAAGCATTTTTTTTGTATTTGTATCTTTGCATCTTCATTTCATCTTAACTTTCAAATTATTGCAATTTCTGCACACATTTCTCCTGTCTCACAGTGCACAGGAGCTTGAACTTGAGGACACACAGAGCCAACTGCAACAAGAACTACGACACAGACTGGCGATAGAAGGTAAAGATTGAACCCAACCATATAATGTGATAATCAGACATATTTATACATAGACTTCTTCTTAACTCCCTCTGTTCTCCTCTGCCTCCCTCCAGATACAAACAAGGCTGCCTCTGAGCTGCAAGAGGAGCAGGAGATCCTGTCACAGATCATGAGGACAGTGGAGAAAAGAGACATGTTGGTCTCTATATTAGAGGAGCAGAGACTGAAGGAGAGAGCTGAGGACAGGGACCTGGAGAGCCTTGTGCTTTGCAAGGGCTACGAGTTTCACTGGGCCAAGGCAGATGACATCTGAGGGCTGGAGAAGCTGGAGTGAAGATTCAATGTTCTGCAAGGCTCTACCTAAGACTGTAACGCAGTTTCTGAAAAATGTAGTGGATGGAAATGTCCTGAAGGTGTAGGTGTTAAACCCAAAGAAGAGGAAAAGGATTCATGTGATTTGTGGTGATTTGTGGTGAAATAGTCTTTTTTTCATTTAGGAAGGTTCCTGACCCCTGAAATGAGCCAAAAGTGTCAAGAGGCAGCCATGATAAGACATGTTGAAATCTTTTAATTGCTTCTATGCTTCCTTTAACGAGAATACACTGGAGCATCACTAATGTAAGAAAGAAGATAATGCTGTAACCTGATTTAAACCAATGCAACAGCTGGCTATCTTTGGAAAAACTGATCATGTGTTACGTGTCACACTACTCATCCAGCCTGTACCAAACATAACAACTTCAAGTCAACATCTCAAGGAGTTAATAGAGTTGTGTGGTAGTAGTCCTTACCTACATGTTCCTCTGTTATTTTTAAGTAATATTTTCTCTGGGTTGTCCACATTTATTTATTCTTCAGGAAATAACACTAATATATACACAGACAGTAAAGTATTAAAGTTCATTTATGTTGTCCAACTTCAGAACAAAATCTGCAGTCTAGTGTAAGTGCACTCTAATTTTCTTACCACCATGGTTGTCTTATCCTAAATAACAACTTACATTTTGCATCTTCTCTTGACTTCATGACATTTTCTGTGGAGAAAGAGTTGTTTGAAAAGACAAAGGCGATAATTTCTTTGACCATAGACTGCATCCTTGATCTCACTCTGTGCTGGTAGGTTAAGCTCAGAGACCACAGGAGAATGGAAATGGAGCCTGACTTCCTTACCATCTGTTAAAATCCCTGCCATCAATGTTATTTGACTTCTGTTCTCTGGCACTGACACTGAGCTGAAACTGGATGTACAATGAGCTTAACATCTTCTGATAATGTGACTCGCTGCCTTGTTTAATTTTGACACACCTCAGAAACCATGTTGACTGCATTAAGGATGGAATTGTTGTGATAAATTTGTTTTTATTGAAGCACTGCACAGTCCCACTGGATAACACATGGAACTAGTTAACACTTACACTGAAGGTTTTAGTGTTTTGCACAGCCTAAATTGTTTTAAAATTGTGTCATTAATTTGCATCAGAAATCCAGAGATGTGCTTTATGTATTTCACTGTTAACTTTGTTTCTATATAAGTGTAAGATATCTTGTCTGTATGTTAATCTTATTATTTTTTCACTTTGTGCTGGAATAATGTCATATAAATTAATTTGTATTTACACCTAAACACCAAGATCACAAAAGAGATTAAGTCCTACCTGCCACATATTTGTAATCAGCAAAGCATTTTTACTGCTTTGTGACATGAGTTGAAACATATTTCAAGACTGACTAGTTACTGCTTTTGAAACTAATAAATTGGGGTACTGGGAGACCCCAGTCAAAAGCATCCGGGGTCGGGGGACTCAGATTTCTTTATGTTCTCTGTCAACATGCCTACTTACTGCTACTCCTACTGCATTGTTTCTTAGTCCATGCAAACACCATTCATTTTTACTATATGTACAAATGGAAAATTCCAAGTTTTGATAACCTTTTTTAACATTTGTTTTGACAGGGTGTCGTTCTGAGATCTATTTCCCATTGACTTCAATAAAACTGCAAAAAGGAAAGCATCAGTCCCTACCTTCTTTTACAGTTACCTTGGGTGCCTACAGTAAGGTGGCTAGATCTCAGTTCAGTAGTCAGAATATTATCAAGATACCTTAAAGTTCTGTCTATTACCTAAAAAAGTTAGACAGTTCCAGTTTTAGGTATTTTCAGACTTTCATACATACATACATACATACAGCATAATTGTGAGATAAGTGATGGTATTAGTGTGTCCCACTGAATTAGATGCCACAGGAACACAGTTACCTCAGCAGTTCTTGCAGCTCTATGTTAATTGTTGCTAACATTTGATGGGTCATTTATAGAGAGTTATAGCTACTGAGTCCCTTTGGAGGACAGCTCTCTTGGTCAAGCAGTTTGTTGCAGTTTTCACACATATTTTAATCAAAATAAAACAAATACATTAAATACAATACTAGGCATTTTGTGCTTCACTTGTATGAACAAGCAGAACCTCCATGAGCCTCACAAGAGAATAATTCAAATTTTACTCAATACTGATACCATCTGACCAGAGTCTGCAACAGCAAGTGAGACCCTATAGTCACAGAATTTTTTTTCAGTGAAATGTATTTAAGATAAGAAGAGGTTTTTTTCACATTTGGATAATTTGAAATTTGTATTTCATAAAAAATGTTTTAAGAGCTTGTATTTGTGTATTTGAAAGACTTATAATACATTACTCAATATGTCATTTTATTTACAATTAGAACTCAAATAGACTATTTAAAATATTGTATTCCTTGATTTAAACTGTTGCAAAAAAGAGTTTAATATCCTAATCACAGTTTTTGAATTAATGCAAGTAAATTGCATGACGCGTCCTGTGGAGTTTAGCAACAGGCTCATTGTGAACTCTAAGGATTTAACTTGTCCCTCCTGATCAGTAGCTTAAGAAAAGAGGCTGTTTGTCCTATTTTGTGCAAATTTAGCCTGAGGTAAAGATATGTAAACAAAATACTTAATTACTTGTACAAGCTGAACAAATGACACTTACATATGAGATAAGAGCAATTGAAAGGTGTAGTAAAAGAGCAACTGGCTATAAATATAAAGCTATATAGTTATGTAGTTATGTAGTTGTATATATATATATATAGTTGTATTTATATATAGTTAAATATTATAGCTATTACATTAGATACCTCCAGAACTCTCTACAACTGAAATAAAAAAATATTTTAAAAAATGTTAGATATTAGTTGCTCTCGCATTCTGGAAACAGGGCTTACTAGGGCTTAACAGGATTATCTCATATTCATTTTCATTTATTTGAAGAAAGTTCTTCACCTCCCAGTATAATATGTTTTTAAACAGTTAGAGTTTCCAGTTAGCTGGCAATGCTGAGTGAATATAGATGGTATTTGTCAAATATATACAATAGACAATAAAAATAAACAATAAATATTTATTTTATTATTATACATAATGTTGCAGTCCCTGTAGCCTTTCAGTTTAGCCAAATTTTTAGTAGTGTCATAGAACAATATAAAAGTTATCGACGCCCATCAGGGCCAAAAAGGCAAAGGAAGCAACTGCCCCAGAAAGCCCAGCCCCAGGGAGACTCACAAAGATGCAAGTTCCATCTCACAGATGCCTCAAAAACCAGACCCCACAGGACAGCTGAGACCCCCCTCCCACTTCCCACAAGCCCAAGATGTACCAGGCAGAGCAAGAAACTCCAGGGAGCACCTCAAATCCCCTAAGAACAACACAGTATGCATTTTTAAGTCTGACCATGCACATCACAACAAAGAAAAGATCTGTTTGTAATAAAGTTAAATTGCCTCCTTAGAATTTATCACAATCTTTACTGAAGGTAAGTATTATGGAAGCAGGAGGTTCAGACTTTTGGGGTTGTGGTAGTGTGTCTGTGTTATACCACTTTGGTACAAGGGGGACATTTGTTTGAGGAATTCAAAATCTTTCTTATTCTTATATTGCCTTGTTGTATTTAACTTTGATTTTGACTTTTGAATTAGCATTTTGTATTTATAGATTAAACTATAATCACTCGATTACATTCTTCATTTAGTATTTTTGGCCTACCTTACCCATTTTTTTGTTATTCATGTTACTCTGTGGCTAGATTTATGCATGGTTATGAGCATAATTTTACACCTACATCCCTTTCAAGAAAGTCATAGAGCCTGGAGCCAGGAAACTGTTCACTTGCACAACATCTTCTTTCCCTTCTTTTCGGTCTAACTAGCATCCTTATACATGCACATTCTACTGTGGAGGACACTTGAAAATAGGCCTACATCCTTTTCTTTAATTATATTGATTTAATAAAATTAGGAAAAGGAGTGGTGATAAAGCAAAGAAGTATAGGAAAAACAATACATAAAAATATTTGAAAAAATCAATAAAATTTTATGTCTGAGCTCTTTACAAGCATTTCAAGGAATCATAGACAGCATTTTCAAAAACATTTTGAACCACATAAATGTTTTAACCACAACTGAGAGCAGCTGATGATAAAAACTGAATATGCAGTGGAATCTTTGCGTTTATTTTTCTAATGTGTGTGTGTGTGTTTTTAATTTAATCATTAATTATTAAATGGTAAATACCAGGAACGAGGTAAATATTCTTTACTTCGTTCGTTACCTTTTCAGTCATGTACAGTAGGAGGCAGCATACACCGTTCAAAATTGTTTACAATCTGCAATAACGGAACTCAAAGAAGAAGTAGGAAGACGGTGAACCGCTTCTTGCGATGGCCACAGCTGACAGTGGGCTGAAGCCCCTTCAAAATGCCATGAAAATGGCTAAAGTAGCAATTCAGCTGGACGGAGGGAATAGACATGAGGTAAGGAGGTACACAGCCTGACTGCTGCGACACACGAAGAGTTAAGCCCACAGGAAGCAGGATGTTGGGATGTAAACATATGGATGGGGCGGGAGCTGGATGGGTTAGCTAGCTAACCTAACGTTATCACTTCAGCATGTTCAGTGTTTCAATTTAAACGTAAATACGCTTGCTGGTAATAAAGACCTAAAGAGTCTTTCAGCAAATGAGCGGAGTTAATGTGTCCCTTGGCATTAAATGTATGCACTATAACAGCTCCACATTTTCACTGGTTACTCTCTGTTCTTGTAGTTATTGTCACCAGTGTAAGTTTAGACCTGGCTTGTTATGCCAGAAGCACGAGCACTTTGTCTCTTTTAATACCATAGCCTACTTATCGAAACATAATCGTGAACACTTATTTTATATTACACTTTTATGATACTGTTACATCTAATTAGATATGAACAAATGCTAGAAAGAAAGAAAAGGAAATAATATCTTCACATGAAGGCTTAATACAGATGATAAATCAGATAGCAATAAGCTGTCTTAAATAGCTGCGATACAACTTGACCATGCAGTGATATAATATCATCATTACTCTCCACAGAGAAATGTAACGTCTTGCTCATAGCAAGTAAAAAATACATGGTGTTTATTTAGATGTCATGGATAGTTGACACAAAATATTTGTTTTGGGGTTTTTTTTGCACCGCTTACTTAATTTTTCTCTCATACTACTTTACGGTTTTGTTTTAGTTTTGTTAACTATAAGCTCTAATTAGTTCAGTGAAAATTTTAAAAACTATAAATTTTTTTGTTTTTGTTGCACTTACTCTGTTAAATCAGTTAAGCCACAATAACTCATGGCTACTGTAGTTTAAATTTTTACCATTTTAGCAAACTGAAAAGAGGAGTAGATGACTGTAGAGCCTTGAGGTTATAGTACATGCATAGTACATGCATATATACATATGCATGTATGTATGTATATATGTGTGTGTGTGTGTGTATGAGGGTGTGTATTTATTTATTATTATAACTATTAGTTGTTGTTGTTGTTTTGGTTGTTATTGTTGTTTCTGTTGTATACAATGATGATAAAAGATACTACACACTCTTCATCTTTCTACAGGAAGCATACTGTGAATACCTCCGGACTATCAACTTCATATCACATGCACTTTTGGAAGAAGCTGGGTCACAAAGTGAGATCTGAGTCTATTTTCGATATGTAGTTTTTACATTTTTCTGTGTTAACTGAAACTCATGCTGTATCAATGTTATATTAATTATGAGACTATTAACCTTCAACCATTCTAACTTGAAAACAAAATTTAAAAAATGCAGTTAATAGATAATATGAACAATAACTTTGGTGCAGCATGTAAATCAATTGTGAATATCAGTAACAGAACTCAAAGCAAAACATTAGCGCTCCATCAGTGATGTTGGCTCATTCACTTTCGATCAGGTCCCTATTAGTTATTTCTGTCCATCAGTTAAACCACATTCTCTTTGCTGTTTCGTCTTGATAACTTCACTGTTGTCATGTTATGTCTGTTATAAATCCCATAAAAAAATATTTATTCAGTGTGGTATCACTCAACTGTTTGGCTTGAAATGGCCCCTGATGCTGTAAAGATGGAATATAATAATGTTAATAAATAAAATGGATTTTTATCCTCAAATACTTTAAAAATACAAAGGTTTTTTGAAAATATGGGGTGTAAGAGAACAGATAATTGTGTGAAAATATAAGAGGTATAATAAAAGAAGTTATCTGAAAGATGACTACTCAAGTAAAAACAGATGCATGAAAACTTTTTTGCAGTGCAATAACAAAATTTTTGTTCTTTGTTGCTGCCCACTTCTGGGTATTAGACTCAAGAATCATCTATCTTTCTCCAGAATTGTCTTCTCAAGCCTACTTCTGCATTTACACGCAATATGAACACGTGCTGAAAGCTTATCTGATAGATAACAGTTATGTAGGTTGCCAGTTTTTAAAAGCTGTGCTTTGGGCTGGGGTTTTCTTTTTTTTTACCTGCAAGTGTGATGTTCAAACATAGGTTGTATACTGTTATTTCTCCTCTGAATTAAGACCTCAGATTAGCCTGATAAGAGATTCATGAACTAAATAGAAACCTCAGAGATTTCAACATGTGGCAGTCAATTAATTGATGGATAGGACCGGTCGAGACTTGCCTCATAGAACCTATGCAAACACAAGCAGCACCCCTGCCGATGTAGTAAATCATTCTAACCAAACTTGAACTAATCAACTTGAAAACAATCGCTGATTGTTAGTACAAAATGAAATCTGATATCAGATGCCATGGGATGACCTTTATATAACAGACTTAGAATTGAAGAAGTCTGTTTAGTCCGTTTACTATTTAGTAGTCTATTAAATAGTAGATTTTTAAAAAAAATTCTCAATACTTTCTCTGTCTTCTCTTCTCTTACTTCTGTGACCTCAGATGAGAGTTTAATGGTGGCAGTGGAGGTGGAGCGGATGTTGAGACTGGCTGAACAATGTCTGGAGAGAGCCAAGTCATTTATAGGGAAAAGCGCCAATCCCCCTGATCTCCCTGCCTCCATCTCCACCTTTTCTCCCTGTTCATCTGGCCAATCAGAACCCCATCAGTCCACCATCGTTCCAGTCACCACTGCTTCATACAACGGTAATTACATTCCTCTAATCAGAGGCATCTGTTTTATTAACATTCAAATTAATGACTAACTTGGAGCCTGCCTCAGTGTTCACAAATCAGAATTAGCCAATGTACAGCCACATAAATTTGTTGTATCAGCCAATCACTACACCAGTCTCTCTGCTTCTCCTCTGCATTTACAGTCCCTCCATCTGACTCTTTTGTTTATTCAGATGACAATGCAACGAGCCCAGCAAAGACATGCCACTATAGGATTAAGTCAGATAGTGGCGAGGAGCTCTCCCCTTTTCTGCCCCCTGAAATCTTCCAGAGACTTCAAACAGAGGAGTCACAGGACACAAGCAAAAAGTAAGGGCAAGTGTTTATCAGGGAAGGTAAATATTGTTCCAGTAAATGCTAGATGTACTCTGGAGTGAACAACACAGCAGGGATGGCAGAGATTTCCAAGAACCAGTCACTTCTAGTTTCCACTTAAAGCACAGTATTTTGAACTGATCAACGGAGTCAACAGATTAGGTGTTGTGTCAGAATGAGAAACTTTTCATTATTATAAGAAACCTTAGATGAGCCTTCTTTTACGTGTTCCCGCTGGAGTGGGAGCACTCTTTGTACATCCTGTTTATGCTATTGTTCTTTATATAGAGTTTTTTATTAACTTGAAAATAACTTTAGTGTTTTATATAACTGTTAGTGACATTAGCTAATGATGTCACTCAGTGCACCACTGACCAGAGCGCTTAGCTGATATGTAGATGGCTATGATTTTTTTACACTCAGTGCAAGAACTAGTGAAAATTAAAGTGACTGGAGTATTTCATCTTCCAAAAGAGAGAAGTGGTGATGATCTGTCTCTGACCTAATTGCTAGATAAGAGGAAAATGTATGTGTTACTCTATATTTAAGGTAAATAACCTAATACATGTACACATCTAGCTGTCAAGAACAGAGTACACATAAACACTGATTAATCAGTTTGGTGGCTTTCTGTTTGAAACTTTCATGTTTTGTTGCACTTATAGTATACTGTGTTTGAACCAAAGCATCCTCTGACAAGCTTTAAGGAGAATGTAGCATTAGATCTTTTTGCTACAGGTAGTTATGACAGAATGAGAAACCACACAGTTTAAGAGTAGGGTTAAATCTTAAGTCATGGGTGCTCAGAGACAGTAAAGTCTTTACTCCCTGATAATATTAATGAAACTAAATGAAAGTTTAACATTAAGTTATATCGGCACTATCAGTAAAGTTTAGATGGACATTTATAATTCAAACACCAGCACTGAGGTCGGAGCTTTGCTGCTAGTTTTTACAAGATGACATACATCAGTCACGAGAGTTTCAGATGCTTTCCCAAGCTTGAATTGTAAGCCAGAGCCACAGCATAGCAGGCTCATGGCAGAATTTTCTGCTGACTTAAGCCTGTAATATTTAGCAGACTTAAGTGTAGCCTGATTGGTGTTTTAATTTGACTTGCAGATTCTTCACGAAGATGCTAGTTTGATGATGTTGGGGAGTAGCATGGAAACTAGCCTGTTTATTTGACCTGCCTTCATTGCAGCTGAAAAGCTATCTGACTGAAGTGTTCATAGGCAAAGTGGTAGATTTAAGTTTTTTTCATGTTATGTTTTATCAGGTTTGCCAACTTCCTTCCACACTCTCAAACTCTGGTTACCTCAGAAGATAGCAACATAAGACTAAATGAAACATACCTTTAGGTTAAATAAAATGAAAGATTTCTCTATATGAGGGGCTGTAAGGGACATTATTCAGAACCTTCTCACATGCACATATGAAACCAAACTCATTCTCATTCTCATACTCTCATACTCATACTGAAAACCACACAAAAAACTAAAATGCATAACATTAGATCTCATTAGGTGTTGTTACACATTAGGTGTGTGTGGTTTTCGGTATAGGATGTGAATAAGTTTTGTTTTATTTTTGCAAGTGAGAGGGTAATTCTGAATAATGTCCCTTACTGCCCCTCATATCTCTGGCTGTGACCATTGTGAGAAACACTTAAAAATAATGTAAATTAACAACTAAAAAAACTGTAACAAAGATACAATCATTTTTTACAGTGTATTAGGAAAATGTTATATATTGTACCTCAAATTGAAATTTTACTTGTTTGCATTTTGTTTGTGTGTATGTGTCTGGGCATGTCTGCGTGTACTTCAGGGAGCTGACACCTATCGAAGAAGCATCATGTTTGAACCAGAAGTTGAAAGCCAATTATGAAGCTCGTTTGGCGAGGCTCACACCTGGTCAGGCCTACCAGAAGACGTCTTTGGTATGTGAAAGTATTTGCAGCCATTTTCACATACATTCTTTTCTACATGTAGCTGATACAGGTGTTGTCCATATCAGAAATTTTCTCAAAGTGTGGAGTGTGCAGGAGGCATAGCGTGTTTTGTTTACTGCACATCAACAATGGTGGATGAGCTACCACTTATCCATAAAAATAGATGTTTTGCATTAATGTCAATACTACCTGCAGTATCAACAAAAAAGTGGAAAACAAAATATAGTAGGAAAGAGCACCAATGAGATACAACTTATTGAGTTAGAACCTATGTGAGAAAAAAAGCTGAAGCGTTTTGGGTCTGAATCTGTGTCCAGCAGTCTGAGAAAATCAACTTGATTGCTTGATTGCTTGATTGCTCATTGTGACTTCCTCTGACAGTTCTACTCACACACAGGCTCAATTGCAAGTTACACAGATTTAGGACTTTGTGTCTGTGTGTTTTTATTTGTCTCTCAAACAGACCTTATGGCTCATGTTTCAGTCTCTGATCAAATACACCTATCTGTTTGTCCATCTGTCTGTATGTCTGTCTATCTGTCTATCTCTTTCTGTCTATACACACAAACACACATAGGCCTGGTTAAGTGATAAATCGTATTTTAATTTCATATACAATTCTTGCCAACAAGGAAACCAAGATAAGACTTATTTTGCTGATGCTCTTGTTTTGTCTTGTATTACAAATTAAGCACAGCCCTTTTTTTCACAGCATTGTGTTTTGGCCCCTCTTTAGAAGCATACACCCTCTCTCAGTCAAACTGTGGCAATTTTAACTCAGCTTGAGCTAAGGTAACGCAAAGAGAGTCTTTGTCCAGCTAGAAGAGTAAAACTGTTTAAGCTGTTAGGAAGATTTTACATACCACAGAGACGTGTAAGACAAGCATATGTTCATACACATTCAACTTAAGCTTGAAGAACAGCCAGTTGACTGAAGACTCAGCTTCTCAAAGTATTCTTTCTTTGTGAATGTTAAAGCCCCCCGCAGACCTGTCTTCAGAGTACCCCCACACCTGTCAGGTGCCTCTCATTCTGGTCAAGGAAGAGAAGCCCCTCTTCAGGAGTTTGGTTCCAGAACTAGAGCTGTGCATAGAAATGAGCCTTACTATATTAAGTTGGTACCGCTCCACTTCTCGTACCAGCTCCAGTTTCTTTTCCACCAAAGAGGTGAAGTTCAATGTCTGTAAGACCAGGCTGTGATTCCAGATATCACCTAGGTCCCTGCCTCTGTCTGGAAGCTGTTTTATTTTTATGAGTTATTATTTTTTTTATCAGAACACACAGTGGGTGATTGAGATGTGTTGGCGAATTAGCTGTCATTACATCCATCTTTATTTATGTCATTGGTTAATAATACTGTGTAGTCTAAATTTCATGTGAATAGCTGCATTGAAAAATTTTAAATGAATAGAGTGTTGTTTTCCCCACTTTCATTAATCACACTAATTTCTATAGACTAACTATTCACTAGTCATTGTCACTTCAAAACGAAATGCTGCGGTGATGTTTCAACAGAGCAAAATGGGCAGTTACAACAGAGACACACTTTTTCTTACACTGTCACTGGTGACCCCAGACATGATGCTCTCTTAATTTAAAAATTTGCAGCACAAGCCAATGTGAAAAGTTGCAGTGAAAACCTTGTCTCTTAAGACTTTATATGATTAGTCGATTATAACAACGTTTCCCACGTAATTTCTTTCTTACTAGATTACCTTTTCTCAAAGGATTTTCTTTTTTCCTTTTTTTTTTTTTTGAGCGTCCTCAAGATCATGTGTGCTTTCATTTTGAATACGTCCGGTCTGGATCCTAGGGAAATCCTAAACGGACATGGTTTAATTTTTTTTTTTTACAAGCCGTTTTCTCGAGATCACGAGATATTATCTCGGGATATCTCGAGAGCGCGGTAGGATCTCGGGATCTCGAGAAATCGGCGGGTGAAAAAAAAATTAAACCATGTCCGCTTAGGGCTTCCGTTGGATCCTACGTAAGCTTGCTGCAGCTTCTTGATGAATGAATACCCGAAAGTGAGAGTAGGCTGTGCACAGATCTCAACCTCATTGGTTGTAACGTCTCAGCCAGAACATATAACATCTTATTTGTGCTTTTGGTGATAACTATCGACAGAAATGAAAAAAAAATGGTGAGCGATAGACATAACATTTAATTTGAAGCGCTTAATTGCAGCACTTGAATTGTATAGCCTGCCCATTTCATTTACGATATTCTCTGTTCTTTTGGATATTTTGTAACTCATGTTAACTCATCATTTAGATACGAAAAATGTTTCGGCGTCGAGTGGAGCTCCGTGCATACTGGAGAAAATTAAAAGTAAAGGTAAAGTCATATAAGCAAGCAATTTAACGATACGTAACGAACGTCATGCTGAACTCGTTTGAGAGTAATTTGAAACGATTGCCTTTCGGATTTTGCTTCAGAATTAACCTGATGAAGAGTGACGTTCATTCAAGTAATTAGCTTTAAGAGCGCACATCAGGATTTATAAACGTCACGAGCTGTCAGGCAACATGTACGTTTTCATATCTTAACTTTACAGGCTTTGGTTTTTCATGATGCCTGGACTCCACAGTCATCAGGAGTAAACAGTACTTAATGATCCGTGTTAGTTCAGCGTATCGATGTGACGCGTCTTTCTCAACGTCTGTCACAGTGATAGTTAACGCAACAAACTACTCTAGCAGATGTCACTCTAGATTAAATACATTCCTGATCGTTGTTCCAATAGTTGATGGTATGATGTTGGTCTTTTTTTTGCCCCTGTGCTTGATGTATTCTAGCTTGTAACTTTGGAGTAGTAACTTATGAAGTTACAAGAGTTGTAGCATATTTCACTTCTTTTGTAAATGAGTTGTATAGAGTTCAGATTGGAATTGGGATTTTACACAAATCAGTGGCTTCCTATTTCTTAATAAAAGTTGTTTTTTTCTAATTTTGTTGGAAACTTCCTGACTACTGGTAATATTTAAAAATCTGCCATAAGTTACTTTACATTCTTCTTTTTGTGTTGGAATTTTCTCCACAGAATGAGTTTATATGTTAAGAGAACTTTGCATGATATTTCCACTGATAACATTTGATAATATAAATACTTGTATTAAAAAAAAAATCCCTTATTTTTTCAAATGCAGATACTCTCTCTTCAAAGGCAGATGATGGAGAACCTTACCATAGCCAAAGCCAGGCAGGATGCTGTATCCTTCTGTTGTCAACTGTTGTTTCTTTTTTTTTTTTTTTAATGTACTATGTAAGTCCCCATCTTTTCTGTTTGAGAGGTTAGGACTAGTTTTACTCATTGAATGTTTGGAACAAAGATAGTGTGAGATGCTATATCCATGTGACTTAATTTGTTCAAAATATGTTGACCCAGTGACCAGTTAGAAATTTTTTTGTATTTAGCCCTTACATACTGATTACAATTATTAAATAGAATGTTCATGTTTGCTGTTTCTCATGTCCATCAAAAGTTGTACTAATGTTAAAAAAAACAAGTTTCTTTGACTTGTGATGACTACAGTGTTTGGAGGTTTCCTTAATTTTTATTGTAACATTAGCTCCAGCGGAAGATGGAGGAGAGAAGACTACGGCTACAAGAAGAGGCCAACCGGTAAACCATTGTTATTTATAAACACACTTAGTTTGGTTAAAACTTGCTCATGTTTATTAGTTAATTACCTCTATCTTCAACAACCTAAATTTAGAAGCATTTGGTATACATGCCTGTTAACAATTATGCATGATACTCAAAGCCACAAGCTGTTTAGCTACCTTTGTAAATAAAAATCCATCACTTTGGTACAACCAAAACAATTCAAGCTTTACATACTGCTGGCTTGATTTAGACTCTGATATTTGCTAAGTTGACATGTATAATTTTACAAATACTGCAAACAGTATGTTGAGACTTAAAAGGATCATACAAAATGATCAAGAATTTTTTCTCTAAATTTAAAGTAGTAATTGTATCATGTACCCTGTCTCAAGTTAGTTCCTAGCACTTTTTATTAATCTTTATAATAAATCTACTGAGTTTGGTCCTCTCTGTGCTCTGAAATGCATTTGAAAGCCCAAGCTAAAGAACTGGTGTACCAAAAATACATGCCAAAAATTCTTAAAGGGAAAAATTTGGTGAAGAACATTGTTACCAAGTTTTGTTTAATGAAGCAAAACTTAACTTTACACATAGTTGTCACTGGAGTAGAAAGCTATTCAAAGGCTGTTTTCTAAGTATGCGCATGGGTTCTAATGGCATGACAGCATATCAGCCACTTCAGGGAACGTTACCAAGTCACCACATACTCTGCCGCCAACTCTAGTGTACCAGAAAGGACTGTAACTGCAATTAAAAATATAAAAATAAAAAAACATTAAACATCACTTTGCATTTTCTTAGATGTTATAAATAATACATTAAAATAATATTTCTCTGTTTTTTAACAGTTCATGCACGATAGTTGGAAAAAAGATCATGTTTTATTGTTACTTTAGCACCACCTGTGGGTAGAACTGTACAAACATTTTACAGTGGTGCAATGGGGCTATATGCACACCATCATCAAATTTGGTTGCAAGCCAGTTTAGTGCAAAAGGCTCAAAGTTTTGTCATTTCAGGAGATTTGCAGCATCTGGTGCAATGACTGCAGAGGAGCAAGAGCAGCGTTTGCTCTATACAAATGTACTGGAATATGAACAAGATCATGTAAGTTGAAAATGAGTTGCTATAAGTTTGTGCTATTACAAGTTTAAAAAGCTAAGTGTAATGCCTTGCTGGTCTGAATAGCAAAATTAGTATGTTCTTTGTATGATTACAAGAAAAAATGTTACAAGGACCTGATTATGATCTGATTATGTGTTGTTTAAAAAAAGTTATTAAAAAAAATCATATTCTTACACAACTAAAGAAAAAATATCTCTGGTGATGATCAGTTTGACTATCTGACAATCAGTTACATTAAAATAAATTAACCATTTAACAAAATAATATGAAATTATAGATGAAATTGCCAAAAAATTATGAATACATTTCTTGTCTATTTAGGATTGGCCTAAACTGTGGAAAGCCAACATGAGGAAGAATCCTGAGGATATCTCAGTAGCATCAGGTCTAGTTTCTCACCTGCTCAGGTAACTGGCCACAACATGATCAATTTAAGTATTAAATTTAAAGTAGTGTTTATCTGGTGATTGAGGTTCAAGGTTTTTTTTTTTAAAATATGTGATTCAGTTTTTAGATAAAGTAGATTATGGGCAATGCCAGAGATTAGATGAGGGAGTTGATAATGTTTGGTTGAAATTGTAACTCAGATTGAGTTTTCTGCCCCAAAAAGTAATTTCTCATTAGAGTAGTGCAAAATAAGTTGGGCACTGTTGCAACGTATGTCCAAAAACTAATCTTTAATGAGTTATCTTGGTTTTGGTGTTGAAACTGATCTTCACCATGTTACCTTGGAGACTCAAACTCAGGAATGTTACACTCACTCAATACTTTTATCATATTTATACATTAAGCATTGTTTGTAACTCAAAACTAACTTGAATGATGACTTTTGGTAATGCTATCACCTCACCACACAGTCTTGTCTCTCTAAATTGCACCATTCCTGTCAGCACACAGTAGTTTAAAAGTGTCTATGTTTTCAACTTAGTTAGAGAAGGCTTCAGTTAGTATGAGTCAAGATTTATTACTGTACACAATTAGGGGCCAGTTTGTGTTTCTTGAAGTGTTTGTACAAAGTACCTATTTTACCTTTATACCTTTTTTACATCGGATTGGAATTTGTTGTCACATCTCATGCCAAATTCTAAATTCCCCCCTTCTAACATTTGCACTGTGTCCTCAGGCGGTCTCACCACCCTGTAGTAAAGCTGCTGAGGAAGCACCAGTACCGGGTTTACAACAAACTCTACCCCATTGTCAGCAAAAGCCTCCTCCAAAGTCCTGCCCTGCCGCTGAGGGTCTCTCGGAGCACTCACAGCCTTCATCCAGGTATGGCAGAGCTACGTGTTTGTGAGGCTGGTTGATAAATAAAATACCAAGTCCCCATTTATCTTGTTCATTTTATCAGTTTCTGTATGTTTTTGTTTTGTCTTTAAGTGAATATAAAATACTTTTAAGCCATTAGAGAAAATGCTGCACATGCACATTGTGCATATATGTATACATCCACCTCCCTATTTTAATCTACAAGTCAAAGCTTTTTCTATTGCTGCCCAGTATTTGAAACCATATGCTCACTTTATTGCCACATATATATACTACTCTATGTTTAAAGACCCACCTTTATCAAAATGCATTAGTTCTCCTAATTCGATCTGTAAAAGCTACTTATATATTTATTTTTGTATTTTGCTATTTATTCAAATTAAAATTGCTGTGTAAGGCTCTTTGTTCTTAAATGTTTTCTGTAAGTGGAGGACTTCCGGTTTGCCCATGAGGAGATAGGACGCACAAAGGCAGAGCTCCCCCAGCTAACTTTTCAATTTATCCTTTAAAAAC
>JAQMCX010000050.1:6153859-6164223 GCA_029814765.1 Acanthurus leucopareius
GAATTTATTTGCAAATTATGGTGGAAAATATGTATTTGGTCAATAACAAAGGTTCATCTCAATACTTTGTTATATACCCTTTGTTGGCAATGACAGAGGTCAAACGTTTTCTGTAAGTCTTCACAAGGTTTTCACACACTGTTGCTGGTATTTTGGCCCATTCCTCCATGCAGATCTCCTCTAGAGCAGTGATGTTTTGGGGCTGTCGCTGGGCAACACGGACTTTCAACTCCCTCCAAAGATTTTCTATGGGGTTGAGATCTGGAGACTGGCTAGGCCACTCCAGGACCTTGAAATGCTTCTTACGAAGCCACTCCTTTGTTGCCCGGGCAGTGTGTTTGGGATCATTGTCATGCTGAAAGACCCAGCCACGTTTCATCTTCAATGCCCTTGCTGATGGAAGGAGGTTTTCACTCAAAATCTCATGATACATGGCCCCATTCATTCTTTCCTTTACACGGATCAGTCGTCCTGGTCCCTTTGCAGAAAAACAGCCCCAAAGCATGATGTTTCCACCACCATGCTTCACAGTAGGTATGGTGTTCTTTGGATGCAACTCAGCATTATTTCTCCTCCAAACAGACAAGTTGAGTTTTTACCAAAAAGTTCTATTTTGGTTTCATCTGACCATATGACACTCTCCCAATCTTCTGGATCATCCAAATGCTCTCTAGCAAACTTCAGATGGGCCTGGACATGTACTGGCTTATGCAGGGGGACACGTCTGGCACTGCAGGATTTGAGTCCCTGGCGGCGTAGTGTGTTACTGATGGTAGCCTTTGTTACTTTGATCCCAGCTCTCTGCAGGTCATTCACTAGGTCCCCCCGTGTGGTTCTGGGATTTTTGCCCACTGTTCTTGTGATCATTTTGACCACACGGGGTGAGATCTTGCGTGGAGCCCCAGATTTAGGGAGATTATCAGTGGTCTTGTATGTCTTCCATTTTCTAATAATTGCTCCCACAGTAGATTTCTTCACACCAAGCTGCTTACCTATTGCAGATTCAGTCTTCCCAGCCTGGTGCAGGTCTACAATTTTGTTTCTGGTGTCCTTTGACAGCTCTTTGGTCTTGGCCATAGTGGAGTTTGGAGTCTGACTGTTTGAGGTTGTGGACAGGTGTCTTTTATACTGATAACGAGTTCAAACAGGTGCCATTAATACAGGTAACGAGTGGAGGACAGAGGAACCTCTTAAAGAAGAAGTTACAGGTCTGTGAGAGCTAGAAATCTTGCTTGTTTGTAGGTGACCAAATACTTGTTTTACTGAGGAATTTACCAATTAATTCATTAAAAATCCTACAATGTGATTTCCTGGATTCTTTCCCCCCATTCTGTCTCTCATAGTTGAAGTGTACTTGTGATGAAAATTACAGGCCTCTCCTATCTTTTTAAGTGGGAGAACTTGTACAATTGGTGGTTGACCAAATACTTTTTTGCCCCAATTCTGACCCCTTTAACCTTGAGAGTGCAGATTTCCATCATATACAAGCTAATTATGTCATCCAGTGAGACATCAATGGATAGTATTAAGGCCAAATGGGAAGAGGAACTTGGGACTGACATATCTGAGGTGATTTGAGACTGAGCCCTGAGCTGGGTTAATGGCGCTTCTTCCTGTGCATGCTTAAATTTGATTCAGTTTAAAATTCTTCATCATATGCACTACACCACGGTTAAACTGGCCAAAATATATACCAACATAGATGATTTATGTGACCATTGTAGGATGGCTAGAAGAGATTTAACTCACATGCTTCGGGCATGTCCTAAGCTGAGAGAGTTTTGAACATCAGTATTTGACATTTTGAATGAGGCCTTTGGCTTATATACACAGCACAGCCCTACAACAGCCATATTTGGGGTACAAAGGGGAGATCTTGTAATGCCCAGCAACAAAGAAAATGTTATTGCTTTTGATACCCTCATTTCACGTAGGAGAATACTTATGGAATGGAAATCACCCACTCCCCCTCAGGCATCTGTATGGCTTTCAGATATGATGATGTTTCTCAAACTGGAGAAGATCAAATACTCTGTCAGATGATCCTCCAGAAAATTTTACAAAACTTTGGATCCTTTGCTGATTTATTTTGATAGGCTAACAGCACTTCCTGATTAGTAATAGGTAGCATAAAGCAAAACACATACATAATTAATAACTAATAACCGTGAGCAAAAACATAATAAGTACACACTTTCCCTTTTTTTTTCTTTCCCTCCCTTTTTGTTTGTTTGTTTTGTTTTGTGATGTTTTTCCCTTTATGTTTGGCAAAGGGGTTTGTGAGGGTGGAATGGGAGTTATAAAGGCTATGAAGAATGTAACATGTAAAATGACTCATGTTTATTTGTACAATGTCATAATGCCTTTCTAAAGCAATAAAAATACATGTTAAAAAAAATGTTCTCTGTAAGTATATTTACTTTGATTTGAGATATTTAAAAAGTGAACACTTGGACCAGCTGGTGGTGCATAAGTCACTGGAGTAAAGTCTCAGGGCACCACTGATGCTGCAAATCTAATGGCATTTATCCAGTAGTTGTTGAGATATTTCACTCTGGACCACAGATTTGGACTGACAGACTGATGTTTCCATCCTTAGGGCTATGCCACTAGCATGGCTAAGAAGAGTGCACATAATGCATAAACAGCAAAGGAGTTGTTGCCATGTGGAGCTATAGAGAAATGACTATTGATCACTGGGGTTAATGGGTCCTACATTAGCATTAATACATTTGTTTATGTGGAACTGTTATTAACCATACAGAGACCCAGAGGAGGCCAGCCAGGTCTCTAGGCAGTAGCATTGGTGGTCAAAGCTTCAACTCTGGCTCCTCCTCCTCACTGTCTCATGAACTGCACACCAACAATGATGAAGAGGAAAGGATGGAGCCTCACATGCAGGTTACAGTGGCTCGAGAGAACTCGTTTGAAGATCTTGAGCAGTTCCTGACCCAGTTGGACTGGACAGTGCCCCATGGCAGCACAGATGTCACCAACTCAGAGTCAGAGCTGACCTGTGATGCCTCGATGCAGGCTGAGCAGAATGAGGGAAACATCCAAGGGATGGAGATGACAGCATTGGCTGCACACCTGAAAGCCATTGTTAAAGACATTCATAATGCAATAGGTAAGCACAGTGATACAGGAAACATGAGTTTGTGTTTGCATATGTTTTATAGTCTCCTGTATTGATTTTCAACAATTTCCTTTTGTTGAAAATAGTAAGGCAGAATTTTGATATTAAATGTCAGTGCTATGTCCTTATGTTTCAGACCAGCTTCTGTCCTTGTGTTTGCTATCATTTGAGTGTCTAAACACAGCAAACTCCAAAGACCTGTGCCTAGCCAGCATAGAGGAAGCCTTCTTCATGCCCCTTTGGAGTGCCCTGGTTGCTCTTTTCAGGTAGTGCTGTCTAAATACTTGTGACTGGAATCAGTGTTTGTTCTATAGTGTTAAATAAACAGAGAGGTGAAATACACTGAGAAATATTTAAAAAATAATATAGAACCAACAAATATCCTAATTACAAGATTCTCTCAGACTTTGTCCAAGATGACCACTAAACCCACCTCTACAACTAATCAAATCATTGCAGAAGTGGTGGTACTCTTCAGTGGTGTGTTCAACAATGCCCAGCCATCTGAAGAGAGTAATAAAAGGGCTGACAGTAAATAATTTGTGGGAAATATATATATATTTTTAAAGGTTATTGTTTGCAGCAGAATTAGAAATATGCTCAAGTCAGTGGTAGCTGATATGTAAGAAATAAGTCTTACAATGTATTGTATGCTTTGTAAAATGTAGAGTAAAAGTGTATGGATGCTGTATTTTATTGGCTTGCACATGCGAAGATGCAAAAACACAGAATATTACTGCCTATTAATGAATAACGGTTAACCCAAAAAATTAGCTGTGTGAAATGCAACTGAATTAACTGAAAAATGCAAGTCATTGGAACAGGCAATTTGGTTTGTAAAAATACAATCAAGTTTATTGAGTCTCAATTTTTATTTGTTTAAACTCAGCTTTTTGAAAAAATGACAACACCGAATTTCTACCGGTAAACTTTGAGCAGGTCAGGTGGTATTCAGCCATACAGTGTTGTTGCTGCATGTAACATTTTAGTACGAATAACAGTTCAATTTCTGTATAGGGATCAAATTAGTACAATGAACTCTATGTACAGGGTTGAGTGTAAAAGGTACAAGTATGTATGAACTGAACTGACCAAAACCACAACAACTTTTAGCCATGCTTAAACAGAGTCATGAGTGTTAGTGAGGAATTGTATGCTAATAGTTCTTAAATTTCCAGCACCTTTAAGGTTGATTATGTACTACTGAAGTAAAAAAACAAGGTTAAGCATGAATTGTGTCCAGGGAAAGGACACTCAGTTACCAGTATGTGGCAGTGCTACTCTAAGTTTGTTAGCCTGTTTCCATTTTCTGTTGCTGGTTTGATACCCATTGCACTCAAATTTGGCATGTTGCAAAGATAACACTATGCCTTACACTGACTGTAAGTAAATTTTCATATTATCAAACGACATGTTGCCGTACCATATGCAGTTTTGTCATGCTATTTTCTGCATTATCTACTCACAGTCAGGACTGCTTGGTTTTGACAGTGTTCTCGAAGTAAACACTAAGATCGATAACTAACAACTAATGTCACTTGTGAGGTGTTTAGTACCTAACATGCTGTTTTGCTTTCTGAATACTTTCTTCATTGTACCCAAATGAATCTTTATAAACCTCCATCATCAATTTTGATTGGTTATTTGGGGGAAAGTGCAAGTACATCTAATACATTGTTAATAGTATTAGCAATGCCTTGTTTCTAGTCATTATTGTAATGCAATGTTGCATTTTGTGTTCTTTGTTATAATGACACCTAGGTCAAAATCTCTGCTGTGAAAAAGGTCAGATATATCACTTCAGTTTTTTCAGCATTTTTCCAACCTGTAGGGGCCTTGAGCAACTAGGAGGAGTCATTAGTGGAGCCAAAAGGAGAACAATCCTGGCATGTTTCCTACCTACAAACAGACATTTTTTGTTGGAAGAAATATCCAAACCACTTGAAAGTAGACCTCTGCACCACAGTCAGTTTGTTTTATGTTTTGTGATCAAATTGCTATTGGTGTCTTTCCTCCATCCAAAAAAAAATCTGGAATGCATGACTCATCCGCACCCATGAAATTTCTCAAATTAAATAGTTACAGCAGCTCACAAATACCCCCTTTCTTCTCTAAAGCTCGGTACTTGCACTCACTTACAAATACCCTGCGTTGAAATGTTTTCCCTGTCTGTGTTTCTACTATAAGTGACCTTTGTCTTTCTTTTCCCAGGAAGGTTCACAGGGAAAGAGAGCAGGCTTTTGAGATGAGTATGAAGTTGTACCACGATGCTTCACCTGGCGATCTTGGTGTTCCCCTAAAACTGTTCCCCCCAGACCCTGGCACACTGCAAGGTTCCTATCCTTATGAGTCTGCTGTTCAGGAGCTTAAGCTTCTCATTACTGACTGCTGTCCACAGAGGAAGCTGGGATGTATTGGTAAGTCAGATTGTGTTGATATTATTCTTACTCACAGAAAAGCTGACTTTCAGGACAGATGGCTTCTCTTGGAGTCTATTCAGTCATTCAGCTCAAAGGAGGTAATCCACCCTTTTCTAGCAGAGTACCATGACCTCAGAGTTGGTGCTGGCTTTTATCCAAGCCACTTCAAACTGTGTTTTTTCAGGGTATCTTCTGGTCTTAAAAAGTCTTTGAAAACAAAGAATGTGAATTTAGTCTCTATAAAAAACTCTTTGAAAGTATACAAGTCTTTATTTTATACAAGTAAGCTCATTATTAACAGTTTTTTTTTTACATGTCGCAGGCTAGCAGGCGATGGTGTACAACTATAAGTTATATGTTGGATTTATTTCGATAGTGGATTGTGTTGCAGGAGGCGGATCAATTCGCACTATGAAATCCTCCACTATCCCCTGACATTGTTCCTACTTTCTTATTTAAATCCATTATTGTCTTTACTGGTCAGTGTGTACTCTCTATATCCTGCTTAATTGACATTTGGACATGTCCCATTGTATTTCAATAGCAACAAGACAAGGACTCACACACAGGACAAAAAATTCAGACAAATGTCTGGTTGAAAAAATATTTCACTTCATTTGATTTTCTTCTTTTAATTTACAAATGGGCTTGACAGACAAAAAAGGGCAAATATGCAGGAGGTGCAAAAGTGCAGTACAGAGTTTTCAGTCAATGGTGGACTTTCCTCAGTGCAAACAGGGCAATGCACCCTGATACAGTGATTGCCATTTGTCAGTCATGATTTTAGGATATATATATTATAACTTGAACTGTAAACTCTTGTTATGGAATCTCTTAAATGTGGGACATAAGAAAATGAACCAGACCTCTTAAACTCATGAGATCTGTTGTTTGTGAGATGGGACCATTTCATGCAGAACACAGAAGCGTGTTCTTCTAACGCAGTCCTTTAATTGCTACACCTCTTTAGAAGTCTGTATCTGAAAAATGTGCTCTTGAAATGGAGATGCAATCATTATCTTCAATTCTGAGCTGTTCTGAGTTGCTGATAAGGTGTTCTGTAGGTGCTCTTTTATTTGTAGTGGTGGCTGAAATTGCTTCTTGTACAGCATTTAAAAATGTTTGTTGCATTCACTCAATTAACCGCTGCCTTAATAAACTATTTGCTGTTTTATTATCAAAAATGGAACACTGGTTTGTATGATGCAGAGTACAAATTATTTTTATTGTTAGGGTTAGC
This sequence comes from Acanthurus leucopareius, assembly GCA_029814765.1. NCBI lineage: Eukaryota > Metazoa > Chordata > Actinopteri > Acanthuriformes > Acanthuridae > Acanthurus > Acanthurus leucopareius. The sequence goes on from JAQMCX010000050.1 coordinate 6,160,656, forward strand.
CAACATTTGATATTTAAACAGAAGACCTCTTACAACCATGTATTTTTCTTATGTTATTATTGTCTAATTGTTTTGTTCTTAATTATGACAAGCCATTTTGCTTATTTATATAGTTTTAGAGCAAAGTTTATATTTGCTTCTACTGGTATTTTTTTGTTTTCCCAGTTAGGACGTTACGGCTGATCTGTGCCTATGCTGAGGACTACAGGCGCCTTCATGAGGTGGACTCAACACCAAAAACGGCTGCCATGTGAGTAAATTATCCTCAGTATTTGGAGTCAGTAGCTTTATATTGTGATTTTCACAAAAAAAAAAAAAAAGTCAAACAGTGAAAAAATGTCAACTCATTTATAAAACGATGTTTAAATGGTTAGAACTTTGTTCAGAGGACTATTAGGGGCTGTCTTGATCTTTTAGTCTCATTTTTCCAAAGGTTTTCTTATTAAACTTAAAAATAAGCCCTTCTTGCATTAGCTTCATGCTCATGATTGGGTGGGAAAGACTCTCCTAAAGTCCAGTGGAAGTACCTAACATCATTTAAGGGCCCATTGCCTTGGTAGCTGCCCTGTCAGGACTCATCAGTACTCAGCTTAGCCTGGCACAGCAGGGACTCTCGTAGGTCTATTGCCCCCTAAAGAGTTTCTCTTCCTGGCCAGGCCTAAAAGTGGGTCGTCTGTCTGAGTTTGGAACAGACCCAGGGTCCAACTATAGTTTTGAAGAAGAACAGAAATTAGATGGAGGTTTGAGGGGTCCATGATGATGCACTGAGTCAGACATGGACTCATTGGGTTGTAGCACCCATCATTGGTTTATGAGCTGTGAACTGTATTTCAATTTTTTGGTGTTGATAAAGTTTGACTGAAACACTGAGGAAGTAATAGATGTAGAGGAAACTCTTAATAACGTGAATCTTCCCATTGTGACTTCATCTCCTAGAAAGGTTCAGTGGATCATGTGAAGAAATAATGCACCTACAATCAAACTCATCTTTTGCTTTGTCTAATTCATAAGAAAGTGGACTGAGAATATTTAAAAAGTAAAGTAAAGTAAAAGCAGCAGCTGAGACAGCAAGTGAACAAAAGTGACAGACTAAGAGCCAATTTTTTTTTTTCCCCAAGATGGGTGGGGGCGGTAGTCCTAGAATAGGTGCATTTATTTGGTTGTTTAGAGAGCCAGTCTTAGATTATGGTCCGGCACTTTTTAGTGAGGCTTTAAACAGTTGACATGTCATCAAAATTTAAGGGGTTGTATGTTTGTATATGGTCACATCTCAAATGTTTGTGAAAATCATCTATTTTGTATATGAAAACCACAAAAACACAATCTTTCAGAGAAAAAGGAACATGACATTTTGTACTTTTTTTTTCTCTGTCAGAGTTATCTGATATCTTTTCTTTTTTATGCACTCTTGTCCTTATTTCTGTCTCTTTTGTTGGATCCACTTATGTTTTTTTAAGACTGGCTGAGCCGTGTCTCCTGCTCCATATATGTCCTGTTGTGTTTGCATGTGCGTGACATGATCAGGGATGGCAAAGTAGAAGAGTTGACCAGACACAGAACTTCTCAAAACTTTTTACCCCAAAAAACCTGTGTGATGTATGATTTTTGTGTTTACTCTATGTATGCAAGAATATACAACAGTACATAGTTCCAAGACATGAACATTGGATCATGCTGCGCGAAATTTGTTGCCTAGAAACATGAAGCAAACATGGCCAAACACAGAAGATTTTTTTTTTTTTTCCAGTTTAAAGTTGAGAGACCAAGAATTCACTCATATTTGACATCGTAGGATAATCATCTTTGATGTAAATCATTGTTAGTTAGTGTATATAAGAATCAAAAAAGCATTGTAAAGGCCAGCTGTTTTCTGAAGGTATATTCTGTTTCTACAAGCTAATGAAAGAACTATTTTATTCTTGCAAGTTAAATAATTTGCAAGAGGCCACAGGAGGCTCTTCTACAATAAAACTGTCAGTTAAAAGTGAGATAAAAATTCTGACTCTAAATTAAACTCCAAGCCACTTGGGGAGGCTAAATACGGACCATGTATTTTCCTGCCTCCAGTCCGCCAAATTTTTTTCTGTCCTGATTGCAGCTCAGTACAGCCCATATGTGACTGCTCTTTTTAGTCAATAAAATATAGGTTGCCCTTTTGCAAATCACTTTGACCCAGAGTTTTATATCAAGGCTTTGAATGGTGAATGGAAGTGGAAGTTGATTCATAACTAATTGTATTATTCTGGTGACATAAAAGCTCATCAGATATAAGCAGAAATGAATCCTTTGTGTATCGACATTGCATATTTAGCTCTTCTCATTGTTTCTGCTTATTTGTGGTTGTCCCCTCACACTTCAGTTTTTAATTTCTCACACACAAATACACTTTATTGTTCTAGCTGCCCTTCGTCATTCATGACCAGCATTTCCGTTTTTCTCTGTTCTTTGTCTTTGACCAGCCAGGAGCTCATTTGTTCTCTTGTGTGCTTTTGTCCCTTTCTTTTCTCTCTGCGACTAAATTGGTCACCACTCTTCCCCTGTATCCTGTCTCTGCTCATTTCTGCTGTTTTCTGACTTGTTTTGTTCTTGTAAATTGGAAAACCCGTAATGGAGCCTTAATTTTCTCACTGAAATCAGTATTTCTGTAAGTTGTAGGAGTGCATTGTATCCCTGGAATGCAGAGACACTAGTTTTCGTGTGAGCCGATCAATGTGTGTGTTTACAGTAGTGAACTCAGAAGATCATAATTCAGGGTTGCAATTGTGTGTGGGAGGTCCAGCTCCCAGTGGTTACATGAGCCTGTCCACACCTTCCAGAACCTGCAGGAGGAGAATATCCAGTTGCATGTGGCTGGGTCAGTTGAGGGCCAACAACCTTACTTCTCACGCAAGCTAGCAAGCATTCAGTTAGCCCTGCGTGTAAGTCCTGATAAACAAATGGTCACTGTCTGCACACAGGGAGAATGCTATCAGGCTGTCATCATCCCCCAGGCCGCAATTTGTCCTCCCAACAGATCTCAGGGAGAGAGAAAAAAGCTTTATCATTCCCATCCCATCACGCATCCCATTAAGAGCTACATTAGATTTAGTTTCCTTTCAGTCCTCAAGGGAGTACATGCCATCATACTCTGTAATGTCAATCCATTTTTCCCCTTCCAGCTCTTTGTATTTACTTCTGTTTTTCTTTTTTACTTGATCTCAACGCCTTCTTTCTTCTTCATCTGACAGTGGTGCAGATGACTTGTTGCCCATTCTGGCCTTTGTGGCTCTGCGGTGCCAGTGTCCTCAGCTGGTGTCTGAATGTTCTGCTTTGGAAGAGTTCATTCATGAAAGGTGGGACATAATAATAGAAAAAGCTGTTGAATGACCATTTCCTTTGTTTCCAAAATAAGTGTCTGATCAGTGGCCCAGGCTTTACTCTGTCAGTTCCTAAGTACAAAGTGTGTATAATGACTTGTTGGACCCATGCCTTACAACGGATGTAGCTGCTTTTTATCTTGAAGAGTCATTAAAACAAGGCAACTGGACTATGTTGAATTTTTGGGAAGACGTTTCACTTCTCATCCAAG
>JAQMCX010000050.1:6168003-6178829 GCA_029814765.1 Acanthurus leucopareius
AGTTTTGAAATAGGCCATTCATTGAAGGTGCGCCTTATAATCCGATGCGCCTTATAGTGCGGAAAATACGGTAAATTCTGACTCTGACAAGTGTCCGTAACAAATTAGCAGCTTTAAGTTTGTATGATGGCCTGCAAGGCTCTTTCTGATGCCAGAAACAGTAAAACTGCTGCCTTTCATTTCATTTCATCAACATTTTATATGTACCCTGTACTTAAGTAGTTTTTCTGCATTTGTTTATGCAAGGCAAAAGTTCACTTGACTAACAACAGTTCTGTCAGTTCTTTCTGTGAATACACAGATACAGTATAAAAATAGAGCACATATCTGAGGTTAAATAAAATTTCATTATTCAAGATAAAAGATATTGGCTCTCTGAAATATGAAATTAAATTTCAGTTTTGTAAAATAAAAGTGACAGTTCATTGCCTGATATGTTTTGTGAAAAAAGAAGCACACCCACGTTAATATGATGGGTAGACAAAGGTGGCAACGAGTGCAACTACAAGTAATGCATGACTGATAAAAAGAAAAAGAAAAAAGCTGTGGTGAAAATGTTTACTTTAAACAAATACTACTAAATGCGTGTATACTATTAGGCAACATCACAGTGAAAGAGATAAGGTTCTGTTGCAGTGTGCCTCTTGACCTGCAGAAACACTCAAGACAAGACTCAGAAGGTCAGTCATAATTCAGCTGTTTGAAGCGATCAGTAATGGAAAATCATTCATACATCTGTATGAGAAAAAAATACCAATTGATACTACATAAAATACATACTACAAAAAGTGACAACACAGAGTGATTACACTGGTAAAGGCATTTGATTATGTGACAATGAGTCATACCTTAAAAGTTACAACAATGCGCAATGCCAGCAGCAGAATGAGACTAAAACCTATGCGACCTGTGTTTCCTTCATGTCTCAATCACTGCTCTCCAGCAGATTCAGTCTAATGACTCTAAACTTGGCAAAGCTCCAGCAAGCCATGTGTTAAGAAGCTGCCACACACAACAGTGATGCACTGCTGTATCGTACCTAATCATAAAGTACTAAGTACCTACAGTGGGTTGCAAAAGTATTCACACCCATGACCAAAACTCAATTTCTCAGAACAAAAAAAAGCAAAAGTGAATTTCACCTGTTTATATGAAAGGAAATAGCACAGACACAACAATCCATCACTGTTTTTGTTCGTAAGCACTCTTTACTATGAATAGATTGCAAAAGTCTGTATTTCATTGTTGCAAAAGTATTCACACCCTTGCACCGAAGATGTTATTTTGAGTCGAAAATGATTGCACACTATAAACTATTGCATCACAGTGTCACAGGACTGTATTCAGTCACTTGTGACTTGTATAGGCTTGATTTCTCCCTATAAATAGTGCCCAATATTCACCTGTCCACAGTCATGTCACTTGTCAGCAGACAACAATCATGAAGTCCAAGGAGCTGTCAGAAGACCTCAGAAAGAAAGTTGTAGAGAAGCATAGAGATGGGCAAAGCTATGTAGCCATCGCAAGTTCACTCAATGTGCCAAAAAGTACTGTTGCATCACTGGTCCAGAAGTGGAAGCGCCATGGTACCACTGTGAACCTTCAAAGAACAGGGCGTCCCTCCAAGATCACGGCAAAAGGCAAGATGAAACTGCTCAGGGAAGCCAGAGCAAACCCCTCCGTCACTCTTGAAGACCTGAAGAAGTCTCTCCAGGGTGCTGGGACTAACGTACACAAGTCCACAATATCCCGCACTTTACACAAGGAAGGTCTCTATGGGCGTGTCGCAAAGAAGAAGCCATATCTGAAGAAACAACATCTCAAGGCTCGTTTGCAGTATGCTACTACACATCTGAAAGACACTCCTGCGATGTGGGAAAGTGTGATCTGGTCAGATGAAACGAAAATAGAACTTTTTGGCCTGAACACCAAGAAGTACGTTTGGCGCAAAGCCAACACAGCTGATGATCCGGCTCATACCATCCCTACCGTGAAACATGGAGGTGGGATCGTAATGCTATGGGGCTGTTTCTCTTCCTCAGGTCCTGGTGAGCTTGTCCGTGTGCAAGGGATTATGAATAGTGCGAAATATATTGACATCCTGGAGAAAAACCTCTTCAAGTCTGCAAAAAGCCTGAACCTTGGGAGGAAGTTCACCTTTCAGCAGGATAATGATCCAAAACATACGGCTCGAGTGACACAAGAATGGCTCAGGAAGAAGAAAGTGAAGGTTCTAGACTGGCCCAGTCAAAGCCCAGATCTCAACCAGATAGAAAACCTGAGGAGGGATCTGAAGATTGCCGTCCACCGAAGGTCACCAAGTAACCTGACTCAGCTGGAGCAGTATTGCAAAGAGGAGTGGGCAAAACTGTCCAAGGACCATTGCGCAAAACTCGTTGCTGGCTATCCAAAGCGATTGGAAGCTGTTATTGCTGCTAAAGGAGCTGCAACCAAGTACTGACTGTGACTTAATGACTTAGTGTGAATACTTTTGCAACAATGAAATACAGACTTATGCAATCTATTCATAGTAAAGAGTGCTTACGAACAAAAACAGTGATGGATTGTTGTGTTTGTGCTATTTCCTTTCATCAAACAGGTGAAACTCACTTTTGCTTTGTTTTGTTCTGAGAAATTGAGTTTTGGTCATGGGTGTGAATACTTTTGCAACCCACTGTATAGTGCATGTATTATCAAAGAGACCAGGGGTCCCATTCCACTCTGCATTTCATTGTCCTGTTTGTCTTCCCCTGACCTGAATGAAAGAGATGAGCATCAGAGCCAGAGAGCTAGTGACTGCCTATGATCACTGTTTGGAGCAGCAAATTGTGGGGCGAGGCTCCAACCTGGTGTGCAGAAATGAGGAGCTGTGGGAAAAGGTGGAGGGGCTGCTGAGAGATGGAGATGCTCAGGAGACACACTGCCTGGGTCTGGATCCACTGAGGGAGATGGAGGAGTCACTCAGATTAGTAGCAGCAACAACAGCAGTCAACTCTGGGCAAGTCAAACGCAGAGGAGGGCTTCAAGGTCTGGCTAAAGTTTTTGAGATTGTGGAGCAAGCGGCCTTGAACCTCTACCTTGGTCCCTGGAGAGAGGAATACAAGATTGTCAAGGTTAGGACACGAAGCTGCAACAATACAGTCACAAATACAATTTCTGGTTTTCATTTAAAATATAATTTTACATCTGAGTTTCTCAAGGTACTACTCTCAATGCCCCACTCACCCACTTTTTGCATGACAGTTCAGGACAAAGTCATACTTTGAATACACTGGTAAAAAACCTTATATGTTTCCCTATTTTTGATTTTTTTTTTTCCTTTTCTTTTCTTTTCTTTTACGTCTCAGCTGTACTCCGGTCTGTCCACTCACTATATCAAACCGGTGCTGTCGATGCCTCAGATTGAGAACCTGTTTGGCTTGCTAGGATACCAGCTCAGCTCATCTCGGCATGAACAGCTTTGTCTCCAGTCTCCCAGCATCAGTCCTGCCTCTCTGGACAGCCTCCTCCACCTGTCATGTGCCTTCTTCCTGGCCCGCTGTGAGTGTCGCCTCCTTCTGACAGCTCTGGGAAAGCACGGTGGTGAAGCCCAGTGGGAACTGAGTATGGTGAGGGAAAGACAGAAGGGACACAGCCTACAGGTATGTCTACCATTTGGCAAACCAGTCAGTTAATTGTGGGGTGAGGTTTGCATTTCAGAATGCTTGATGTCCTCCAACTCAATAAAATTCATATTTAAGCAACATAACATAAGAGGGAGTGCTGTTGTGATCAACATGAGCACAGCTGTGATTTGGTCAGAAGCATGAGACACAGGCTGAGTATTGAATGTAACCTTGGTATACCAGAGAGTGAGGTCAAGACTTACTCCATGTGTAAAGTGTCTTGAGACAACTATTGTTGTGATTTGGCCCTATATAAATAAAAATGGACTTGACTTGCCAAAATGACGCGCTGTCCCTGCTGCTGTTTTGCGTAGGTTGGACAACAATAGGTGAAGCAAATAAAAAGAAAGAAGTTGAATTCTGTTGAAATAATGGGCAGCACAATAAAACAGCTAACATTTATTTATTTTGCCTGTATAAATCATAGTCATTCAACTTAGTCTCACTCCACATTTTTCACCTGGTCATCCATGCCCTATCTACAGTTTTTCCACGCCCCATCAGAAATGTTTCCTATCTATTTAAGAGCCACTGCTTCGTGGGTTCAGGAACACTTCATGACACATTTGTCAGTAATCACTATCTGTTTGCGAATGCAAATTGCATTCTGTCATTATTTAAGTTCACACAGCGTCTCAGCTTTCATGGAAAAGGGTTGTACTCTCTCCAGTCACAGTTAGGCATTTGATGCTTTTCCATCAAAATCTTTAACTCAGATGCACTTAGTGGCACGGCTTCTATATATTTGTTTTTTCCTTTAAAAATATTATTCATTTTCAGTGGCTCATGAAACTGGTTTGTTTTAGATAGAAATCTTGGAAACTCCACCTATAAATGATTCCTGTTTTGCTTGCATGTCTTTGAAACAAATCTATTCTTATTGTATGATGTTTGAATATTTTCAGAACTTAAGTTGTGTACCTAACAGTGTAAGATCCTTACTGCTCTGGATACATTTCGGACAGCACAAAAAAGACTGAGGTGTGGCACTCAACCCTGCACCACCTCATATGACCTATAGTTTAAGAATAAAGCATACTGATCAAGGTGATCATTAAATGGATTTTTAACTGTTGAGTATTCACTGTCAATAACTTTTAACAGGTTGCCTTGGGGAACACCAAGAAGATGCTGGACGTCAACCATCCATTGATGAAGCCATTCGATGAAGAAGTGGTGGATCTTTACACAGATGAGGAGGTTACTGAGGGACAGAGGGGGACAGTCGTTAATGACAAAGAGAGTCCTTGCCATTTAACTTGGGTGTCTGAAAGCAGTGCATCACCCCCTGCTGCCAAAACACACAGCAATGGACTGACTCCCTTGTCTTTGACATCCATCTCTCTTTCCACCAGAGAGGACACCAACATCAATGCACTCAGCTGCCAGCTGACCAAGACGTCCCCACTGGAGTCAGACACGACTAAAGGCTTGTCAGTCAGCATGGAGCAAAGCAAACTTCCCAGTGAAGAGTCTTCATTTGACAAGGTGGACTTACAGCCTGGCAGTCTTCAGGTAGAAGCAATGGGGCTTTGCAAGAGTGAGACTAAATTCAACCTCTGGAAGAGCAAGGTTGATGTCAGCCTCTCTTGTAGATGTCTCCAGTCTCCTCATATGTACCCTCAACTCTGTATTAATTGCCACACCTTGCACGATTTCACGTGTGCCTTGCATTGCTGTGATGAGAACCACCATGTGGAATTCTCTGACACTGGGAAAGAAGAAATGGAGAAATCAAGAGTGTCACCAAAAGCTGGTAGCCTCAGAGTGATTGGTATAAATACATCGCAAACTCACACTGGTTGCAGTGTAGCAATGTCCTCCTTAGTTTTGTGCGATGACCCTAAATCAATGACTTCATCTCCTCGTCCATTCACCTACCATGACTGCTGTGATCTCACCCATTTGGATCCCCAGGTCCTTTGTTTAACATGTAATGTCTTCCACTCCGGTACCTGCAGGAAGATAGACTGGTGCCAAAGTGACCATAACATCAGGCCACTGGGAGTTTGTTCGTGTGGGAGAGCATGCTCCAGAGATCCTCTGATTCTGTGCAGATACTGTGGAACTGAGTATTGTAAGGATTGTTGGTATAGAGATCCTCTTGTATGCGCCTGTGGCCAAAATTTTGACCAGTCATCCTCTGTTTAATTTGTATTAGAAAAGTATTGTTCCAAGAGGGACAGGCAGCAAAACACAGTGCCTTAAATCTGTGTACTGGAAAGTCACCTTAAAAAAAAAACAAGTGTAAAAAATCAGAAATTCAAATGTTGCCTTGACACAACACTCAGTTTTCTATCTAAATCTGTTTCTGATACTGCATAAATTTTTAAGATTTTTTTGGCCATTTTTACCATCAATATTTTATGAAATTTTGTGTATTATTGTTTTTGACTACTTTTTTGCTCACCTAAGCAATAAATGTAATTTAGTGTGACGCACAAGGAGGTCAGTTTTTTGCTGTTTGCTTGCGCACTGACTGGATTGAAAATGATCGTTATCTTTGCAAACATGTTTAATAATCATTGGGCAAATTACTTTACTGACAATGAAATTATTGCTTAGTAGGGCTGGGTGATATGGAAAAAAAACATTACAACAATATTTTTGAACAAATATGTTTCTATAAATGTTGCAAAAAATACTGTGACGATGACTTGTTGCTCTCACAAATTATTAACCCCTTGAGCCAACACAGAGCCCAGTTGGGCTCTGCTGGCGAGCCTCGTAACAAACAGTATCCAGCAGCACGCTAATCATGTCCATAATCATACTGCACATCAAATTAAACAGGACAAACTCAGCTACAAACTCCTGTAAACAATTTTTACCAACATCAAATGCAACTCTAACACCAAGCAAATTACTGTCTGTAAGCCTTACACCATTGTCACAGCATGGGAATAAATGCATCAAGATTTGGAACCACATAATAAACACTCCAAGGTAAGTAATGAACACCATTTCTTTGAGATAGGAATCTTTAGGCAACTTGTAGTTTGATTCAAATTTGACCCAATGTGATGATACAAACAGTTATAGTTGCATCTTATTGCATCTGGATTTCTACATGATTTAAAATCATGCAAAGAAAGCATTTAAAAAAATAACTCATAAAGCAATTAATATGAAAGCATCTTATTGAAATAATTAAACTCTTTTGAAAGCCCTTTTGAAATAATGGTGGTTTGCATTCCTAAAGCACTATCAAGGCTCACAATTCCTATTTTGCCCTCATGAAAACTCTTGATGCAATATACTACTAAAGCTTTTTAAGAGTAGGAAAAAAAAACAAAAAAACATTTATTAACCTTAAAGACTCAATAATGTGGTTAGTCAACCAGACCAGTGAACATTGGCTGAGTAACCTAAACTTGAACACCACACAAGAGTTAAAACTAATTAAAACATGATCCCTGAACAATTTTAAATAATAAACTAGCTAGTGATCACAATAATCAGTATCTTGATTATTCATATATTAACTCTAGCTTAGTTAATGAATGTATTTGATATTTTAAAAAAATCCCTCAGAATCATGTTTGAATTTCCAAATATGTACAAGTTGTTGAAACACTTAAATTTCTGTAAATTTTTGTCTCTTTCGCTTAACAAGGAGATGGGCTGCTATTAATCAATCATTATGCTGATCAAACCATGGTTGGTCAAACAAGTTTGAGAGAATTATGCCTTTTTTCAAATATATTTAATATACAGTGTTGAGTGAGGGATGTGGGAGCTGACAGTGCCCTGAGAGGAGCACAAAAATGAGGAAGGCTCACGAAAGAAAGCTCATCAAATACCAGCAGCTAGTGGAGCTGTGCAGAAGCCAAGGCTGGTGGGCTTGCTGTAACCTGACTGAGGTTTAGTCTCATAGGGGACGATGGAACCAGGTCTTGGGCACCTTAAAATGACTAAATTGATTAAAAAATTACCCATATTTTTCTTGAATAATTTTGTGTTGATCTTTTAACGACTAATGATTTCAGCCCCTAAGTGCAGTACTTTATAACATGGTTTAATTTGATTTTGTAAGAAAAAGTGGTTTTAAACACTAATAGGGAGTGGCAATGAAATGATGTACAAGTGTGTGCCTCAAAATTTTGCCTTTCTAAAAAGAAATGTTTTTAAAGCTTTGTTACAGAGTAGAGGTATAATTTTATAGATTAAACAGTTTTATATGCTCGAGTATGACCAGTAGAAAAAACCGTTTTTATAAAATATCGTCTGTTCAATTTGAGAATCTTTAAAGATGTTTCACATTTTAAGTAAATGTCTTTACAAAGAATAAATAAAAGTAAGTCTTTGAGAAAAAAAGGTAATACCCTTAACTCTACAAGCGTAGCCCATAATATGCTCAGTACCACATTTATACTTTTCTGTCGTGAGTATGCTAGACAAGGGTCACACATTTGTGTTCGCTCATTTTATTATGAACATAACATCCTATTTCTTCATTTAACATAGACCTGAGGTCCCCAGAACACACATGTTGATCACAATATCACTTCCTCTGAGGTGAAAGTCGAAGTCGAAGTTTTTCACAATGAGCCTGATAATAAACGCTAAATCCAAACAGATTTCAGAAGTCAGGAGATATTTGACTTGAAAGATAAAGCATGTGCTCAAAACAGAAAATGTAAAAGACTTTTGCAAATCCATGTATGTTGGTCAGAGATGATGTGGAGACTTCAGTCAAACTAGAGCAGTTTTGCAGATTGTTAAGTAAATGTTTTCGGTGTGCCCAGAGGATGTTCTATTCATTGTATGCCTGAAAGTTGATGTTGATGAAGGTCTTGCTGTCCATGCGGTCGATGTAGAGGATCCCATCCAGGTGGTCCATCTCGTGCTGGAGAATACGGGCTGGCCAGCCACTGGCCTGCCATGTGACAGCTTCACCCTTCTCATTTAGACCTGCAGAGTGAATACACAGAGCAGAAAAAAAAAGGATTCAAAAATGCATCAGCATTAATGTGCCTACCCAGACACAGAAATTAATTCACCATGCAGTAGTAGCAGCAATAGCTGTTAAATAAAAAGGTACTCCATTTTAAAACTTTTTTCTTTTGGATGATTCACAAAACCATAATTTTATTTTATGTGTTCAGTATTTCTAAGAGCTCACCAGTCCTCTTCAATATATAAGATTTTGCCTAAAACTTGAAAGCCACAGTTGCATAAAAAATAACCTTAATAAACATGCATACCTGACACCTCAACAGACAGGTAACGTGGAACTGTGGCAGAGAAGCCAGAGATGCTCTCACAGGCCTCCTGAAAGAGCACAGTCTGTCCATCCAGGACCCTCAGCTGAGGGTTGACAAAGATCCTCAGAGGCTGCTCAGAGAGACCACGGATCTCCCTTGCTGCAGGCGTGCTCTCTTCCAACATGCTCTTGGGATATTCTAGGGCCAGGATGCGCAATGGCACCCCAATCTGAGGTGCACTAAGTCCCACACATTCAAGTTTCCGCATCACTTTAATCATATTGTAGATGACATTCTGGATCTCAGGGCCTGTTATGGCTGCAGGATCCACAGCAACTGCATGTGACCGCAAAACTGGGTCTCCTACTTGACACACATGACAGTATGGAGGACTTGGAGGGGGTATGATCTTGCGTTTCAAGTACTGAAGATATGAACGCACCTTAACAGTACTGGAGCAAGACCGACTGCAAGGCCCAAAGTGACTGGGGAGGATTTGTAGCAGACAAGTGGAAGTCAGTGTTGTGAACTTTAAAGCCCTCGCACTGCAGTGAGGGGCTCTGGGTGCACAAAGTCTGAGCCCCATGCCGTACAGCTGGAGTAGAGGCACACATGATCTTGCATTCATGATGGAGCTGCAGCTGAGATGATGTGACACATGGGGGGAAAAACAGTGCTGAGGGAAAATCATACAAAAAGACAGTTAGTTCATGTAAGTTCTTAACCACGTGTTGTAAGGACCCAGTATTTGAAGAATTTATTAAACGAACGCTTTGGCGAAAATGAGGCGTATTCATCAAAGCCTAATCTTGTTTTAATCTTGTCCTGGTGTAATCCTGCCGGTATGAGGGTGAAATACAACATGCACCCCCCCATTTAAAAGCCACCACAGGTCACAAAGCTAATTCTTTAGCATGCTAATGTAGTTGATTTGAAATGCTAATGCTACTGACTAAACGTAGCATTCTAATGTAAGGTTAAAGGCTATGCATTTCTTGATTACCTTACACTAACGCGTACGCTCCCATGCTAACTGAGAAAGACCACTTTCAGGATAGAAGGTGAACAGTTAGGACATGGAACGCTAACTCAGTCAAACCGCAACACCACTGAACTTCACAATAAAAGTCTACGTGTAGAGCCTATGGTTATCATACGTTATCTTACAGCACACTTCCTTCAGAAATCTTTATTTTGACAACAACCAGGAAGTTTGACACGGAAGTAATTTCTAGCGTTTTAAAAACAGAATCACGTCATAACCATGTCAGAAACATGCCGGTACATGTTCAGTTGGGTGGAAAGGTGTCTGACATCCCATTCAATTGATGGAGTTTAAATGCTCCACAGGCCCATAACCGGTGCCGTTCACAAACCCGGCGGAGCTGTGCGCCGTTGTAACCACCGAATGGAGGGAGCTGAGCTGCAGCCTGACCGTAAATGTTTACAGAGCTTCCCAAAGTTACCGGTGTGGATCATAGAGTATGTATGGAACCACAACATGATGGACATACAGACAGGTTGGTTTTCAGAGTATTTTTAGCGAAAATTTTAACGTATTATAACTCAAATAACTTTTAATATTTACATCATGGCATTATTTGTTTGATTGAAAACATAAGAAGTAAATGAAATTAAATTTTCATATCGCAAACTAGTCATATAAGACACTTTGATAAGTTTGATAATAAAATGTGTTATAAAGGTGGTTATCGGCATGATAGTTATTACTTTGTATGAGTAAAGTGCAGTGGTGGAAATCAACATAAACATTTTTTTTCTGTATCTACCGTACTTCTGTACAACATGGATGTATTTGTACCGACATGAGGATTCTCGGTTTATGTCATTTTAAACTTCTACTCCACAATATTTCAAATTAACTACTTAGCGGGGGGGGGGGGGGGGGGGGGGGGGGGGGGGGGGGGGGGGGGGGGGGGGGGGGGGGGGGGGG
>JAQMCX010000050.1:6186650-6205670 GCA_029814765.1 Acanthurus leucopareius
CATCCATCCATCCATCCATCCATCCATCCATCCATCCATCCATCCATCCATCCATCCATCCATCCATCCATCCATCTACTGCAATGGTGGACTGAAAATAGAGGAATCTGCTTGATCCACTGATTGACCCAAACTTAAAATGTACTAAAGGCAAGATTTTATTGTCACTGAAATATCAAACATGTTTGTGAGTCACATAACTTTGCCAGCCTGCCCACCTAACGGTAGTTCCCTGATTAGACAGCATGTGGAGATGGACCATTTGGTAAGGAGCTAAAAAAAAAAGACTTTCATTTATGAGTGCCTGTAATAAGTATATGTTATGTACTTCAGTATGAAGCTTTATTTTTATACACTTCACATTTTTTTTGTTGGAGTCAGAATATGCTGTTGAGAAAAACTCAACACTTCTTGTCTGTTTCATATTAAAAGTGATTTATCATTTCTGTGGACGAAAACTCTTTATTTCTTAACGAAGCATTTATTATGAATAAATTACAGACACCTTTTGTGGAAAACTAATTATGGATGTACTGCTTTTGCAGCATGCAAAGGCCGAATAACCTGGAATAGTGCTTAATAAACCCCTATTAAAACACACGTAGACATGCGAATGGCTATTTTTTGATTTGCTGGTAATGCGAGAGATTTGGTTTCAGTGTAGAAATGCTTTGTCTTAAACTGTTAATAAAAACCAAACACCGATTAGACTTTTCTTCTTCTAAAGGCAATTACACATTTTTAATCAAAATGCTTTGCCTTTTCATTCTTTAGATGTTTCCTGCAGTCTGGGCAAGACATATCAGTCACTGGTACATGGAATGGAAAACTCTCAACTCTCACAGTACTCTCCATATGGAAGCTCTTCAAAGGCCCCACTGAGGTCACTGGAAGCCAGAACTCCTCCAGAGTTTAAGCCAGAGGTTTTATGGGGAGAAGAAGACGATGACCAAGATGTGTCTAAAGACAACCTTTGGTTTGAGAAGGAAAACGATTCAGATGCTGGGAGACATCAACAAACAGAGGAGGGCACTGAGGTAGATAAGAGGGTGGAGGAAATCAGTCAGAGAAGCAGTGAATGTTTTCAGGAGGCTACTTCCTCTCCTCAGTTTTGTTCAAAACACCAGCGATGGGTGAAGAGCATCCTTCAAGAATGTCCTGATGAATGCTCAGAGGAATTGCTCCTTCAGACTAATGTTTCTCAGTCTCCCCCACTGTTTCAGTCATCCTCATCCATTACTTCATCAGGGAATCTCACCCCCTCTGACCTCATTCTGCACCTACCTGACCAACAACAACCACCAACACAGACCTCCACCCATTTTGTAACAGCAGTACAGGCATGTGAACAAACAAACCTGGAAGATAAGCGAAACTCTGGATCGCTTGGTTCAACCTGGTACACCTCTCAAAGGGAACCATTGCCTCAACCCCCTTCATCTAGAGACACTCCACTGCCCGCCTTGTTGTTGCCCGTGGTCCGATTAAAGGACATTGCCACTGTAAGAGGGATCCATCATATCTTTAAACTCCATCAGTCATTTTCCAATCACTTCACCATGTGTAGTAACAAACAGGCAGCTTCTGCTTCTAGTCCTCAGGTACAAAACTGTCCAGATTGCAGTACCTCAGGTAATGATACCATACCTCAGAGAATGCAGGAGGACCAACCAAATACTGTGGCCCCAACAAATGCCCAAAACACTACTCACCAAGTACAAAAGTCTCCTGTATCTCACTATGCATTGACCTCTACTAGCTGTCAACCACAAATTCCACCATCATTTCCTAGACTTTCAAGAAAGTTTAGACTAGATTGTACGGACGGACAACCACAGACCTTTGCCGAATTCTGTCAAAATACTTTAGCTGAGCAGTTAAAAAGGGCCCCAGCTACCTTAAGGACAAGTTGTCTGCCACTTTCTTTTGACTACAATACCTCTGGGCCTCCCACACACGATGCCTCTACCTCTACATCTCAGTCAACGACTATATCCTCAGTTTATACTGCCAACCAAGTTGTTCCTCAAAGCTTTATCCAGTCTCATCCTCCGACACACATCAGTCCTTCTCAGTTAAAGACCTTAAGATACTTAAATGTTGTCTCATCTACCCCCAACTCTAGTTGCATGGTTGTCAGGTCTAAGATCAGCAGAGTTCGGAGAGCCCAGTTCAGGTTATCACTATCAAGTCAGGCTATGCTGCTGCAGTCAAAGTTGCTTCAACCCTATGTGAGTCTTACCAGGTTGAGAGGTAAGGAGTGTTACCAAATGACCAATGGGAGATCCTCAGTTAGGTTTAAGGAGCCTGTGGCACAAGGCAGCAATGATAATGATGAAGATGCAGGTTCTTCTTTTGATCCTAACATTCTTTACGCAAATCATTCTTTGAGTAATGACAGCAAGGATTCACTTGATGGTGACCCTGACTACAAACCTTACATAAAAAAACCCCAAACTTTTAGTAAACAACTTTGACACACACCAGTAACATTTGTTTTTTAAAGAATTGTGACCAAGGTATATACATAGAAGAACAGTTGATTTTAAAAAAAAAATTATATAACATGTTGCACTGTAAAAGTGTAAAAAGTAATTTGTGAGTACTCTGTGGTGGGCAAACTATCTGAAACTATTTCTAAAGTACAACAAACTAACTTTCACTTTTTTGTTCTGCAAATACTTGATGCTTATCATTCATTATACACACAGAAAATAAAATTTCTGCATAAAGTTAATAATGGCTGATAAATCAGTCTGAACAATTTATCTTTATAGCTGTAACACAGATGTGAAAATATTTGCTAGTTTCTGGTTTTAGGAGCTGAAACTAAGTTTGAAGAGAAATGTTTACGCTTTGGACACAATTGCAACTTGTAATAAACATACAAATGATGTACCTGTGAGGCTGTTGGATGTGTAAGCAGGTTACAAATTGCTAACAAGTCAATAGTAATCAACTTTTAAAGGCCATACAATGTCAAATATTGATTTTTTTGCCTTTTATGGAGCTTGTTTATTTGAAATTGAGGGGTAGTGACTGCACTATTGAACAAACCAGGGCTATTGTAAAAAGTGACAAAATATGAAGAATATGTTGCAATTACTGGTTATTTCTTTGAAAAATAACTTAATTTCATTGCCAGCTACTATCTATCTATCTATCTATCTATCTATCTATCTATCTATCTATCTATCTATCTATCTATCTATCTATCTATTAAAATAATCAGTTTTAAAAGTAAGTAGCTTAATTAACTCTTTTGTGATTTTTAAATGCCCCCTTAAATTTTCCTTTTAATGCCTACATAGCTATGTAATTTTAATTTTTCTCTTGGCAAGTGTGGTACAAGAAAGCTCTGAGATTTGAATCATCTTTGTTTCCACGATCCCTGCAGAAGTTAGTAATACTCCTTACAACTAGAGGGCAGCAAAGGCAAGCGTTCCTTCCTGTAAGCTACACTTTAACTGTCCTGTAAATTCACAAGAAGATGATCCGCTCTTCTACAGCAAATTGGCAAAAAATCTGAGTAACCCAGCCAGACTCTGGTGATGTGTTTCCTTGTTGGACAATTGATCCAGCACTTTATTCCAGTCTAATATATATCTGTGACTTTTAGATGAATTGTTGTTTATGTAGATCATCGTTGTCTCCTGTGAATAAATCATCAAGGTAGTTTATTTGTTCTTGTCTAACACAGGGTTGTAGAAGGAAATTGAAAGTGTGTTTCTCCTTATGCTGCACACATACATGCAGAGAATAGAAAAGGAAAATGATATAAAAGATGTATGTACAGTTATTTGTATACATACTGTTGCAGAAATTTTCCTGGTCTACCTATAAGGAGTCAAATAACAAGACTGGAAAGGTAGCATGCACCAAGTGTTTATTCTCTATAGAGAGGAAGCACTACACAGAACCACACGGCAGTAAGCAGTTCCGAGTTGTGCCCCCTGATTGAATGCTTTACTCCATTTTCATGCTTTCTGACATGTATCTGGCCATTTGGTGGAAATATCACAGAACTTCTTCAACAGATGGAACAGATGAAATTGGGATGCAATAAAAGAGATGGTTTCCCATCCCAGGAATTAACGACTAGGTATAATCTACTGTTAGTGGGGTCAAACAGCAGGATTCACCAGGTCATCCTTTCGGTCACTACAGCAGTGAACAGCTGAGGCTACAGGCTAATTACAAAAGCATGCAAAAATTCCATCACAATACATACCTGTACGTATAAGAAATAATTCAAATACATTTTTTGGAAAAAAAGTCTAAATCATAAAAAAATAATCTTAATGCCGACAGCATATCAAAGTTTTCAGGTCTTCAGTAAAAATTGACACCAATCCACCTGGTTGATGTTGGGATATTTTAAAGTCATGATTCAAAAGTGAACTTTGGTGATCTTTCTTTTCAGCATCACCATGAATGATATTCGTGTACAATGTCTTGACTTTGATTTGACCATGATTTTGACTGCAAACAAATATTAATACAAGAATATATTGGAGTACTTATACTTTGGTACCAAAAATCTTTTTTTTTTGATATAATGCAGTAACTCAAAACATATTCCCCTGCCAGCTTGACTTAGACTTAGAGTCACTACATTGTGATCTATTTTCTCTTTTGTTTGCATTTTGGCAGTGTAGTTCTAACATTCTGCTTAAAAAACAAGAACAATCCTCTTTTTTTTTTTATGAGACTAGTCTGGCCAGGCATCAGCGGCGCCAACTCAGAGGACAGTGGCAAGTAAACATATTGTCGTTGAAAGCATGTCAGCACTGCAAAGTAAGCAATTAGCTTAAAGTTTATGCTTGTGAAGCTGCTTTTATAGCAGAATTGTAGACTAAACATTTTGTCATGAAAGGGATCCTGTGTAGAAATAAATGTTACTTAAAGCACAAAAATCAGTTCGTCTGTGCTGCAAGCTAAGAAAAGTATTTCTTTGTGTTATAAAGAACCTGTTTTTGTAAAATTCACACGAATACATTAAATTAACAAATCTTGTTAAATGTCTTTACAAGGTTGCAGTCTGTGTGTGAAGAGTGGACTACCTTGTCACTTAAGAAAATGTTGAACCATACTCCATGGCCCTTCTACTGGGAGTTAAATCTACTCTTCTCTGGCCAGTAATGTGCCTGTCTCCTACAATGACTTATCAACATGGTGGAATTCAGCTCCGTATGACAGGGTGTCCAGTGGCAAGACACGACACCAACTACCTACATGATGAACAAATGTGTGAAGAAGTAGGTCAAAAAACAGGTACGGACATGAGTTGCACATCACCATGGGTCAGTACTGAGATCAACAGTAACCCCCACTGTTTGCATTTGTGTATTTACAAAGTGCTGCTTGGGACCTTTGTGATGGGGGTAAAGTGAGGACACTGGTTACTGGTGTTTGACCTTGGGAATGATTAGCAGCTGTGCTCCTCAATGACATGTCCTAGACAGGAAGCTCATCACAGGACAATTTTAAGAAATGTACATTTTGTCTGTGCTAATGTCGTAACTTTATTTAGAGCTGAAACTTTTTATGCAGCCATGGCAGTTATTTAAGATTTATTGTCTTTACACCAAAAGACACTTTAGCAGAATTATTTTACCTACATACCTCCTGCCCCGTCTCACCAATATTATGAAATTTTATATTTCATAAATATATTATATTAAATTAATATAATAATGAACATATGATATACAGTTAAATCAACTGTATTTGAAGCAAAACCATTAAATAATACACATTGGTCTCTAGTAAACCTGTATTTTTGAATTCATTACTTCCTGTCCTGTGAAAGTAGGGTAGTGAACCCCACTTCACATTGCAAATCAAATAATTAAATATTGAATTGGGCATTTTTCCAAGATTCTGCAGCCCAAAGATGTTGTCCATGGATTTATCGAGGATAACCTCCTGTAATTTTAGCCTAGCACTGTGCCTATATGGGGAATTACATCTGTGAATAACTAAAAATTATTCAAATTTAATAGTTTGCTTTACCCAAAAAATGAGACCCCATTCAGCCTGCAAACATCTTTCAGACCAGACCAGATTTGTATCACTAAATTTGAGACTTGAATCCAACCTTTTTTTTTTTTTTTTTTAATTTTCATCTACATTGGGAAAGAAAAATGCTGATATGAGGATGTAAATTAGTAAATCACTGTTTTATCATCTGCTAACTTCAGAAGGGGTGTCACTACATTCTGACTTGAGTCTAGCTGTAAAGGTAGAAGACCTCCACATGGTTGTGAGACTGTTATGTTTTGTATTTTGGTTAGGTGTTTGTTTTTCTACCCCTGGCTTTTCTCCCTTCCTTCTTTTTCGTTTTGCCCTGTTTTTAGTCTGCTTTATGTGTGGCAGAGGGTGCAGTCTTGCTTTTAATGGTGGCAAATGGGGCTTACCTGTTGTTCACTCAGCTCATTAACCTCTCCATAAAGCTCTGGGTTCTTCACCGCTCCAGTGCCAGATTGTTCCATTTGCTCAGTAGTAAATCAGTGACTCTTGTATACCTCCAGTATTAAGCTGAGTATCCTGGTCTCTTGTGCCCTTGTGATTTTTTCACTTATCTGACTTGCTTTGCTCCTCTATGTGCAGGTTCTGTGCGCCTTTGCTGCCCTGCCGCTAATCAACTCACTTGTGCTTCAGGGTTCTGTGTGCCATGTCTTCTGGTTACCTTTGTTTTTCTCACGGCATTCTCCTGCCATCCGCCTCTGTGCCAGCCACCCCTCTGCCACTGCCACCATCTGCTCAATGACTCTTTTATAATAAATCTCTGTTTAAACGATGTCCACTCTCATGTCTGCATCTGGGTTCAAACTCAGAATCAAAATGTCACAGAGTTATGCTTGGTGAAACTGATTCTTGCTGTTTTTGTAACAAAGAGGCTTATAAGAGCTATAAACACTCCCTTTACAACAAATTAAATTATATCTGCATATTATTTTAAAACACTATATGGTCATAACAACTTGGCAGGTATATGCAGGCTAGTGTCAGGGTTGGCAAGCTCACACGATAAATTATATTTTGTATATTTTGTGTATAGAGTCCCCTTCCTGGTACAAAAACATGAAAAAAAAATATCCAAAGGAAGTTAAAATGTAGGCTGGACAGAATGTGTGTCTTAATTTATCAAAAATACAGAATGACTTAAGTTTGTTTCTTTATTATATAATTCCCTTTTGACAGGAAAATCAACTATAGACCAGAATAAAAACCCTCATGGTTTTTTAGACAGTAAAGGTAATATATCAACACACGATAAGCTGGCACACAAATTTATGCTTGAATTGATGATAACATCATATTAATAGTGAGTGACTCTTTTTTGCAGTTGAATTTCAGTTTTAGCTTTTGCATCCAAAAGTCCAACAGTTTAACTGAAATTCATCAAAAATGCCTCTGCTGGATAATTGAAATGTGTAATAGAAAAACAATTGATATTTTTTCTTTTACAGTGGATTTATATGTTAAATGGCTGTAAATGTTTTCCTAGTTTCAGTATTGCTATATTAATTTTGCATGTTTCTGCCTTATGTAGTAACACTGCATACATGGTACTTTGTTTTTAAAGCCACTGTGAAACTTTTGTAATGCTTAATTTCTACCCACTCTATATTAAAAAATATCCTGAGAACATATGCAACACTACATCAGCATCTTGGTACTGTCATTGCGAGCCTGTAAGCATTGAGCTAAAAGCACTGCTGTTTACAGCCTTTAAGATTTTGCTCCATTAGTAAAGCACAATAATGATTTATGATATTTGCTTACATGCATTCATACTGGTCATTCTCATGAGCAATTACCCTGGACAATATGTGCAATAGTTAATTATGTTATTTTCAAATGATGTTATTATTCTGTTTTTATCCTTTTGACTATTTTTATGTGCAATCACTTGGGACATGTTTAGTAAGTTTTATTCTTTTTATGTTTTACCTTCCCCTTTTTAAGGATGTCAGGCCTTGTGTCTTCTTTCCTGTATAAGTTCTGTTCTGCTTCCTATTCCAACGCTGAGAGCATTATGGTGGCCACTTAACTCTTTGAAGTTGCTGATTCATTGTCTTGCTTCATAGCATGTTGATTGAGTGTTTCTGTGTGGGTGACAAAATCACTCAGATTCCCACGTCCTCATTTACCCTACTGGTCTGAGGACTTTTACATGAGAGTTTCTGGTCTAAAGACTACCCTATAAACCTCCAAATATCTGCCAGTAAAATGAGAATTGCTCTTAGTGAAATGCAATTAATGGCTATTTTGCTTTGTCTTAAATCTGAGCTTTAAATCAAACATGTAGATTATCCCTTTAGTGTTATGCAAGTAATGCATCTCTAAATTCAAAGCTTTGACTTTAGTGCTTGTTGTTGACTGTCCTACCAGGGTTTGTGGCTTAAACTGTGTGGTCTCCACTTGATGGAGTAGCAGGCAATGACTTTGCAGTTTTGGCATATGGTATCAATCTTGAGTGCCACACAAACACCCAGAAAAACTGCTCACAACAACTTAAATCATTCCATGGCTCATGTTGAAGGTTCATATATTATAAAAAGTTTAATTGGGTTCTTTCAGTATTGTAGACATGTTTTGCATTCGTTGTCAGGTATGAAGAACAATGAAGGGGTTTAAAAAAAGGTTATATCCCACAAATATGGATTTATATTAACGTAAGTAACAAGGCAAGTGGTTCTTCTTCTTCTTCTTGCTATGAATTATGTTCTTGTGTTATAGAACTCTATCTACCTAAAACGGGGAATCCCCTACTATTTGCATATAATACAGTTTTTATCGTTTGTCCAAAAATAAAACAGTACCGTTTAGCTGTCATAGCATCATTTTTTACAATTACTATTTTTGTTCTCTATTTTTCCTTTACTGTCAAAGGAATTCATTGGCTGTCACTGGCCTTATTTCATTCAAAGGGTATGTAAAATGAGCTGATGCAGAGTGCTAGCTAAGATCCTATGGTTAAAAAAACAAAAAAACACAACTGTCTGACTGGCTATTATGTAAGGAGTAGTTTTCCACAGATATTCGACCTGCTTTTCACTAAACACTGCCAGTCACTCAGGCTACACTGTTCTTTTTACTAACAGCATAACCATTCAATCAATCTGCATTGCTGAAGGAGATGGGATGCCTTTGAAGGTGACCCTCTAATGGCAAAACAACATCATCAGTATGTTTTGTGTAAACTAGTGTTCTTTTTTGACATATTGATTTAACACAACGTGACCGGATGTTGGGAGGTTCACATCTGGCAAACACTGATGACACATGTAATCATAATATGTTTTGTTGCCACAGTATGTCCTGCCTGTAATGAATAAGTAACTTTTTGTTTTGGCAGGGAGTACTATAGAAGCAAACAAATGGCAGAAACTGCAGTTACTCTTAATATCCAAATATTTGTTTAAATTTTGTGATGTAATCTGACTTTTTTTAAATTAATGATTACAACATTTTTTATATACATTACATAGAATAATTCTAATTTATAGAATATATTAATGTAGTTTATAGGTCTTATCCACAGCAAATATATTTGACTTGTCAGTGGAAAGCCACAAATTTAGCTAATAACATTAAAGTCGCTGTACTCAGTATTCAACATATAAATGAGGGTTTATATATCAAAGGACTCAACAGTGATGAACCTACAGAGAATGATCAACTTACTATAAATCCCCTCAACTTTACTTTTACAACTTTTTTTTCCTTCTCTCTCTCTCTCTCTCTCTCTCTCTCTCTCTCTTGCAACTTTCAGCTTATTGCTTTAGTTTTCCAGCCTGTCACTTTTCTGTCAGGGGTCCAGTAATTATGCTTTTTAACTGATGCAGGTTTCTGTACTTAAGTAAATGCAGCAAGTATGTATGTAAGTATGTCACTTTAGTATAAGCACAATTAGCAAAACATACAAATGCCACTAAAATACTACTTCTTAAAAATAATAAGTAATCATTAGCATATGTAGAACATGACCCCTGTGTGCAATAGTATTATATATGAGATTACTGGATAATTGCTATGATGCATGAGTGTGTAGCATTTTACTGTAGCTGCTCAAAGTTGAACCACTCAATTTTAATTGATAGCTTGAGGTATAATATTGCATCTTGTTCTAAAAGCTCATTTTACACTGTATTCTGTGTATTAATTAAAAAGTAAGTTAATGATGTTAAGTAAACGATGTGAATTAAATATATAAATTAGTGAAACAGAAATATTGAATTAAAGAGCTTTTTTTTTTTTTTTCCAAGAGATATTTAAGTGGAAGTGGGGTATTTGTAGTTTCCTTTCCTGATTAATATAAGCCATTTCCAAATATTGACATTACCTCATTATATTTTTGCAAAGCAAAGATACACCCACTAGTTAAATATTTAAGAAATTTTAATTTCATCCCAGCAGTCATGTTAGCGGATCCGCATGTTGGGCCCCCTCTTTCGTGACCCCTCTCTGTTTTGACGCTAATGCGTGTGACGCACTCCTGAAGACGCCTGCAGCTGCGCGTGAAACCCGTCCCACTGTACCCTTACCCCCGACCGATAATTGATTGCGTTAAGACTTTGCAGTGGTATGGTTCTGCTTAGTGATGTAAGAGGGGTGTAATGGCACTACCCTCAGCCTCCACCAATGAAAATATGGGCAGGGCTCAACACCCAGTTTTGGAGGACTTGCTATAAAACCGGCATTAAACATCTCTTCGGGTCTAGTTTGTGTAAGAGTAATAACCTGCTCTGCGACCTTCAGAAGAAACTCTCTCCTGAATATTTAATAAGGTATGTGGCATTCTGATTTTAAAGAAGGTATTATTGATTTAATAAACTGTGTGATAAATGAGTGGAGTTAAATAATAAACAATTTTTTTTCATCTGTTTCGTTGATTTTGAGAAGATACAGTAAGCTGCCACTGTAATTTGATTTTATGTCTCTGTGACTCCGTTTTTAATCTCTTTTCGGTTAGTCACTGGACATAATGAGTTTTGGCTTGTTTAAAATAAAATTACATTTTGTGCACCTACAAAAAAAAGTACCAAATATGTTCATTTGATAATAATCCCCAAATATGTGGAATAATTATCAAGAGCATTTTTTTTTTTTAACTCCAAACGTTTTAGTCAGAATATTGTAATTTATCTTATTTTTTTGTTTCCTTTTTTTTTGTTTATTAAGCTACAAATCCTAAGAGAAAATTTTTACTGCTGGAAGAAGTATTGAGTACCTCAACTTAAAGTGGCAACACCCTACTGCATCATACATAGATACATACATACATACTTACATATGTACTTACATACATACTTACAGACAGAAAAATAAATAAATGATAGTAACAAGCAAAAATCCTGCAATTAAAATTGTTTATAACTTATGGTATATAAATATCATCAAAAGTATCAAAACCAAAAATTTGCTAAGTGTTGCATTGCTAAATATTTTATAGACTGTTAATGGGCAAACATTACTGATCAGCATGTAAGCAGCATCCTAATGCAACATGGATGGCTTGGTTTGGAGTATTTAATTTACTATTGGGGGCCTAAAGCTGTAAAACCTCATTATTTTTAATAAGACAAGTAAATGGTTTTAAATCTGACATAAATGTCTAATGTGACTGGTTACTATATCTGTTAGAGTAGAGTAGTGCAGTAAAAATAGAATAATTCCCTCTGAACTCTGGGAGCAAAAGTATAAAGTAGCATAAAATATGATACTAAAGTTGAGTACTTCAAGAATAAACCTATATACAGTATATGTAAATATACTTTCCATAGCGGGAAATATCCACATATTTTGCTGCTCTAACACTTCTTGTCTATCATCTTTATCAGTTCTAGGATGGAGAACAAGTCTTACTTGGTTCAAATGAATGGGAATGGAGTGCATGGAAAGAGCCTTGTAAATGCCAAAAACCTGAATGGGACTGGAGTCAGTGGGAAGGGTGTACGCGGGAACGGCATCCATCATGTCAGTGTGAATGGCAGTTTGTATCCTGCCAAAGCCAAGAGCCGCAGGCAGAGATGGGAAGTAAAGCCCTCAGAGATGGCGAACAACACGCTCAATCCCATCAGGGCCATTGTTGATGGGATGAAGCTCACCCCAAATCAAGACAAACCTATGATCGCACTCTCCATAGGTAAGGGGGTTTCTACATGACACAATCTGGGATTTGAAAACTTCTGCCCACACCACTTTGTTCCGTATATGCAGCTTCACATTTTAGTTAGCATAAGTAAGCAACAGTATTTGGATAGATACTCTTTGTTAATGTGGGACTGTGATCAATAAAGAGAAACTATCCTCTTAGATTTCCAGTTGGTAAATAGAACAAGAACCTTAAAGACATTATTCTGTCACTACAACAGCTTGGTTGATTGTTACCTAAATGCAAGGGCATATTCTCCATTCATAGCTGTCAACTGATAAATTTGTTTTTACCTTACTATTATTACTCCACTTAGTTAAATGCAAAATATATGTATTATGTCCTGCAGGAGATCTCCCAATTAAAACAAGGAAAACAAAAGATTAAGTTTGGTGATGTGGTGATGTAGCTTGGGAACATGGGATTTATTTTTTATTTTATTGTTAATCAGCCATCATTGCAGATCAACATTTATCTGACTGACTCAGATAGAAATGTTTATATACAAAGTAATGCATTATAGCCTTGTTACATTATTGCTTATATCACATCTGTTTCTCAGGGGATCCTACTGTGTTTGGAAATCTGCCTACTGATAATGCAGTGCTTCAGGCCATGAAAGATGCTATAGACTCCCAAAAATACAATGGCTATGCCCCTTCAGTTGGTAAGTCATGCTAAAAAACTTTCTAAACCCAAATCAGACCTTTTTAAAGCACAGAAGATTATGTTTCATGTTAGTTTTAAACACATAGAGGTTAGATGTTCTGTTGTATGGGACCCTGCATGTGCCACTTACAACTTATACAGCAGAAATTTGTTCCAAGAAATTTTCTGAGTTCAGTAAATTGCATATTCATTTTACCATACAATGATCAGTGGTGTACTGAATCTCCTCTGTGTCCACCTGCAGGTTATTTGAAGAGCCGTGAGGCAGTGGCCAACTTTTATAGCTGCCCTGAGGCTCCACTAGAGGCAGAGGTGCTTACTTACTGCATACTTACACCTATACTTCACACCTTTTTTTTCATTTATACTATAATGTTAAAAACCTTGTACACTGGTCAGTCCTCAGTTCAAGTTCTTTTAATTCAATTTAATGTCCTCATTTAAATTTACAAGTTTTTTAAAACATACCAAGTCTGACATCAATGTGAAACTGCAAGAGTATGTATGAAACATAAATTAATATTTGATTTGCTCAAATGTACACAGTAAAGTACTCCTCAGGTTTACCCACTATATCAATGCACAAATGAAAACCTCCTTCTTATCCATTAATTTCTTCCACGTTCTTTCTTATCCACATTTTACTGTAATGCAGTATTTCTGTGTACTGCAATGTATGGTTTTGCTGTCTATGCTGTTATGTAAAGTGCATCCTCCCCTCCTTTCCAGGATGTGATTTTGACCAGCGGTTGCAGTCAGGCCATTGACCTGGCTATCAGTGTTCTTTGTAATCCAGGGGACAACATCCTGGTCCCATGCCCAGGCTTCTCTTTATATAAGACTTTGGCTGTCTCCTTGGGCATCGAGGTTAAACTCTACAACCTGCTGGTAGGTAGGAGGGAGATCCATCCCCTCTTACACTATTAATGCTCATCTTCCTTGTTGTTTAAACAGTTGCAATTTATATACCTACCTTTTTATATACAAAGTAAAATATCTTTAATGTTCAACATTTTAGGAAATATGCTGCATCACTGTTAAATAACTCTCTGCGTCCAGTACCGAGACACAGAAAACACACGTACGCATAATAACACATTAAAAAATGGTTAGCCTAGCTTCATTCAAAATCTTGGACCAAGAAACTTCGAAAATAAAACAAAATCTGAAGTTTCACACAACTATAAAGATTTATTTTTATATTGTAGTTTTCAAACCTTCTAGAGATCCATAAACAAAGACAGACTCCCCGTTTCCTTTATTTGCATAAATGATTGTGGACAGAGAAGATAGTAAGTGACTTTTGTTAGCTAACTAACAAAAGTTTTTAAATAATATTGAGTATCTTTCACAGTATTGGAGAGTTTGAACACAGAGCAAAAACAATTAATTTGGCATTTGGCTTTAAGAACCCAAAAATGCAAAATGCCAAATGCGCCCAGAGGGTAACTCTTAATGGAAACTCTTAAACTCTCTAATGGAGCCCCAGCATGAAACAAAATCCAGTTATCTTAATACATCCTTGATGCACAAACTAAAAAAGATTTCTCTTTGCTTAGCTATACAAACTTCACATTTAGAGGTTTTCGTGTTTTTTCGGTTGTGGGAAGGTTTTGCACATCTCAAATCTTAATGGTTTTAAAGTACATATTTTACATATACAATAGAATTTACAATACATGCATTACAAGTGTAAGAACTTGGAACTTGTGCAGTTTAAGTTGAACTGTTTGACAAATGTGTCATTTCAAGTGGTATTTAACAGAGGAAAAGCACACAAGGGAGTGTACTACTGCAATTAGCCACTGAGAAAAAATTATGTGCACGGTTTGCAGGGTTTTTCCATAACCAAAGTTTTTCTTAACTCTACAACTAGCAAAATCCAACTACACATCAAAAATGTATCTGACCCTTGGCCATTATCATAACACAGTGCAGTAAACCATTTGGAATAGGCATCATACGAGGGGATGTGTGATAACCAGAGGTTCAAGAGCTTGCACAATGCTATCAGAAACAAATATAGGCCACTGTGTAAGTGTTCACAGCTCTCTGTTTACCGGCTGTTGAAATGATACCTTTGACCTTTCTGGTACATCAACTTAACCTCACATGAACATGTTGCTTCTTATGTCTGCACTAGTAACTTTATTGGAATACCACAAGCACACAGGTTTATAATGCACAAGAATGATTCTGTCTCAATCCTGACATACATCTTTAATTTGCAGCCAGAAAAGTCATGGGAGGTTGACCTGCAACACCTAGAGAGCCTGATTGATGAGAGAACATCTTGTCTAATTGTTACCAATCCATCCAACCCCTGTGGCTCTGTCTTCAGCAAGGAACACCTGCAGAAAATAGTCAAAGGTTAGCTGCAATCCCACTCTATTCCAGTAGAAAAAGAGTTAGAATGATCAAAGACTTTGAATTTGTACCAAAGTGAAAGTCAAAGGCAAATATTTGTACATTTGCAAACACACAGCATTTCCCTCACCTTATGAGAGCCACTGATACTACTCATGTTTTTTTCATAGTGGCCTCCAGACATTGTGTTCCTATTCTGGCTGATGAAATCTATGGCGACATGGTGAGTACAACCACACACCAACACTGTGTTCAAGTAAAACAACAAACCAACAACGAGACACATTTTTCATCATTTGATGGAATTTGCCCTGGCTCTGAATGGTGGGTGGAGAACCCCACATCAGCACAGTGGGGATTACGGGCCTTGTGTGGTGAATAAGGCCTGGAAGCAGCAAACAGATAAAACAGCTACACTCGATGAGTAGAGGACAGGGAGGTCAGCAAGGGCAAGCAGTGGACAGGGGCAAAGGAGACAGCATTTTAGACTCAAAAGTGCCACTTGCTTCAAATATATGAGAGTTTATAACAAAGAATTTTTTTTTCACATTACCTGTGCACGTTCAGAGGTGCTGAATATGTTCAGAATAAATCGCTGGGGGAACACCACACATTACCTCAAGTTGTATCTTACACTGTTACACTTATTCTGTGTCCAACAGGTCCAACACAGTGAGAGTGACATACTTTGTATTTGGAGAAGAGAAGATAATTAGTCACAGATTGTCATTCTGTTTTGGCAGATATTCTCAGTTCATTGAGTTCAGTACGGGTAAAGTTGGGATAGTGCGTCTGTAATTTCTGCCTAGTGGATTTGTCAACCCTTATACATAAAAATGACCGCATTTAAATGTTGACTACCAGAAAACAACATTTTCAGTACATTCAGTCCAAAGCAGTGGCATCAACATCAGCTTTGATGATATCTGTGCAGGACAAACTTTAGTTGAAGGTCATGTAAACACATAGACCATTTCACAAATGCGTAGACTTCTGTTCTCAGGCGACACATAGACAGGAACACACACACTCATGGGCAGACTGAATGTTGTTTGTCAGGTCAATAAAAAAGTAGACATAAGGTAAGAGTTGAATTGTCTGGTGCAGTAGTTTTTCACTTAGCTATCCACTTAGGTAACAGTCTGAGGCACACAAACTTTGTTCAGTCCAGTGAATATCACCTTAGCTTCTTCAGTTTAATCTTTCTTTAGCTATGATCTTTTACAAGTCAGTGCTCTATTGTGTAGAACCCTGTAGCATTGGTTCTGTT
This sequence comes from Acanthurus leucopareius, assembly GCA_029814765.1. Lineage (NCBI taxonomy): Eukaryota > Metazoa > Chordata > Actinopteri > Acanthuriformes > Acanthuridae > Acanthurus > Acanthurus leucopareius. The sequence goes on from JAQMCX010000050.1 coordinate 6,203,123, forward strand.
GTTACTGCTGAAGAAAGTAATGTTACAGCAAAATGCACATGTAGATGTTTGGTCTGTTCAAAGTATGTATATAAAGTACGAAGTTTGTTAAGACATGCACAAGAGATTCAGAAGAGAAATTTTCACAAAAGTACAAAAAATGAAATGAAATGTATATTTCTAGCAGCTGCGCTAAGAAGAATGAAGGTTTGCATGTGGGTTTTTTCAGTTGTGTCATAGTTGATGTGAATGGAAAAAATCTGGGGTTGCTGGGTGCACCCCCTCCCCAACAGCACCACCATCATTTAACCATTTTACATTGAACACACGCAGATCAGAATGACTTTGCAGTTTTTGCCTGCATGTGTTTGCAGTTAATGCAGATGTTTGCTCCTGGCAGCTGAAATCGGAGGAATTGGGGGGGCGGGTTGTGGTGGGTGGAGACCTGGGTTGGGGTAGCGGTAGGACGCCTCTCTTTTATGACTTGAGTGTGTAGAAGCTAAGGGGCCAGGGTGTCTGTGAGCTTAGGTTTAGTCTGTAGGATTATTCTCACTGTCCCCCTCCTTCATAACACCTGTAGCAGTAAATTATTTTCATAGTTTATGTCTGCTTACTGTAAATACTGTTTGTATCCCAGCAAATGAGCTGTAAGTTCAAATGAGGATAAACATGCAGAATCAATTGGTTTGGGGGGCGGGGCAGGGGGGTGGGGTGAGAGGTGGGTGGGTGGGGGGGGGTTGCACACAGAAGTGCTTCATGCTTGCTCCATTTTAGTTTGTGTACAATTTTTTAAATTAAACTGAACCTTTGTTTTTTTACTAATCATAATGTTTTGATGTCATTCTATTCTTACTTAACTCATAATTGACTTAAAGGAGGGAAGAAGTGGGGACTCAGCTGTGCAGACACATACCGTATCCTGCACAGGCATTTCAGTTGTTATGTCATTCATAGCATACTGGCCAATAGGATGTGGGGCAGTTCCCCACATAGCATCAAAGGTGCTGTTCACTTTAATGAGAACCAGCTCTTTGGGGGTGGATGGTATTTCACTGTCACCAGTGTACCATCACACTATTCCTTACCCTCTCTCTCCTACTTACCCTCTCCCTTTTCCTCACTTCCTTCTCTCTTTATTTTAGTTCTTTGCATTTCCACTTCACTTCCAAAAAAAAAAATAAATAAATAAAATTCTAATTTCCTGCTCTTGCTCCTGCTAATGTCCTCAGGCTTTCCCAGGTGTCAATTGTCCTACCTTGGCTTCTCTCAGCACTGATGTTCCCATCCTTTCCTGTGGTGGCTTGGCTAAACGCTGGCTAGTGCCCGGCTGGAGGATGGGATGGATCCTCATCCATGACAGAAATGATATATTTGGATCTGAGGTACATAGGTTTGTTTGTTTTTTATGCATTATTTTGATGGAGTGAGAAAAGGAAGACTCCAATTGATTACTTTTACATTAATGTAAGTGACACATCTTCTGTCTTATCTTAAGATTCGACAGGGTCTAATAAAACTCAGCCAGCGTATTTTGGGAGCCTGCAGCATAGTCCAGGGTGCCCTGGAAGGCATCCTCAACAACACACCACAAAGCTTTTTCAACAGCACCATTAGCTTTCTGAAGGTAAACACAAGGATAATTACTTAAACTCTTTAAGAGATTATGCAGAAAATTTGAAGTAAATAGCTTCTGTAGCATTTCTGTTTCGGATATCTGAAAATTGCAATTCAACACTGTCTGAGAAAATGGACAGTATCGGCCTGCATGTTGTCACATACATGTAGTGAGAACTGTAAAACTCATCTCCCTCTACCTTTGGCACTGACCTTTCTAACCTGAAGGCCTCACTAATCAACCCTCACAATCCTTTTAAACTTATGTGAACAAATCATTTCAAGATGTTTTTTAATTAAATACTGTATCTTCAATTATATTTTTTGTTTTTAACATTTTTACTTATTTTATTTTATTTTATTTTTTGGCTTATATTGATATATATGCCATTAGGCTGATTGGTTGTTATATCTTTTATTTCCTCAGTCCAACTCAGAGATATGTTATAATGAGCTGTCCACCATTCCTGGCCTGAACCCTGTCATGCCTTCAGGAGCCATGTACCTAATGGTCAGTACTAGAAATGTCTTTTGTTTATTTTAAACATGGACCAACATGCATATAAAAGCCCATATACTATATTATTCTAGTTGTTATATATATATTTATGTAAACACGTGCATATTTGCATTTTGTAAAAATGTAATGTCCTTTTGATCCTAGAAATAAGAAAGGATATCAACAAGGCTTCTGTAAATCAGAGGCTGCTACAATACATTGCATTGCAATGTTGATACATCATTTGAAAAAACAAAAAAAAACACTTAATTCAATATGTAATTATCAGGATGTCACTGGTAATTAATTTTTTACACTTTAAATTAGCTGGTGCATTAATATCAAATTTTGTGAATTAGTTTAGTATTGTAAAAAACATGTTAAAAGTAGTGGTGGGACTCGATTAAAATTTTTAATCGCGTTAATTATAGGGTCTGTAATTAATTAATCGAAATT
>JAQMCX010000050.1:6215563-6229746 GCA_029814765.1 Acanthurus leucopareius
AAAATCTTTATCGCGTTAAAATCTTTATAATTAATTGATCGAAATTAACGCGTTAAAGTCCCGGCCCTAATTCTTATATTTACATTAAATTCTGTTTTGATCTACAATGAATGTAAGTCAGGACTGCCTTAAAGGGTTATCTAAAGCAGAGTAAAGAGACGTTGTTGAACATCTTCCCTGATGTGTTTAAGGGTGGTTTCAGACCAAATCAGGTGTTGCAATGATCAAGACAGGTTCATGCTGCTGTGGGTGAGTGTTGGCCTGTTTTCAAATCCATGTCTTTGTTCCGTCCTGAAGCAGTGTTGCGTTTCTCCAAAAGTTGACTCTGCTTTAACACTGTATCCCAGTGTGGCTGTGTTGTTTTCAGAACCTCCTGCCATCTGCACTGCTGGAGTGTCAAAAGACTGCCCACATTAATCTGAATACAAACTGGCATTTGTTGTAACACCTGAATTCTATCTGAACGGGGCCTAACTTTCTTGTCTTCAATAAAGTGCCTGCAGAAACTAGTTTTTGGTTTACACTTTAGTAGCCAATTGAGTGATCAGTATTTTGAAGAGTTACTCCCGTGGGTTTCATTTACTATCACACAGGTGCTAGCAATATCTTGTGAACTCGGGAAGGACCCACATGCAGGATACTAAGACATGCATAGTAACAACAGATTTTTATTGCAAATATGATTATTTGATCAGGGGTTGATGGAGGGAATGAGATGCATCTTCAAGTTTACGAAATCATCAGGTGTTTTGGGCCTTTGAACATCACCAGCAGGCAGGCAGAGAAGTAGAGAAAGAAGCAACAAGCCCAGTCCCATTGGGACCACAGAAAACCCTCCGTTGCAAACTAAAAAGTCATCTGTTCAGAGGAAATTTCCGCTTATAAAACAAACAAATTGTTCTCTCTCTCAATTTTTTTTCAAATATAGAACTAAGAGCCGCTCAGCATAATCGCTGACGATGTTCTTGCATGATTCATTCAATCTTTGTGCTGTATCCACATGATTGAATGCACTTGTTTTGAGTTCTTGCGAAAAAAGCATTGGCGAAAAAAATGTACCCTTTAATATCTAGCATTTGATTTTTATTATGTTATCACAACGTTAATATGCTATTGTAACAGCGTTCTGCACTTTAAAAATTTAAAACAAAGAACATTATAAAAACTTGAACAATAATGTTTAGATGTGCTGTAGTAAGGATTTAAAAACGATTTAAAATGTATTTCATCCATGCTCTGTATTACTTTCTACTTTATTTTGAAAGTACAAAGCGGAAAAATTACTTGTATGTTGTGACTGCCTTGATCGCGGCCCACACACGGTTGACCATTCAGAGCGCACAATAACGGAGAAGGTGAATCCAGCGTCAGAGGGACTTCTCTGTATTCTCTGGCAACCTGATCGACTAACATCACCTACGCCCATAAAGTGGCAATATACAGGAAATGAACCGAGCTGCTAGAAGAAGAGCCGTCTCTTTACGCTAGGTCAGACCGGCTCAATTGTTCCAGTGCGGTGGTTGTGATTTTGGTGCGAAGCCTGCTGTATACCGTCATCAGTTCTAGTTCTCTGATGTATATCATCAACTGTGTAAGTTAGCTGTTTATCACTGCGTGACTAGCTCCATCTGGTTTGGACCGATTTAACGTCGACTTCGACTGCTTGATTTCTATCCGCCCGAGAAATGGCAACCCAAATCGATAAAGAGGCTTGCAGAGAGGCTTACAACCAAGTCAGAGATGATAACACGGACATCAATTGGTGAGTGTGCGGACATGGGTCCTTTACCATATTCCGTTCAAGAATGTGACCAATTACTACTATTCCATGTTGCCTTTTATGTTTATAAAAGTTAATGTTTAGTACAAATAACTCGGGAATTTTTCTGAAGATTAAAATCCCACAGGCCATTATTTACTTCGGCAACCATAGCCTGTGACACATGAAGTAATCTGTTTCAATCTAATCTCAGTAAAAATTTTAATTCGCATCGCCTGTTACCGCCCACTGCACCGTCTTTCGGTGTTGAGGGGGCTAAAATAACCCAACAAACGGACCTTTTGGGAGGGCGTACATCTTAATTAAAATATCCAAGCTAACTGGTTATGTACCGATTCGAAAGTAGATTTCTTGAGATGAAGAAAATGTTTTTAAAAAAAAATGTTTTATGCCACACGCCCGTTGCATTTGGCCAAAGAAACTTTACATTGTTCGATTTTTAAAAGTAATTTAACCTTTGGTGGATATTGGGGATATGCTGGTGTTAACTATCATCAAATTCTGTAACCATTTAATTCTGAGACCCAGATTTTGTCGGATTCCCAAGCCTATAAACCTAATTTGGAAATCCTACCACAGACAAGGTGTACCAGCCGGCAGCGGAGACCTTCCTGAATTGTGTAATGCCGGATACGTGAAACCCTGATTTTACTGTTTCTGTTTATGACAATATAGAGCAAAATTCAGCTTCTGGTGTCTTGCGCTAGCCGATCTGATCTAGCTGATTTGTATTCTGGGCTATTTAGCGGTCAAACACTGCACGGTTATCAGGCCCAGCGAAGCAGCAGTAATTTTCTTTGTCCCGTATTCAAAGAGGATAACGTTATAGTGGGGACACTCGCGCATGGCCGACACGCAGATGCCACCTTGCATGGGCGTCTTAGGCATTTTGTGCATTGCTTCAGTTTGCATAAAATGGGGTCTGATGTGCACTTATCGCCACTGTTGTGAATCAACAGATAATGAGGCTGATGAATGCATGAAGTAATAACACACGGTGTGTTCTTCATCTTCCAGGACTGCGTTTAAATATGAGGGCTCCAAGATCGTGCCTGCAGGACAAGGGTCCAACTATGAGGACTTCAAGAGTATGTGCACAGGTAAATAGTAGCTTTTATTACAGTATGCATCCATGGATGTTAACAAAGCCATATCAGAGTAATGTACGGCTGAAGCTTATCTCCCTGTTGCTGACGAGGCTGTGTGGTATGTGTGTGGCCGGGTGCGTCTGTGTCTCTGGACGGGTTAAACAGCCTATATGTCACCCAGCTTGACTTGGCAGGATACTAATCTTTTAAGACTCTGTGCTCTGTCAACCATTGGCCTTGAGCCCTGTAACTATGCTGTCAAAGCACTTAACACTGTATTCATTGCATTGCATTGCATAATCTGTTCTGCAATATCCTACGAGTGGTTCTTGCAGGGTGATTTTTTTTCTGAATCACATTAAGAAGATGTTGACGTTCACTTGAAATTGAACTCTTTGTTTTTCAACATAGTTGGTATTCATTAAAAAGGTAAATGCATGTCACTTTCAGTGTATAAAAAAGGTTGTATTTTCTGATTTTGTGTGTATGTGTGTATGTGTGTGCTTGCTTGTGAGTCTTTTAATGAGGGATCAGGTCTGCTGTGTATTCACTGCACAGCACTGTCATAAGTATCTCTGTCTGCATTGATCCTATTTTTGTTTCTTTTGAAAAGGAGAAAATAGCAAAAAAGACCAAGTAGATGATCATTCCCAGTGAGACAAGAAAACTCGTGGGTGCTGGCTGAATGTGTGTGTGTGTGGGGGGAGGGGGGTCATTCAGATCTTAGTTCCTCTTTAAGTGTGTCCTCTAGAGTAAAGCATCTGCTCAGACGTTGGGTGTGGCTGTTTCTGATTCTTGCTCTCCTCGGCTTTAAAGTTTGCCTCAGAGCTGTACTTTTTTCTTCCTGGTACTCAGAGCCGACATTTCCCTTTAAACTAACTAATTTATTGCGATGCTATACGATAGCTCATCTGATGTGTTTGCCATTGGTTCCTGTTCTGAAGTGACACACATTAACTGACGTCTTTCTTCTCTCTGTTCGTTTGTTTTCCTTATTTAGCAATAAAGTTCTACTATGCATGAAAAACTCTGAGTGTAGGAGGGGCTGATGCATACTGATAGTGCAGCAAGGAGGAGGGCTCTTTTAGATGATCCAGCTTCAGGAAGCAACAAGACTTAGTCATAGCCGAGTGTTTGGCTCGCCTGTGTATGATGAATGTGCATTACATATATGGATGTGTCAGCAGGAGGATCTGTTTTACTTTCAGCCTTTTTAAACTGTAAAGAGAGGCACCCGTTAACACACTAACACCTTGCTTTTGTCTCTGGTATGTCTGGCGGAAAGGGTGCAATTGGTATTAAATTCTGGGTCAAATGACTACAGTAGTAACAGGTATCTGTGGGAGAAAAACACTTCACTTAAACATATAATATATAACATTTCCTCATTCAAGTGTCTAAAAAAAGAATAAATCTTTGTCATATATTTTGCTGAGTTTTTTACTAAGTGTTTCAAAGAATGTTAAAACTCATAGAAATCTGTATTTTCCCCCAAAGTAAGAGTGGGTTTTATTTCTTGCACTGCAACTGAGATAATATTATCTATCAAACTGTCTGCTGTAGTTCAAATGCATATAGCATGTGTACTCTTACATAAATATTTTAGTTTCATATGTAAAGATTGTATTTTAAGGCTCAGATTGGTGTTGTTGGCAGTTTTCAGTAGTTTATTCATTTTGGAGTCTCATATAATTTTGTTTATTAGTTTGGTAAGGCACTGGCTAAATGTAGCAGATTACTTAAACTATATTATATACCACTTATCTGCACATAGCAATGATGCTGCAAAAATAAAACAGTGAAAGACTGACTGACATTTGTTGTGCATGATAAAAGACTAATGGTATATACAGTCAATTTGTTCATGGTCAGGTATTAAAATGAGCAAAAGTCACAATAAATAGAAGCACTGAAATGCTTTTGGATTGAATCATAGCTCTTATCACCACTTGCACTTTGAATAGTGAGGAACGTCTAGATAAGAATATTGTCCCAGCTTCAGTCAGCAGGGATGGAAACATGGCTCCCCATTGGATACACTAATTTGCTGCCCCTTTTTCATCACGATGCTATGACACTCATTGAACTTGAACATAATTTTATTGCATTTTACAGCCATTTTAACTGACCTCAAATCAGGCAGGAAATGTAGGTTGCTCTGAAAAAGTGGCAAATAACTACCGTAATAAAGAGCAACATACGGAGCTTCTCTGTGATGTTATAGTAGTCTTACAATGAAGCTGTTGAGAGCATAGCTCAACACTTGCACACTCATCATTTCTGCTGACTTCATTTTATTTCTGGATTAATGCTGACTCATTAATTTATGGATAAATGCAGGCTGATTTACTGTTGTCCCTGTTTTCACCACATTAAACATTACTTTTGAGGCTAATATGGCTACTATGAACTGGTTAGAGAGTGATTATAAAATGAGTGTATGTAGGGCTAATGATGGTACTAGAGGAAATGTCAGAAGGTCAACCAAAACAGTGTTGGTGAAAGGGGAAGTGTAGACCTGAGAGTGGTTTCGTGAGTGGCAGGAAAATGATCAGGATTCATTCTTTGGGGTTTCACACAAAATTAAATGACCAACTAAATGATATCTCTGTCTGCAGGCCTGGCTGTCAATAGAGGTAAAAAAGGAGCACATTTGGATTTGGTTACCATGTTGAGAACACCGGTCCTATCCAAACCCCCTGGCATTGTTTCCGAGCTGTTTCAAAGAGAGTGATCTTTTCTTATGAAACAAGGAAGATACAGTGTCACCCGTCAACATTTGCTTTGCTCAAAGAAGTTGATTAATGCAGAACAAAGTCTCTCCCAACATGTCTTTTTTGCTGTCTCATCATTGTCAGAGTTTCAGTGCAGTTTTCTCTGCAGCGGGGGGGGGGGGCTGCAGAGTCAGCATGGCTTTAAAGGGAAGACAAACCCAGAAGAATCTGTCAGAGTGAGGAAGTGTGGGGGAGTGTGGGTGAGCTCCAGGTTGGGATGAGGGTTAGTGTTCTGCTAGGTCCTCTGTGGCATTAAAGTTCACCTTCAGTGACCCAGAATTTACAAAGTGTGTGCACGCTGCTGCAGGAAAGCTCTTGACATTAGTGATGTCCTTTGTAGCTGCTCTGATAAGACTTTTTACAGTGGCTGCTCCTGTTAGCGGTGTTAATAGTGTAAGGGTCATACAAGATTGTCTTTTTCAGCTGCAAATAATACTGGTTGCACTGTATAACTATAAAAAAGCTCCATACAATTTATCAAAAACTTCTAACATTAACTAAGCTTAAAATTGCTATTACAACCCTCATAATTTTCTCAGAATTTGTCTTAGTTTCACTTTCTTGTTGTTGTACTGAGTGGTTAGAAAAATACTAGCCTATTTCCAGGATGGATCAGACTCAAGCTTATTTAAACTAAGGCTGTGACTAAGTTAGATGCAAGCTATGAATCAATTACACTTTCTACAGCAGTTTGAAAATAGTCACAAATGAAAGACTTTGGAGTCTTTTTTTTTATCATGGGTACATGAAAAAAGATCTTGTCACATAAGAATCTCGATTCTTATCATCTACTATTCAGAATCAATTTCTAATTGTTAATTAATAACATAATTTTAACATAGTGTTATCCTGTAACTGTTCACATTTCCATTGTCATAAACTGTGTCCTTGTTCAGCCTTTTGTGCAATGTCGACTCTCCCAGAGTGCAGTGCAGAGGGCTGCTCTCCACTGCTTGAGACCTAATGTTAAAAACAACACAGAGGAGCACTCCTCTTTATTTTATTATACTTGTGCATGCAGAAGACTGTTAGAAGCTTTCGAATTCATTCATTCATTCATTAATGCTTTTAAATTTTTAAACCAGAAGGTTGCAGACCGCTTATCTTCGTTCTCAGTATTATTTCATGTTGTGTTGCATTGAACTAATGAAACAAGAGAATGGTTTCACTCACACTACATTGGAGAGTAGAAGTAGTGTCCCCTTTTCGTGAATTAGGTTTTCCCCCCAAGAATCAAATCAAATCATAAGACTTCCAAAGATTCTCAGTCCTTCTTTTAATGCATGTAGCTTGCACTAGTCTAACACCAGTGGAAACAATCTAATCCCGATAAATATTGTCACCCACTTCCATTCCCTCCAGCAGTGAGCTACACAGTGTGCTCAAGCTTCCCGCATTTGCTGCTGTTTGATGCGGTCACATCCTCCTGAGTGGGGATGGGACGCTTTTCATTGCTGCTGCTGCACTTGAGTTTTAGGGTGATTCTGCCTTGTGAAGCTTTAGAAATGACAGCAAACCACATTGGCTGGCTTTCTGTCTGTCAGCGGTGCAGTGCAGTGGTGTCAGCGCAGCAGAACAGGCACTTTCTGCAAGTGTTTGCTGTTCTGATGAAGACCTGGCAAAGTTTTGCCCTGCAGCTTTTGATTATAGAACACAGAGCTTCTCTCAGTCCCACAGGGGCAAAAACATCTGGAAGACAAAATTGAGTAATCGGTCCATGTTATTGTTACATAATGACCTGGAGACAACAGACAAGACGGCCTGAGATTCTTTTTTTTCCAAAATGGCATTATTGCTCTCAGAAATCTGTGAGTGAATAAACTTCAACTGTACTTACATAACTTAAGTTCATGAATGAACTAAAATTATGTAACTTCATGATTAGCTTGCATCTCTCAGCTTACTGCACTGCACCTTCTGCAGACTTTCTTGGACAAATCCAAATCCAAAGTCTTGAATCAAGATCAGTTACCTTGAATCAGCACACTTACAAATAAATCTAAATGCAGTTTTTGAAACAATGTCTGCAGTCCAACAAAACCTGTGTTTTAAAAACATGAAAACATCACGTCAATTATAATGGCTTTAGAGTCTTGTGACCTCTGTGCCTTACAAGGTTAACAACAAAACACAGGTGCTCATAATACCATAAATGTCGTTGAAGTTTGCTTAATGTAATATTCCTCCTCTGGGTTTGATACCTCCTCTGCTCATACAGTGTTTTGTAAAAAAAACATGTCTGGCATAGTGAAAATTTATAATTTTTATACAAATACAATCCAAGTATACTACATCAGCAGTTACTAAGCATGTAGTTAATGTAAATGCTACCAGAACAAAGAGAAGGGTGTTTTCTGCCTGCCAATATGGAGTCTGTGTGGTCTCATGACATCAAATGCGGGACCTCAGTCTGGCGCTTACTAGATTCATTAGATACAAATAGTCATTCGTAGAGCATCTGTGCATCACTTGCTACTTTTACTACATTATAGCATGTCTGTCTGAGAAGAAATGATTGAAATAGTCTCTGCTTCACAAAACAATAGAAAAGCCAGTATTAGTCACCACAAAGAAAGAAAGTGCCGCTTTGTTAGCATTCAAGAAATAGTACCAATAAAGAAATAAGCAATGGATGAAGATTTAGATCCTATTAGGGGCTGGAATCTACTTTTAAAGATATTGAGGTTTTTTCACTGTTGTTGTTATCATTATTTTGACAAGGCAGCTTTCTTTTATGAGCAAACAAAGATATCTCAGTGCTACTCCGGAAAAGATTTTTAAATCGATTCCAAGATGTTTCTTTGTTTATAATCCAGTAGATAATACTTCCTAACACAAAAGTTGGAATAGATGTTCAAGTATGTGGCATGTGAGGAATTTACATTCCACTCTGGCCTGCTCAGTGTTCATATGGAGACTACTTTATCCATTTCCATATGCCAAATATCAGTCTGAGTGTCAGTATTCAGTCAGGAGATATTCATAACAGAGGATAAGCATGACATTATGCAAAATAACAATACATGTAAACACAAGTGTAGTGTAACTAACACCACCACTGTTACCAACCTTATTGATGAAGGACTCTGTATAGCTGAGCTCTGTCTATGAGTAACACCACATGATTTAAAGCTGCATACATCTATGAGCGCTTCACCTTAAAGAGTGAGGTTCTCAGCTCTCATTGTTTCACTTCAATCTGATTTAGAAGCCTGAAGAGGCACACATCAGAAGGAAGCAATGGAAAAGTGGTTGTTGTTGTTTTTTTAAAACCTGGTTGTGTCCTTTTTGGAAGGGGACCACCATGAGAGTGACAGTGTGGTCACTGCTATGTCTGTGTTACAACTGCAAGGCTCCTAAAAGATTTGACTCATTTAGTCTGCTGACCTGATTATTCTCTCATTGCATACACACAGTCACTCACACACACACATATACACACACTGCACAAAACTTGGACACACATAAACAGACACATTCTGAAACACTTGATTTTACACCAGACTGACAAATCATTGCACAAAATGATGAGCACAAAGGCAAATGTGTTGATATAAATACCTTTTTGTATTCTCATATTTCATGTCTTATAACATGAAGTATGTGTTCACTAACTCAAAGGCAAAAACCGAGCATGACCTTGCATCATATGACAGCAGCCTGGTGGAACATCAGACATCAGACATCATCAGCAGTTTACAGCTGTTTGCGTGTCAAACAGCACGATTCCAAACATGAGTTTTTTGTCTGGGTGTAATTAAGTATGTAATGGTTTAAAATAGATTCACCTTCAGTCAGTATTCTCATTATTCTGTCTCTTCCCCTCAGATGATGCTCGTTTGTTTGGCTTTGTCCGGATCACAACGGGAGATGCCATGAGCAAACGAGCCAAGTTCACTCTCATCACCTGGATCGGTGAGAACATCAGTGGGCTGCAGCGTGCCAAGATCAGCACCGACAAGGCCATGGTCAAAGAGATCGTGCAGGTCAGAGACTCTGTGGTGTCGCAGGAGGAGAGAGTAGCAATTAAAATGATTCTTGTCATCATGGGAGAAAAAATAGAGTGGAGCTTCAATGGTCCCTTTGGGAAAACTGAGTGGTTACAGAGGCAATGTGGTGAAAGAATTCTCTGTACAGTCAGACAAATTGGAAAAAGTTATTTTTAAAAACAGCACCCTACCTCTAGATCATATGAAGATGAAACTTAGAGATGGAAAAATAAGAAATGGAGCATTCGCAGTCTAAAATCGTCAACAACAAAAATAAAGAGGGAAAAACTTAAAGAAACATCTAAAAAAGGACCCAAATATAACACATCTGAAGCTAGCTCATTGCTATGCTAGTCTGTGGTTTATATGGCACCATGACAGGTTGACTTAACTAACAAACTCCAGTATTACAACCTGTTCCTTGTTTGCTGCTAAATTCATGCAGCTTGCAGTTGACAGTTGGCAAGCTGATCAGCTCAGAGATTGTTTTTCCTCTTCAATAACTCTTTATTCAAATAATTATGTACATGCTGATAAAAAAAGCCCAAGGGAAATAAATGGTCCTACACAGAGAGAACAGAAAGACGCTCAGAGAGCTGTTGTGGAGAGCACAAGTATGTTTCTGGCTGACCTGCATGTCTTCTGCAGGCTCATCAGCTACAGCAGTTCAACAGTGAGCCATGTGAGCTGTCACCCAGTCACCAAGCCTCTAGAACAACAAGTTTTGTGAAGATATTCAGATATTTTTTTGTGCATCTTAGTGCTGTCACTGAATCTCAAATATGGCCCGGTATGGAATAACTGTTTTGGAACAAACCTAAATTTATCTGTACAAACAAATCAAAAGCTATCAAGTACTAAATATTTCACATTTGGTCAAATTCACAGAAGGCAGCGAGTATCAGTCATATTTGAAGGATCTTTTATTAAAAAAACTCATTCCTCAAAGTTTTTGAAGCATTATTTTGCCTTCATTCTAGGCTATGTTTGCTCCTGTATGCAACAGCTGAGAAGGGATTTTTGGTTTTTTTTAGGTTTATGACAAATGTGCTTGTTGTTTCTGTGATATCATTTGTTCTCTTGTTTGCCATAGTTAATGCCAAAAAGTTGATGTAAAGTTGGATCGCGTTTTTGCTTCAGCATACTTTGTTAGTGCCTTTCTTCACTTCAGTGTTTGTTTGGTTTCTGCAGAACTTTGCCAAGGAGTTCATGTTTAGTGACCTGAGAGAACTGGATGAGGACTACATTCGTACGGAGCTGAAGAAGGCGGGTGGAGCCAATTATGACGCTCAGGCCGAGTAGAAAAGTGCCACAGTTCACTGGAAGTTGGGTTTGGGGGGGTCGGGTCCGGTTAGAATGGGATGGAAAAAGTGGGGGATTGTCGGGGCAGGGCTGCTACCTCTTGGGGAGAGGGCGAGATGGGATGGAGAAAGGGAAATGCATTCACTTACCACACACATTACACATTCAAAGTGAAGTCCAGCAAAGAGACTTCATGGTAAATAATTTGCTCATTTGCTAAAACACAGGTACACATAGACGAAGCAGAGGTGCACCCGGAGCAGTCTGTAGAGCCAGTATGGGTTTCAAATATTAATCAAACACTATTTATGCTACCATTGGCTTATTATAAAACAAGATTAGCTTTTTTAAGGGTCAGCACCTTGTTATTGTACTCTGAAAATAAGTTCACAGATAAAAACAAATCAGAGTTACTGTAGATAAATTTACTGGCAAAGTTCCTGACTGTTCAGATGCTGCAAGTGCACCTCTGAAATGATTACATCTGAATTAGAGCGCTTATATACTCAATTTAAACAAAGATTAAAAGATCCATCCACTGAATTGTTTTGGTTGTGGCCACCACTGGAATTTCTTTCTTGAGACTTTGAAATTTGCACACATAAAGATATTTAAACATGGAGACACTCAAGGAAGTTACTGTACTGTTAAAGGAATAGTTTGATATTTCTGCCAATATACATTTGTGCTTTTGTTAGATAAAGCACCTCTTTAACTCACTAATTAACATTTTATATCTTGTTTTTTTAATCTGTAAAAAAGTGGAGTGTAAAAACAAGATGGAAGAAGTTGCTAGGTAACCAGAGGAGACTCTGGGATGTCCCTGCTCTTAGGTCAGAATAGTCCCACACATTAGCCACTGTAAGACTGCAAGTTGGCATTTTTTACTTTTCCTTTTTTTGGCAATCAAACTAATGAGATACCACATGTTATTTAATGAGCTTTAGAGTTATAAATAATCTTTTTTTATCCTCTGTCAGGGCTAAGTTAGCTGTTTCCTTATTGCAAAGATAAGGTAAGCAGCTGCTGGCTGCAGCTCCATGTTGACAGATATGACATATGTAGTGACTGTCTCATCTCCCCGTCATTAACAAGAAAGCAAATAAGCAAATTTCCCGAGATGTCAAACAATACTTTGACAGAGCTAGATCTGATCCAAAACTAGATGCCTGCAGCAGTGTAGTTCTGTTGCCTCATTTCTGACAAACCAATGAAATGTGTAGATTAGGCGAGTGTATAAGCTCTCTTAAAGATCACAGGCTGCCTTCTCTCCTCTCTTACCATCTGCTCTCTCCCCAGTCAGCTCATGGTTGGTTATCTACTGTGCTGTGCATCATCATCTCACACTCATCCTCATCTCAGCTTGGCTGCAGTTGAGCAATATGAAGTTGAATCAAGGCTTCAGCACTGTTTACTGAAAATAATTTCATGTAACAAGGATGTGAAAAACTAAAAGGTTTCACTTCAAAATCTTGTAAAAATGAGTTCACTGACAAGGTGTCTCATCTTGAAATGAAACTCTTTACTTGCAGGCATGTGTTTGACACCAAAGCATGCTTTTAGTCATGATACACTGTACCTCCAGGGGGAAAGGATCTCCATTTTCTTAAACTATTCCCAGTGATGATTGGCTCCTTGCGTTGGGTAAGCTTGAGTCATAGTGCTGAGTGCGCATTTAGCCACCTCTTCATCTCCAGCCAGACAGCTGTGTTTGAATTACAGCCTTAAAGTCAACCATTACATCTAGTCTTAAGATGGACTGTAATTCATCCTCATCTCTTTATACTGACTTGCTTTGTGCTGTGAATCCCTTTTATCAGTCATCCAAATGTTTTTTTTTTTGAGTGTGAACACTTTCAGAGTATTTTTAAGGTTTTCCTTTCAGCTTTTGTCGAGCATAATTATTGTAAACAGTTTCCAAAACTGGATCAGAATCTGTCGAAAGCACATGGCAAGAATAGAGTCTCTAGGTCTTAGAGGAGGCTTCCTGCCTTTATTCCATAGAAATAGAGTAAAACAAAAACTGTTTTTACCCGTCAGCAGTGCTTGTTGTCAAGTATTAAGAGGTCAAAGGATTTTGAGAATGGAGATCTTTTCTTCTGGTGTTTCATCTCACAGTCTACCCCTTAAAGGTATCCATGCATACTGTAACCTACTGTGTTTGACTGCCTTAGTCTCCCAGGGAGAGAGGTGCATCATGGGAGCTTGTGGACACTACACTGTGATTGGTTATCCTTCTACCTTAGGGGTGGAACTTTGATGGGCAGTTGCCCATCAGAACTGGGCTTGGGCTTATCATCTTAACCCAGGAGGAGCCATTTCTCGGTTGTAGCATCTCAGTTTATTTGGTTTCAACCCTCCCTTCCCTCCTGCAACAAATAGGATTTTTTTCTTGTACCTTTTTTTGTTTTTGAGATGAATTTTATTTTATCTGAAACTTAACCTTTTGATTTTATTTGTAAGAGCATTGTTGTCTTGGACATTGGCAGAAGAGATTTTCAAAAAAATAATGGAAAAAAAGAAAAAGAAAGAAAACTGAGTGGGCACAAGATGAGTCATTTCAAAATAAAAATTGATGTTTTTTCCAAAACCTGCTTCTTCGAGTGTCTTTGTGTGTGTGTGTGTGTGTGTGTGTGTGTGTGTGTGTGTGTGTGTGTGTGTGTGAGAGAGAGAGAGAGAGTGAAGCTTACAAGACCATGAATAGTCATAGGGTCGTTAAAATATATTTCAGCAAGGACTACAATTTAAGTTGGTTTGTGTTGATATTTTCTGGTCTGTTTTAACCTTAAAAAAGGGTTCTTCAACATTTCATTTGATAGATAATGAGTAAGACACTGTACAGCTTTAATGTGTCAAGATCCCTCTGATTTGTGGAAAACTTGACCTAGAGAAACAACACATCTTGGAATCCTAAGATGGTATCAAAAAAACAAACAAAAAAACCCACATGTACTGGGTGTTCACTGTTTAAATACACAACACAAATTAAGCAAGATAAGTCCGACTGATATTAAATTTCATGTATTTTATAGCACACAGAAGTGGTCCATAGATAGAAATGTCATTTGATTTTTATTGGAGAAGATGATCAGTAACCAAAAGGGCTAATTTTACCTCTAATGTTCAGGTTTCATGAAAGCTGTAGATTTTCAGTTTTCCAAAAAACTTACTTGCATAGTTCATAGTTCATTTTATTCATTTGTCCCTTAGAGGGCGATTTGGTGTGCAGTGGATTCACAGTCAAACATAA
>JAQMCX010000050.1:6246229-6260709 GCA_029814765.1 Acanthurus leucopareius
CGGAGCTTGGCAGCTACTCTCCTTGGTGAACCCACAGCAGTCCTCTAGCACCATCTACTGATGTAGTTGTCTTGCTCGATGTATGTGTGAGTGTTTGTGTGTTTATGTGAAATGTGAAAATGCGAATAAATGTTAGGACAATTCGATTATTAACAAAAAAATAGGGGGGGTGCCTGTTTACATAAAACTAAATAGATAGCGTTTTTCAACCTATTACATTAACTTGGTAATACGTGTCAACATCTGTGGCATTTACCTTTTACTACTTTGTCTTTTGTCACAACCCTACTTTTCACTCTGCTGCCTCCATCTTTCCTGGTGTCTACTCTGATCTCCCTCCCTCCCTCCACAGTTCCTGCAGGATCTGATTGCTGCTGTAGTTCAGATTCTGGTCCACAGAGGGCGTCTGCAGGGCTGGATGCCAGAGAGGATGGGTGATGGCTCCCTGGGTGTCAAGCTCCTGGCAGAGCAGATGTGTTCTGAGCTCAAACCCTCAGGTAAACTGTTGATTTGGAGGTTTTTGAACAAATTAGTGAGGCAATATGAGAATTCATCTCTTCTCTGCCCTCCTTCCTTTTCCTCATCCTGTTTCACACCTCAGATCAGGGAGGTTGTGATGTTTCCTGTCTTGAGGACTGGATCTTCAGGGTCTCCCAGGTGTCACTGTACATGGAGATGCTGGTGGCTGAGGGCCTTAATTTGTCCCTAAGTGGCCGACCGGCCCCCACGGTGCTGCCACCCTGCAGGGAGACACCCTGGAAGGAACTGAGGTGTCTGCTGGATCTTCCCACCGTCATGTTTCTGGCACCACAGGTCAGAATACAAATGTATGTGACACTGTGTCGGTAAATTCAGACCATAAGTTGCTAACTTTTTCTGTGGTTTGACCAATATTTTGGTGAAAGTTCTAACATAATGGTGCAACTGATTTTGAATTAGGTTTTTTTGATGTAGCACCCTAGTCCTTTTTGACATAAATTACATTAAAAATAGTAAAAAGACAATATATTTAGTGTTCATTGTAAATATTTTCTCATTCTGAGATTGACAATAGAAAGAGGTTTCAAGAGATGATGCAAGGTTCAGCACTTTGTAAAACACATGAATGTATATCAGCTCAGGAGCACTTTCTAAAAACATTGTCAGTAAAGACAGTTCACTTGCAGTTGCATTATTTTTTACGTTTTACACAGCTCCCCAACCTTTTTTTGAATTTTGGTGTCAGTCCCTCAAACTATTTGTGCTGACAAATGCACAAGCAAGGATGGTCAGCTGCACAAATAAAATTTTCTATTCTTTATAGTTTTGTACTTGAAAGATCAGCAGTGTGAATTAAACTATTTGCCAATAGGCTTTGTGTCAAATGTTCTTTAAAATGTAAGAAGTAAAGTACACTTGTGGGTCACTTAATTAGCTACATCTGTATGCTTGCTGATTAATGCAAATATCTAATATGCCAATAATGTGTCAGCAACTCAGTGCATGAAGCATGCAGATATGCAGTTCAGTTGTTGTTCAGACCAAAAATCAGAATAGGGAAGAAATGTCACCTACCCAAGTGATCTGAGAATCTCATAAACTGTGGCTGTAAGACACAGCAGTCCTCTTAACAGACTTTACAGAGAATGGTGTAAAAAAACCTTTCTGTGGACATGAAGGCCATGTTGAAGAAAGGTCAGATAAGAAATGTTCGGAGTGGTTCAAGCTGATAAGAAAGTGATATAATCATGTGTTACAACAGTGCTATGCAAAAGAGCATCTTTGAATGCAAAGTGTGTGAATCTTCAAGTAGATGGACTACAACAAAAGACCAGATTTAACTCCCATCAGCTAAGAACAGGAAACTGAGGCCACAGGCTCTGCATACCTGAAAGATTGGAAAAACATTTCGTCTGAAGAATTTGGATTAGGTAGAGTAGCATATGTTAATGGATCAGCTAAAAAAAGAATAGTTAAAATGGCATTCCATTAAACATTGTAATGAGACACTTAGCAAAAGTGACATTGCAGCTCTATGACAGTGGACAGTGGGAGGGGCCAGTGGATTAAAAGTGACAAGCCTATAAATGTATATAGTACAGTATGTCTTTAGGCAAATGAGGGTAACACACTGTTTTGAACAGCAGCAGCGTACCAGTAATCAATAGTAACAAATTAATCAGTAATCAATAGTAACAAATTACTGAAAAAAAAACATATGCCAATTGGACAATGGTATACCATCAGCTACCTGCTATATGTGTGCAGCATGTTCAGCCAAATTTAATATTATTTGTGAATCTGCCAATCCAAAGTCTCTCAAACACCTGCTTGAAAGCAAGCACAGCCGTAGTCAGTTGGTCTCAGTCACCACAATCAAATGTTCAACTTTCTAAGAGGAACCAACAGGACTGCGAGCAGTAAGTCAGGCTGAATTGCATGAACTAGAAACTGAGTAAATCAAGTGGCAAGAGAATATATATTCAGCAGTATTGTGATCAGTTCCATTTGTCATTTTTGCCACTCACACTGTAATTATCAGATGGTAAATGAATTCCACTGTTTTCATAGTTTTGACCTCTTTTCAATGTTCACTGAACTATAACTTTGCAAATTCCTGGCAAACACATCAGCCCTTATGGTTTTTTCATTTCCCCTGGCTTAATCTATAATTAAAACATTTGTTTAAGTCAAACACAGGTTCATGCCACATTTGTTTTTAGACTCAAAAAAGGAACACTTGATGACTTACTTTATTTAAGAGTAATGCCACAGGGAAAAAATAGATTGTTCATGCATTTTTTTCAGTTTACATCTTTAGGAAGTTCTTTGTTGTTCAAAAGAGGTTGAGTTTGCATTTGAGTTTTTTTTTACCAGTTACATTGGCTATTATTACATTAGCATACTGCTGTACTCCTCAGTAGGCAAGTAACTTAACTTAAACTTCAGTTGTGTCCTAATCAGCCAGAATCCTGTGTTACTGTCTATACTGACACACACTTTCATTGTCCAACTCTGCAAATCTCCAGCTGCCAGACAGCTATAGTGCCCCCTGGAGGCTTGTATTTTCCACACAGCTGCATGGGGAGAGTTTCACCAGGATGTTGTCGGGCCTAACAAAGCGAGGGCCCACCCTGCTGCTTATCAAAGACACAAAGGGACATGTTTTTGGTGGCTTTGCCTCTCAGGCCTGGGAGGTCAAACCCCAGTTCCAGGGTAAGTGAAGGGACTAACACAGTATAATCCCACAGCATTTAATCAGTCAGCCAGTTTAGTAGATTCCCTCAACAACTATACAGAAAAGACAGTATCATGAGCCTACATGTCTCACTCTAGGTAGTGAACTAATACTACATAGTTTATAGCCGTTACAATATTATGCTAGGTTTTATAATATTAGTCTTGACTGTTGTCAAAATTGGTTTAACTGATAAGAAACAATCAGACTGGCTCCCTTAACATAAAGTATGTTTAAGCAACAGCTGACCTAACCAGTGATAGGTTGAGCTAACCCTAATTACCAGTGTGTATTAAACTGTGTGAGCATTTTAACAACTAAGATGCACCTTCATACATTTATATATAGCTAAGTATTTCTCGGAACTTTGATAAGTGAAGTCCATATAAACTTAAAGATTACACTTGAATTTATGTTAAGGATAATACTAATACTAATACAGGATGGCACTTAATGTGTTTGCCACAATATTGACAGAACAGTGCAGACCTGCATTAGCCTTACAGCAAATAAATAAAAATAATTTCCAAGATATGTTTATTAATTTATCCCTGCATCATGTTTGCTACAGACCCTCTCTGTAGCAGACTGTTTTGCCTTGTCTCAGCAGGAAAAGCTAAGCTTTAATTATTGATGATAGAGGTGGCTCAGTTGCATTTACAGTGGGTGCACCAGTCAGGTGTAAACTGGAATAACTTGAATGATCATGATCAATTAGTTACACTTTGTTTCACAAGTTGAAATATCTGCCAACAGATCTGTCAATGAAGATAAAAGAAAAATGCCACCTATTTCAACCTTTTCTATAAATGTCACCAAATCTGATCCTTACTCAAACAATAACATTGTAGGAGATCAAAAATTGTCAGTGGGTCTCAAATATTTTTAATGTTCTCATATTGGCTACTACATAACCTGTTTTAAAAATGCAGTTAATGCAAATATCACTTCATTCTTTAATGTTTTGAAAAAGTCTTGTAAAATATACTCAAAAAATTAAATGAAAAAAAATTTTGGACACCCTTGGCTTAAAGTAGCCAAGGTGGTGCATACCCACTTGGGGAACCTCTTCCTGAGGTATCAAAATTTAAAGCTGAATCAAAACTGAGGCATTTGTTAAACTGTGGTACTGCACTGATGAGTGAAGAAATAAGGTGGTTTTACAATTAGTTTCTACCACACACTGGAATGACGTATGCTGTTTCTCATAGATAACAAGGAATTTAGGCTGTAATCAAAGCAATGCTGTAACTTTGGTTTTGACTAGACCCCAGATGAGAGCTAATATTAAAGCAGTGTTAAAAAGACATATTGAGGAAGTAATACCACTGGTTTGAATACTGGGGGTTTTCACTTGATTTTTCACTCAGATCTTTATATATTTGTATGTGTGTGTGTGTGTGTGTGTGCAGGTGACTCCAGATGCTTCCTGTTCACTGTGTTCCCCAGACAAAGAGTTTACACAGCAACAGGATACAACCAACACTTCATGTACCTCAACCAGAATCAGCAGACCATGCCCAACGGACTGGTGAGACCACACTGGTCTGGTCTAGGGCTTTAAATCTGCTGCTAATGGCTGTAAATCGCTCATGCAGTTTAAAATCATAAGTAAATTAGTTCACTGACTGTAACTATCTGACTGTGAGAATGGGACCCTCTATTTAAAACTACTACATACAAGACTTGAGTCTATGTTGACTTGACTTTGAGTCCACGTTGATGCAATTTGCGATAGGATGATTTAGAGCATAAGCCTTTTTTATTGACTACGTAATGGTCAACCAGCCTCTGATCTGTCACGTTATTCATATAACACTATGTCGCTCATCATGTTCAATATTTTGTGTGTAACTTCCATTAGTTGTAGTTGTGACAGCGGTAGCAGTATCTTTAATAGCTAGTACAAACACTACCCTGTTTGGCCATGGGTGCAGTCATTAGCACAAAATGCTGCTTTAATCAGTGTTTTTTTTTTTTTTTTACAAAAAGTAGATCAAATAACTATGTGTATAATCAGTGCGTTTTCCAGCAGCTGTTTTTTAGTGAAAAGACTGATAAGCCCATCACACTGTACCCACCCAGCACTGAACAGCCACCAGACACAGTTAAAGACTAGCTGGTGTTTTTCTCAGGAGTCGGTTGAGACCGGAACAGAGCTTAAAAGAGAGTAAAAGTTAAACACAAACAAAAACTTTGTTTTTTTAACACATTTACCAGAACAGCTTTA
Source organism: Acanthurus leucopareius (assembly GCA_029814765.1). Taxonomy (NCBI): domain Eukaryota; kingdom Metazoa; phylum Chordata; class Actinopteri; order Acanthuriformes; family Acanthuridae; genus Acanthurus; species Acanthurus leucopareius. The sequence continues at coordinate 6,251,677 of JAQMCX010000050.1, forward strand.
ACAAATAATAAGTCACATATGTGTTTTCAGCTTTTTTTTTAATCAAAAATGTTCATTTCTTCTGATGCAGTATTTAAGATTCAAGATTATTTATTGGTCATTTACAACACAAGGTTGTATCATTAAATAAAGTTGGGTTCCCTCATACTACTACAAAATCATTTAATTACATGAATGTATAAATAAGTTCAAAAGTTCATTAAAAAACAAAGACTACTTTTGACATTAGAGTGCTAAGGTTGAGAAATCTCACAGTGTGAGGATAAAGACTGTCCTGTGGTCTGGTGGTACAGAAGCAGGTACCTCTATTTTTCTTACCAGGTGGCGGCAGGATTAACAGGCTGTGGCTGGGGTGGGTATGTCTTTAAATATCCTTTTGGCTCTGCACAGACACCTCACCCCACCAGCAATACTATTGATACTGTTTTTTCACCATCATCTTAACCTTCGGTTTTAGTGTTTAACGGGAACACTACATTATTTGGCATCAGAATGGTCTCATTTTAATGTAAGTGAATTGTAGAATATTGTTCACACTCACGGATAAATGCAGAAAGACTTAGGTAAAGAATAAATACTTTATTCTAGTTAAATACTTATTTGTCTTCATTCTTACCGTGTCTTTGTCTCTTGATGTTTGTTTTCTGGTCTTCGTCAGGGTATGGGTGGTCAGCACGGCTACTTTGGTCTGTGGCTGGACTGTGATTTTGGCTGTGGTCATAGCCGGGCACGACCCAAGTGCACCACCTATGGCAGCCCTCAGCTCTCTGGAGAGGAGGACTTCACCCTGGACTCCATGGAAGTGTGGGCGGTCGGGAAACCCCCAGAATCAGAGGAGGTTAGAGTGCTTACTGTTGTTTTTCTTTTTGTGGGCTTTTTAGTCTAGTTTTAATAGCAGACAGCAGAGGCAGACAGATGTGGGGGTGGGGGATCATGATGTGCAACAAAGGTCCCTGGCTGCAGTTAAACCAGGGACACTGATCTTCACCCTGTAAATGTCAAGGCCTGTGCTGTTTTCATAATGCCTTTCTGAACAAACACACTCCTACAATCAGTCTTCAGTTGTTTTCTTCTGCAGATTTTTAGCAGTGCAGCATGTTGTTCACAGATATTGGAACTAATTCTGCTGCAGTTGGTGGAGACACATGTGGAAAACATCAGGGCCATCTGCTGGATAGTCAGGAACTCACAGGGGCTGGAGGACAAATGCAGAAATGAAAGAGAGAGACAGATGTGGGCTCAGGCCTTGTTTGTAGTTTACATTCAGGAGTAATGGATCTAATAATCTATCATTGTTATTTTTTTTTAATGCTGTATTCAAGTGCCTCTGAAAAGTTCCTAATTAATAGCCTGGGTGTTACAAATATTACTTGTCACACTGAAATTTATATTCAGTGGAATTTCACAGAACTTGGCATCCATTTGTTTTAGAACTCAGGCACATCTATCAGGCTTGTATTAGGTGCATTAACAGTACCACCAGTTAAGAAGCTTATCTTCATTGCATCTTTTTTAAAGTACACAGGTGTTTTATTTCTTTATGTTTTAATTTTTAGGACCAGGAGGGACAAGGGAAGAAGAGTATCCTGGATTTGGATCCAGAGGTCCAGGCGATGATGGAGATGGCAGGGAAAACTTTGCATAGTCAGGGCCTAAGGGAACCAGAGGAGGACCAGGACCAGTGAGAGACAACAGGAAACAAGTCCGAAACACTCTTACCTCATTGAGGCTCCCGGTCCACACAAACACAATTTGGGAGTTTATTATCTGACATAGCTGGATAACATTTACTTATGACTTGAAGACATATGACAATACATACTGCGATTTCTCTCTCTCTACCTTTTATTCTTCATTCAGCACATCAGTTAGTGCTTCTTTTACATCTGATCTTTCACCGATCAGATGCAAAAGATGGTGTCGATCTGGGAAAGGCATCATCACAACAACATCAGGTTAGCAAAACCTGGTGTAATAACAGCTTTTAAGTGGTCTGTCACCTTATCTAACCTTTAACAGACAACTCAAAGTCACCTCTTAACTTCAGTGGTAAAGGTGATAACTGTGTCATGGATGAATTACAACAGAAGGCAACACTGGTGTTTGACAAAAGAAATTTTGTAAAAATAAACTAATATTTTAGAAATATTACCAAGAGGGTGTTTTGGGAATTTCTTAAATAAAAGATATCTCGATTGTTTAATTTCAGAAACTCTCCTTAAACTGACTGCTGTAGATAAGTTTCAGGAATACAAGAGACAGAAGCTTCCTCTATCTATTTAAATAAAGGAGTGGCCTCTGGATTTTTCATTTTAAATTTTTTTTGATCAATCTCTGTGGCTTGTCCGCCCACATCATGACTAAGAAATTAGATAAGAGGTTGTAACTAAGTTATTGTACTGACAACTTCTAAGAGTCAACAGTCATTCAGTAGAATGGTCATAACTGTGGATTTAGAAACATGTTTATTGACTCATATAGGTATTATAGTTGTCAAACAATAAAGTGTTTGAAACTGATAAAGGATTTACTGTGTGTGTGTGTGTGTGTGTGTGTGTGTGTGTGTGTGTGTGTGTGCACGTGTGTGTGCACGTGTGTGTTAAGCGAATAAATTATTGCAGTGGTGCTTGTATTAAAGTTCCTCCCTTGGCATTAATTAAACAACCAAAACTCATCTCTGTTCATTAAAAGTACATATTTCCATGAAAAAATCCCTTAATGCCTTGAAAAAGGCTTAAGTGTTTAAGTAACTACACCCCTTTATTTAGTGTGTGTTTATGTATAGATCTTTAGGTATGGATATTCCCCACCTGTAGCTTCACGCTGCTTGAGCATGCCTGTTTACCTCCGACATTGCTCATCAGACACACAAGTGTCTGCTTGTTGTCTGCTTGCAAGCTAGTGTACACTACACAGTGGCTTGTGATGGTACTGAAGGCATTTAGCCACGCATGTCACGAACTTGAAACCCATTCCAAAGAAGAAGAGCATACAGTGTCCCCTATGAGTCGATGATTCCAAATTGTAATTTGTTTTATGTCTCTACAGTGTTGGAAACATAATGGTGAAAGATACGACTATGTTATCAAACTGTTTGTCATGTGTTAGTGATGACAGATCAACATTAGTCCTGATCACCAGCTCTGACAAGTTAGCTGTGACAGGCTCCGCCCACCCTGCAAGCTGACAGAATAGGTTCCTTTGGCATATGACATGTAAATATCTGAATCCATGTTTGTGAGACTGTCATCAGTGCAAAAACAGTTCCAAAACAAACAAATACTCGGCTACAGTGTTGACTGGTATGCCCTGTAGCATAAAGACAATGTGAGCATATTAACAAGGTTTAAAGACCTGATTTTCATTGGAGGGTTTTTTTCTAACCCTGTAAGAGGACAGCTGGAGGGTGCACCTACTTTCACTTGTGTTTCCCAGTTGAGTAAACTGTGGTAATTTGCCTAGTTAGTGTGTCTTCATTTGATTTTGTCTGAAATAACCAGACAGACTGTAAAATTGTGCAATAAACATAAATTACAAATTACACCCGCTCAGGAGCTGAAAGGCAACTCCTGTTTTCCTCTCTTCTCTCCTGTTCTGCTAACATGCAAATTTCTGAAGCAAGTTGCACATGCAAATCTGGTCTATAATCTTACAGCACTTCACACAATGCCATAAAAGATATGATTCCATAAAGAATCTTTATACATGTCTTTATATTTGTGTATGGAAATTATTTTATTATTTTATTCTTAGAAATGTGACTACATTTTGAGCCCCAGGATGAACTTTTAATATGCATGTATTCCCCTTCCAGCCGATCAATCAATCATTCTTTACTTGTATGGTACAGCACCTTTATATACAGGCTAGGACAGTTCAAATTTCCTTACGAGCCCACGACAGATTTTGCCTATGATAATCAAAAAAACAAAAAAAAAGGGAAATAAAGAACAAGACGAGAGATAGAAAACGACAAATGCACACATGTCATGCCTTAGAGTGTCATATGTATCAATATATTTCAAATGAATTTATATTTATGCTGTTCCACGATTAATAATACTTAATATAATTGTACTTTTAAACTATTCCTATTGATATTTCTGTCTGTCAAAGCTCTGTTTCATTTTACTCAGCCTGATCTACACAAATACTGCCATTACTGCATACATTTCCATAGCTAAAATCTAGTTGTAGTGATAGATCTGCATTATTTCCATCGACCATTTTTGTACCTCAAAACTCAGTTTGCTTAGCTTCATTTCTGTTGAATTTGCTGTCATGAAAACTTAATTTTCATGTAAACTTTTTGAGAACTGTTGCAAAATCTTTGTCATGTCATAGATCCCAGACATTTTATCCTCAGAAATCAATAGTTCCCAGCCTTTTTAATATGCATGATATGTATAATATAGGGGCCATATTGTACAAGCCAAAGTGGAGATGAAAGGAGAAATGAACTGCTTTTTCTGCCCTGCTACACTCATCCACAATTATTAATTGAAAGACATTTTTAACAACCAAAACTATCTGATAGTTATTTTTGTATTGAACAGCATATTTGTCTTATACCTAACTGACAATGATAACACATAATCAATGACATATACATATTGATATAGACATATTTACATATAGACATATTTTTTGTTCTTATTTTGTACTTATTATATATTTTTCTTTATTCTCATTGCTGCTTTTTACATTCCGTCTTTTACTGTCCACTTGCTGCTGCAACAATGCAAATTTCCCCATTGTGGGACTAATAGAGGAATATCTTATCTTATCTTATCTTATCTTATCTTATCTTATATACACCACTGAGATAGGCTGTACCTCTACTTTACTATGGCAATGAAAAATCATATTTCAGAGGAAAAATTATTTTTTTTCTTTAATCCATTATAATAATCAGACGGCTAAATCTTAGTAGATTTAGATTTTACATATAGGACACGTATTGAGTTCATAAATGACGATAAACTGATGTGGAAAACACTACCTAACAGTGAAAAAAGCATTTTAAATGAACTCCAACACTGAAATGCTGTTGCTTGCACAAAGCATTTGAATGCATCAGTATTGGAATAATACATAGACCTACCTAATAAAAAGGTATTTTTTGATACTTTACGTACATAAGCTGATACAACTCATGCACTTTTACAAAAATGAGCTTCTTGACTTTTAACAGAGTAGGTTTTGTTAAAATTTATCTGTTTTTCCTTAGTTTAGGATCTGTATCCTCCCCATCACTGCTACCAGATAAAAGTAACATACTCTTCCGTGTTTTGTAACTATTATGGTGTAAGTGAGTGAAGTCCTTGGTGGACCACCTTCATGGCCAGCCGGGCGGCAGCCCTGTGAAACTACCCGTGAATCACGTCCATCGCCCGTGCTGAAGCTGCTGGGCTGCGCGCAGCATCAGAGGTTGAGCTGAGGGCAGGTGCTTCCATACAGCGAAATAAGCTATAAAGCTCGGCTCAAAACTTATTTTTAGTGGGGAAAAGTGAAAAATAGCTCTCATTCCGGCACAGAGGCAACTCATATGCCGAGGCTACTTGCATAGAGTAGTTTGCATAGATACCGTGCTTGCTTCCGGCCTTTTTTTAATAACTTGTAGGCTATGCCTCTAATGCAAGTTAACTTTTACTTCCTTGTACACACAGATAGAGGAACTAACCGTTTAGCTGCTGGCCTTTTTGTCAACACTCTACATCCTCTTCAGCTTCATTTCATAACTTTCAAATCATGATCTGATAGAAAACAAGCGCCAACTTTGCAAAGCCGTATAGAATCGATTTCACTGGTTAAGGTAAGTCGTTCACAGTCCTAAAATGTTTTCGTTTGGTTCTTGATCTTGGTTCTTGTAAAGTGCCTGTGGTGTGACAGAGTAAAGCAGAAGAGGGGAAATCCGCTTTTTACTGGCAGCATATCTGCGGCTGTACAGATGATGTGTGAGTGACCAGGCGGCTCGGTGCAGGATGTTACATGGAACCTGCCGTCAAAGCGGCCGCACCGGCTGTGTAGTGACACGGGACAGACGGCGCTCTGCTGCAAACACTGCCGCACTGCCATCCGCTCCCATAGGTCATCATCTAAGGGTGAACGGGCTGTTGGCTTTGACGGTAACCACTGGAAAGCTTAGGAATACACAAGTGTTTTTTAAAGTAGATGGAAGAACCAGGTGCGGTATGGTGGCACGAGGATGTAGCCCTCGCGCATCTCCCTGTCATAATATGCAAAGTTCTAGAGACTTTTTTTCCCTTTTTTAAAGATTTGTCAGACAGGGTATGATACGACGCCCCAATTATCACCGCGGTTTTCTCCCGCAGAACCATCTTGCTTTATTTTTTATGAAAATACACAATTGTGTCCTTTTTCTTATAGTGAATTTATTATTATTTAGGTCCATCAGACTGAAACAGTCCAACACAACAGTCCTGGAAAAGTCCTACTTGAAGATTAGCATGATCAGTCTTAGAGAGTTGTTTAACTTCATGGTTATTTTTTACTGTTTTTGAATCACACAGTGTTAGGCTGGGATGTTTTTCTGTCTGTATTGATCTAGAATGTGTGTTCTAGATATCATGGCTACTTGACATGTATCTTCAACATGATTGGATCCGCGTGAGCATTTTGCTATCAAGAACTTTTCTTAAAAGGTTTTACAGTCAGAGTTAGCACTGAACAGGCTTTGCTCTAAGTATTAAGGGCCTTTTCTGATACAGTAAGTCTACAAAGCTGTTTGCTATTACGAAACAAGGAACTCTAAATGTCTAAATAGTTAGCTAAAAATTAACAGAAGACTCTTTTCAATGTGTTCTGCTTGGATCCCATCTCTGCAGCTCAGCTCAAAGTTTGGTGTAGCCGCTTGAGAGTCACAGCTTCACTGGCCAGAGGAAACACCTTTGTGAAGTGCTGACAAAGCTGTCTCTGAAAGTGGACTACCTCTGTGGGCTGAAATCAAATTATTTACCTCATGGCCTAGCAAAGGCTCGAGTAAGTTTATACTTGCGTCTTTAATCGTTCAACTGAAATCTGATTGTCCTGTAAACCCTGCAGTGAGTATTTGGTGAGACGAGCTAAGTGGGACGTCTGTCTCTATTTTTTCATGGAATTGAGCAATCGTGGTAGGAATTCACTAGGAGTCATGTTCATCTGCTTAAGGTGTTTTCACTCCCTTTTCGTTCTGTTATGGTCCTACCCAACTATGAGAGCAATAAGTGGGCTGTAGTTGCTCGGTGTGTGATTTTTTTTCTGCTGGCCAGTTCATGTTTTTGTCTGCCATTTGCCACCTCACTGCTTTCTGCTGCTGCTGGAAACTGCAGTATGCTGATAGTATGCTGAACTTAATGTGCCTTTAATGCAGAAACATCAGAGGCTAAAAGGCTACATGAATAATCTCCAGAAGTATTCATGTAGCTTTAAGTTGAATTAAAATGATGTTTGTAATGTTTGGCAACAGCTACTTTAATTAAATATAAATATTTAAATAAAAATCTTTATCTGTCTTAATCACACAGCTTACTAAACTAAACTAAACCCAAATTAAAAAAAAACAAAAAAACAACAAAGACACTGTAGTAGAGTTACAGACAAACTGCTGTGAAAAGTTTAGTCTACAAAAACATAAAACAGTGATGAGGTTCTTCTTTGTTGTTACTGTAACTACTGCATCATCCTTTCATCTGACCTTTGCCGTACTGGCTGTATCAGCACAGTGCAGTACATTATTTTTGTGTTATCACAGCTGCATCAGTATGAGAAAATTTGTTATTCTAATAAGGCGGCAGTGATCCCAGTAGTGACAGTCTCTTCATAAAAGTAAAGGTTTTAGCCGGAGAAAAAGGGGGGGAATTGTTGTGAAATAATTTCAGTTAATCATTAGTCTGACTCAGCATGTGTAAACTGTGGGTAGAAGCCTGCCATTAAGCCGCTGTGTCAGTTACTTTTAAGAATGTTATTGTTAACAGAATTACTATATTCTGGACATAGCACTGCTCAAGAAAATGGGTTTAAAGATATACAAAAAGGCAAGTTTTCCCCTTTTGTAGAATGGCAATGGACGCAGACAGTCCTTTGTAAGTGCTGTTAAAATAGGACTTGCAACGTGAACCCAGTTAATCCTTAATTTCACCTCGGAATATTGCAGAACACAGGTAGGTGGTTTCACAGTCGTTAATATTCAAGGAATTGATCAGCACATGAAGATTTTTGAATTTTTGTATACCTTTTTATAATGAGAAACACAAAAATTTGTTCATTTTTTTTCTGAAATTTGTTCAAAACCTACACATTCCTTTCAAATCACATCTTGATGCAGTATGAAGACTGAGGTCCTAGTGCCAAATGTCTTTGATTACACATTATTTATCTTCTCTCTCCTGTCTACATGGTAGCAAAGTTTAGTTAAAATTTAATTCGACAAACTTTTCATATGACACTGTTTTGTTTGGATATCTCTCTGGTCATTTGCAAGTTAAATGTTAGGTATTGTGGTGTGCCAGGTTGAGCAGCCTTCACCGCCCACCCTCAACCGAACAAGACTGTGCACGCCCTGTATCTACTTGACTTTTTAGTCTTGTCTTTTGTCACTGCACTACATATCCCTAATCTGTCTAAGTCATAACTGTACACACTGTCAGGAGAAGCCAAATTTTCATCAGCTTACTGGTGATGTAGTGAGTAACTTTTTGTTACTGTTTATTATTACACTTTTTTGTGTAAGTTGACGACAGTGTCTCTTAAAACAGTATGTTTGACCTAACTTAAATCAAAACCATCCCTTTCTTGTCACCACTTACTTTTCCCTCAAAAAACATTTTTGATTGAATTAGAGAAGTTACTGTGCTGGAACAAAGGCAAGAGACTCATAATAAAATGAAGTGAGACAGAGAGAAAGCATGGTCACAATAGATATGTATCTGTACTGTGATATTTGCATGGGGAAAAGTACCGTATTTTCCGCACTATAAGGCGCACCTAAAAGCCTTTAATTTTCTCAAAAACCGACAGTGCGCGTTATAATCC
>JAQMCX010000050.1:6260809-6280884 GCA_029814765.1 Acanthurus leucopareius
CAGTTTTAAAATAGGCCATTCATTGAAGGTGCGCCTTATAATCCGATGCGCCTTATAGTGCGGAAAATACGGTAGGTGACAATTCTAAGGGCCCACAGCTGGAAAGAATAATCATAAACACTAGTAGTAAAGAGAGCACGGAGCTCAGAATTTATAAATGCGAGAGGGAAAGCATGTATTTAATTTACACTTTTAAAAGCAACAGTGCATTTCTAGAGAAAGATCATTGGTTGTTGAGTGTCACTCCCAGTTACTACAGTAAATACCAGCGTTTTGGTCTGGTGATTCGCCCCTGACACAAATACAAAGCTTTACTCTCACTGGATTTGAAAGCAGGCTCCAGGCTTTTTGAAGAATGATACCAGAGACTAAAGATAAATCTCTTGTATTCTAATTTGATCTGATATCCTGATCTGCCCGGTTGGGAAAGTGGGCCACAAATCTACTTGCCCAAAGTAAACTCTGTCTTGCCCCTGTACAGTTAGTTTTACTTATTTATTCGCCAGTACCACATAACAACATCTTAATTCAACTGTCATCAGCAAGACAGAAAATGTTGGCTCTTCTTATGGTGCTCAAGCAATGTTTTGTTTTATGGAAACTTGATGTGCCTTTGAAAATCAACCGTCTTTTGACTGCCTTAATTTTAAACAAAGAGCAAGCTGTATAACACTTGGGGTGTAGTTTCCCTCACATCCTCTAACCCTACACACCTAAACTCCTGTTTCCTGCATAAATTAATGATTGCTTGTGCTTTAGCACTTGATGATCTTTACCTGCTGCCGTTTGCTCTTGTTTCCCTGGTCGGTACTGCATATGTGTAGCTCTCAACACAGATGGGAAGGAAGCGGCGTGGCTCCCTCCATATCTACTCTAATCATTAGCTCATGTAAAAATCTATGTGTTAATCCTTTTTTAAAACTTGCCCGATGAGGTGTGTAAAATACTAGACTTACTATCCTGAAGTGTGAAGATGAGCTTGAGTTGGTTTGACTTGGTGTGTCAGTCCAGCCCAGCATGTATGAATAGAATAGAATAGAATCGAATAGAATAGAATGTATCTTGTTAATCCCAGTAGGGAAATTTAGGTGTAAATTTGAATTTGAAATTCAGGGGAAGGTGAGACTTTAACTGAAGATACTCTTGTACTGAGTCAACTGTTTTGTTTTCAGTGAGCATATTTTTCCATCACACAATGCAGCTGAAAAAAAAAGTTGTTTACCTGTTGAAGGTGAGCTCTGTGCTTTGTATTTTCTGTCTCACTGGACTGAAACAGCAGTTCATGAAGGAGATGTTGGAAATGTGAAGGATATATTGCAAAATAGGCATTATAGTGCCAATTCTTACAATTCTCAAAACTTTTGTAATTTTTATAAGACTTTCAATACTGCTGGATCACTTAATATGGTGGTGTGTAAATGGTGTGTTCAATAATGCTTAGCTTAACGTCTAGGAATTGTGGAATATTAAGTAAAATACACTCGAATCTTTAACAAATCCCATCTTCAATACATCAAAACAGTTCAATATTTTCATCTTTCTTTGGTATTTTTAGGAATGAAAGAGAAAAGGGCATTGCACACATTTACCTTTATCACATATATGTACCTATATGTGATGTTTTCCTTTGTTGTTGCTGAGTAGTGTTCTTTCTTTCGTTTTTACTCTCATCACCACAGGGGCACATTTATCATGTCCAGTAAAAAATTAGAAAGTAATGTAAAACATTTTTTTTTTTTTGTAATTTTATAGAAAAGTGATTATAGACATTATACAATCTATATATGTTAATGTCTTGCATTTAAAAGAAAAATAAACATAGTCATTTCCGTCGGGGTCAGGCCGTCTGTGGGTTTGCAGCTGGATAGTATCATACATGCTACAGTGTGAACTGGAAGTGTCTACTTTATGCTTATGCAAATGCATGTAAACTTAAGCTATAAAGAAATGATAAAAATTGCTAGTGACAGCTCATAGTTGCCAAGTCTAACCCAGATTGTTTTTTTTCATCTCCTTGCCTCTATGAAAATAATATCTTCTCTGGAGAAGGATGTTTTTAGGCAGATTTGACGCAGAATCACACTAGAGGTTGGTGCCACTGAAATACTCTAATAATATTATTATAGTAGCAATAAAATTAATATGATAATTTATGTTTCTCCTCAAGCCAATCAACGTAAGGGACTATTTTCTGCTTAGATAATTTTATTGTGAAATCTAAACTAACAGGATCATCTGTCTTATAGCCTACAAAGAATAAACCTCAGTCTAGACTCTCAGGTGTGAAAACCCGCTAAATATCCTCTCGGGTATAAAATTTCTTTAGACCGTTGTGAGATCAGATCAAAAGAAGCCTACTGCTCCGTCTATCATGCAGGTTTGGGGTTCCTTTTTTATTGTCTTGTTAACTTTCCTCTGACTCACAGACAGAAAGTAAAATCTGCTGAGTATGAAGTGGTTGATGGTGATTGGTAACACAGTTTAGCAATGTTTAAAGAAAAAAAAGGTTTTGGATTCACACAAAAACTCTATTGAGTCTAAAAGAAAACATTAGTTATGGTAAGAACTTTTCTACTTATCTGTAAACCTCCTCTGCTCTTTCATCTCTTTCTACCTGTTGATGTCTCATGTTTTTCTGTGTAATGAGTGTTTTATCAGAATGACTGTTATTTGGGAAGTTTTAACCGTGCTCTCTCCTTTATTTCTCTCAGCATATAGAGATGTTTTCTTCCGGACTGTTACAGTGAGCAACCACATGTTTGATTTGAAAGATAACAGTGTTTCCACAGGGATGTTTTTCAGCAGTAGGGGAAAATGGTTTTTTGTACCCTTGTAGAATCAGAATCAGAATCAGAATTCCTTTTATTGTCATTGTACCAAAAAGGCGCAACGAAATTAAAAAATTGTATTGCACATGTTAAAGAATTTTCCCAAATCAACTTTTAAAAGAATACATATCCAACAGCTAAAATATTTCTTGGGTAGGACTTTAATATTTAATATTTTAAAAAAATATATATTTTAAAAAAACAGAACTCTAAGTTAATTTGACAATTATTACAGAGGTACCCGGAGACTAGTTAAAGAGTTTACTGATACCAATATGATATTTTATAGATTTTTTTTAATCTGCCAATATATAAATGAGTGAGATATGACTCTTATTTTAGTTTTTGATGATTGAAAATGCTGTAATGCTATCAGTAGTAACTAGTGCAGACCTATGAGTTTAGCAAAAGGACAATAAAAAGAGAAACTTTCCCATTTTGAACAACCTTTGTGGTCCCTGGAATATATATTTCTGAGTTTGCAAGACCATTTTAGAGGATGGCCGATGCTCTGTCCACCCTGCAGCTTTGAGATTTTCTGATCGTTGTCTGATTTAACTTCTCCAAACTTATTAGCTGAAACTTGAACGCACCATGAAGTTGTTCCTGTATGTGTGAAACTCTGTATCTGACACAGAGACAGCAAAGTACATCAGCAGCACGCTTCTATTTGACACTAAATGTAGCTAAGACTTAGCTACTGAAAAATTGAATTGTGTTATTGATGTTACTTTCAGACTCTGCTGGCAATGAAAATTAACAGAGAATAAATTGTTTAATTTATGTTTATGTAAACTGTAATATCCATTAAACTTGATGTAATGCTAGTTAAATCTCTATCTGGTCAAATTTGTTAATATGATGGAGAGCAGACAGCTGTTATTTGATTTCAGTGGAGTTAGACTCTGCAGACTTGTGTGATTTTGACTTCATGACATTTCTGAAGTAACTTGGCATTAACTTTGAATTGACAGGTTGCCACTGCAAAATGTATATAACAGAGACTCTGGACAACCTAAATGCTTTATAGCCACTACAGCTACCATGACAATCAATGTCCAAATTATAAAGGAAGGAGACATTGCCTTGGCTGCACTTAAACAGAGGCAAAAGATTGATAAAGAGTGAGAAATGGTGCTCCTCTTCAGTGTTTAACAGTGTAGCCCCGCTTCGTGTAAATTGCCAAAGAATAAATCCGCCTATGTCTATTGTTTGTGGGAAGTGACAGATTAGCTGCACAAAGCATGTTGGGATACCTGATGACACAGACTAAGCTATGGGTACAATGAGTGAAATTGAAAAATTCAAACATCAGCTGTGTTCATAACCAGGAAACACCAAAGCAACAGCCATTTTCCAGTTTGTGATCACAGACTCGCTGTGCATTAGCAAAGCCCTGCACTGCAACGTGAACCAGCAACCAGTATTTATTTTGGGGAACAGAGAGAAGTTGCAGGAAACTAAATCTGGCAAAAAGCGGGTGCGGGGATATGTTGCAGGCGAGTAACCTGTGTGCCACAGTTCAGGTAATTTGTCCCCAATGTTCTTCCTCAGACACCTTAGAACATCACAATAATACTCAACCCTGTCTGACTCTGACAGATGAATTCATAGAGCATCACAAATGTCAAAGAAAAAAGAAAATTTTACAGACCTTCTTTGGTCTTGGAGACTGCAAGGTCTTCTATTGTGATTTCAAAAACGTGTCAGTCTTCAGTCTGGTGAGTAAGTGAATAAACCAGTGAGCCTGAGTTGTTTTTACTAAAATATATGAGTTTAACTAACTTCTCAGGTCAGAGTTTATCACAACATAAATCTGTCTACTAAGAAGATTTTTGCACATCAAAAGACAAACATTATATTAGCTCAGTTTTTATGCAAATGGTATCATCACCATCACATCACCGGACTATATGTGTGCAACTCTCACTTAATGGAGAGGTTAGGAGTCTGAAATATCTTTGAGGTTCACCTGCTCATATAAATCTGCCAAGTATGGAAGGCAGCAAATAGCTATGTTAAAATAAAAATAAACCTTTATTCTTATTAAGCACAAAATCAAACTTTCCCCCATGATCATTATTTTCTTTTTCTTAGAATTGTGTTTGGCTTTTGCGAAAAGAAAGGCACAGTAAGCATTTTACCCAGAATCCACTTGCTGAACAGCATCAAAACAGTGTTTTTCCCCCTTTTTGTCATCATTATGGATCTGACAGGAAGCAGTTTTGTACTGATGATTATTTGTAAACAAAACAACCCTGTAGGGAGCTGGTAGAGGAGGTGGGTGAGCAAGGGGGGTAAGCAAGTCTCTCCCACACATCTGACCCAGGAGGAGGGCCGATGCAAGTGCATACAAAATGTTCAAGTTAAGTGGACCTTGACTTGGTTGAGTAGTCGAGTAGTCTTGAAATCTGTGCATATATAGCTCAGTGAGCAAGCATTTCTTCTCAGCATGCGCAAGTAGATGAATAATCATCTGTGAGTGGCACCTGAAGGACTTCACAGGCCTCCTGCTGGACACTCTGCACTTTACCAACACACGTGTCAACTGAGGAAAATTTAACGTTTCTGGGATCCACAATTTCCTAGAACTTAGAGCGGTCCAACATAGTCTACACCATAAAAAAGGCCCACTGGAGGATGTGCTTTCTGCATCAGTTCAGAGGGTTGAACCTACCTCAGGTGCTGCTGATCCAGTTCTGCTATCAGTGCTGCTATCCTGTCTGTTCTCCATTCATATAAACAGGAACAAAAAGACAACAGAAAACAGTCAAGATGATAGAGACAACCACTACTACCAGCCTGTCCTCCACTCAGCACTTATAGATCTGCATAGTCAGTGAATGGGAAAGAAAACATTACCACAGACCTTTCTCTGCCTGGTCCAAGTGGCCTGATGGAAGTGGGGGTCTAAGATGCAACTGGCATCCCGACAAAATGCTCCTGTTCCATATTGAATTTTTTTTTTTTTCAAATATTTTTCTCAGTCAATTAATTTTTTCATTGAAGACTGATAAAATGTAGTGAAAAATGACTATCACTTTCATTTCGCCTAAGCTGACGGCAAAGTCTATCTATAATCACATGTCATGGACCCAAAACAAAGCTCTCTATTTTCACCCTAAATGATGATACACATTATTTAGTTTGGTATTTTCTAGAAATGGGGCTGATTGTTAAGTGTGAAGTTAAAACTGCATTTTAGATGTCACAAGCAGTTTTAATTAGAAAGACTTATCAAACAAAAGCAGTGGCTAAGGTTGATTCCCTTTTTGAGAATATATAGATGCAAAAAATGAAAATTGCACTGAATACCAAATACCAAATAGCAGGGCATATAGCAGCAAAAAGCTCTTCGAGAGTACAGAGTGTTTTACAACCGCTGTAGAATGAGTGGAACCTGCTACCAGTGAACTCAACTTTATGAGTGTTTTAGTTGTCCCATCTTCCAATCTTTTGAAGATGGGACAATTAAAATATTTCCTTAACATCACCTACAAGAGGAATTACATTAGGGTGTTTTTGGTTTAGTGAATAAAAGTGGCTGTGTCTTTCCTGTCCTGTCTCAGCTGTGGAGATGGCTTGCTGGGGGCAGCAGGGTGAGATGACAGAGTACAAGAAAATTCTGCTGAAACGGGACTTGGAGATGGGCGTGGTCATGACAGTGTTTCGGCAGAAGGCGGAGCGGCTCACTGTGCAGGTCATAATGGAGACCCAACAGGTGGCATGGACACGCACTGCGGACAAGTATGATGGAATCTGTGAGTATGTCATAAAATGTCTCTTGGACCCTCTGGGCTAGTAAGTTTTGCATAACGGGGTGACTGAATTATTATGTATAGCTTTTAAAATCTATAGGATGCTATTTCATGCCCCTCATTTTCAATTATTTGCATTATTAACACAGAGATGATAAAATCTATTCTCACTTTTCAAAGGTAGATATGTAAGTAGATAATGAAAGCTCTTAAGTCATAGCTGCAAGTGGGTTTGTGGTGTAGCTTTAAATCCTCTATACCACTGATGAGGTAATAGTGTGTATGTTGATGAATATGTTTGACTGTATAGTCTTGCAAGCATCAGTTTGTCAAAGTGTTAAAATGACCATGCCCTAAGAAACACTAAGTATAGTAGTGAGCTGATAATGTGTGAAACAGAAAAAGAAACGTGTTACTTCTGTTGTAGAGTTTAAAACTTGTTTTCTGTAATTCTGACAAGAGATTAATCGATGTTCCTAAGAGGTGACGATTTACAAACAGCAAATTACCCCTATCCAAAAATTATAACCTGCCAAAATGTGACTTTATTGCAGTGGACCTTTTTGAAATCAGAGAGGTTCGTCCAGGGAGGAACTCCAAGGACTTTGAGCGCTTCAAAGATGGCAAGGACAAGCATGATGAAAACACCTGCTTCACAATTTTCTATGGCTCAATGTTTGTTCTCAACACCCTCAGTCTGGGAGGTGAGGTCCTCATTAGTGTTTGTTCTTAGCCACATGTTAAAATGAACACTTTTCTTCAATTTTTAAATTATTTTTCCATGAAAGATGAATTTCTGTAATTCCTGTTTAACTTGGGTGTGGTTGATGTTTTGAATGCCCCCAACAGAATTTTGAATTGAATCTGTAGCGTGCTGATTTTCAGATTTGAAAATTTGACCGTATTGATTAAAATGAATTATTTAACATTTCATATTGTCTTGCTGTCAAAAAGTAAGATCAAAAGACAAACATGACCGCAGTGATGGAGTGAATAAATAAGTGCAGAACTAGAGTCATTCCCTCAAACACTCTCTTAACATGAAATTAAAATTACTTCATGTCCAAATTGTTATGCAAAACTCTCTGGAACACTATTTAGTATTTAGCTTTAGTATTTAGCTAAAAATTAAATTGATGTTTGGTTTGGATCAGATCAGAGGCATGAAAGTTGTGTTACAGTAGATATAAATGTGTAAGTTATTTCTTTTCTCAAATATTATGTAAGTGGATTTTGTTTTATCTATTTGCAGATTGTTTTTTTGTAATTTTTTAACTTTAAACTCCATCAAGTGCTTTGATGCAGTATAGATGGTGTTCACTTTTCCTATTTATTGCACCACGCAGTGTGTTGAAATGTTGAACAACTCTCCTGGTGTGAACAAGGAGAACTTTAAGACCAAGTATTTCTTGCACAGCAGTATCATGTCTTATATGTTCTTTCCAGCTGATTCTGTGGAAGAGGCACAAAAATGGCTAACAGGACTAGAACTGCTAAGGCAGGAGACACTTGCAGCTCCCACACCAGTTCTTATAGAGAGGTAGACAGACGCATACACACATACAGACACACAAATACACTTAAGCTCACATGTTATAGCAATTATTAATGATAAAAACTAATCCAATCTTTGATCTCTCTGTGTGAATTTCCTTCCAGTTGGCTGAGGAAGCAAATGTATTCTGTCAATCAGACCAAAACAAACAGGTACGGTATAAATATCTTAGGTAGTCTTTAATCTAATTACACACTTATACTGGCACTGTGCATCATTAATACAGTTACTATTTAACTAAGCATTGGTATGATATGACTTAATAATACTTTTATTATGTATATTCTCTTTGTTAAAAATAGTGGTTATATGAGAGAAACCTTAAGAAACTTGTTGGCCACTTACAATAGGAAAAATCTCAACTTCTGGCAGAAAATTTGATCTACATTGTATTCTCTCCTGTGTTTATGAATTAATAACAAGTGACCAAAAACAAGTGATGCCCGGCCAATTTTTTAACATCCTTTTTTTCTTTCATTTGTGAAGTATGCTTAAAATTAAAGTCTGCATATTTGATCAGACTAAGAAAACTGGGTTTATGAAGTGACTCCTTTGGGTTTTAGCAAATGAGTTTTTTACGCACACACCCCATTAGATAATGAAGATTACACTCACTCAGAGAAGATAAGGTCACGTATTCCTGTCTTTTGAAACAAGTAGGGAGAGGCACTGGGTTATAGGCTTGCTAGCTTTTCAGTTTGAATTTATTTCAAGCTGAAGCTAGCATAGCAACATTAAATTGCTAGCTGTTTTTTGTGTCTTTCCCAGCATCTCCATGAAGGAGCTGAAGTCTCTGCTTCCTTTGCTCAACTACAAAGCCCCCAGCTCTCGTGCTCTCAAAGACAAATTCCTGGTACTTGTCTTCAATTGATGTCATTTTTTTCTCTTTGTTTAGTGCATATGATTTATCACATTTATATCTTTTTTTGTCACTTCCTCACAGGTGTTTAAACATGACTTCATGATAAACCTACTTAGACATTGGCAACTTCTTGGCAGTTCTATCCTATAACAGAAATTGCATTCTTTCTGTCATATCAGAGCTTAGTAATGACTGATTTGGAAGTAAAAAGTATAACTTTTTGTGTGTTTAATGGTAATATTTGGTGCTTTTATGTTCTGCTTTTACAGGAAGTGGGAGCAAAGAAAGACCGCCTGGATTTTGAGCAGTTTCATAAATTGTACAACCACATAATGTTTGAACAGAATGAAGTAAGTCAGAATTATCCCAATAAAGTAACAAAGTATGTACTGTTTATAATATTGTACATTTTTTATTTAGCTTTTTCATTTATTTTAATTCAGATCCTTGATGAATTCAAAAAGGAATCTTGTGCTTTCATTCTTGGGTAAGCTCATGTTTTTCTCATCCTTGCTTTACTTGAACTTAACAGATTGTAGCTTCTTGGTGTGATGTAACTGTGTTTTTGCTCTTACACATACAGTAACACAGATAAGCCAGATGCCTCAGCAGTTCTCCTCCATGACTTCCAAAGGTTCCTCGTCTATGAGCAAAAGGTAAAATAAGCTACAGTTAATGCTCAGTACACCAGACCCGAGAGTTGCTGTCTTAACTTTGCATGTCTGACTCAATTATTATTTGCTCCTTTGTGCCTTTCTTTCTAGCTCATTTGTATTGTAGCAAACATTCTCTTGTTTTCAAATAAAAGCTGCAATTCTTTGTTATTTTTATCATAAATTAAACTGTTATTACCATTTATGGTAAAGCTGTTAACCTAGATTATGGTGGGATCTTACAATTTTAATAATGCTGTAATAAATTTTTTTAACATTAGATTTTATCAAAAGGTTTAACAATTAGTTATCAAAATTATGTGACATCAGCTTGATCTGTTCAAAACACAATGAACCAAAAGTCAGTGGGCTTTATTGGAAAGTTGTAGTTGTTAGTGAAATGAAAATATAATGAGACACCATGGTGGCAAATAAAAGTGCCCAGATTTGAACCCTGGGGTGTTCCAAACACAGTTGTGGCTGATGGTGAGATGTGATTTAGAGATGGACACCATTTTTTAAAAAGCAAATTAGCCCTAGCTGAACACTTTCTTCATTTAATATTAGTCCCACAGGCTAAGCCATTCTTATCTTTGCTATAATCTCTTTCTCTCTTTATGTTGTCTGTGTCCCATCTGCCCTCAGGAATCCTGGGCCAGTGATCTGAACCAGGTCAGAGAACTGATGACAGCCTTCATTGATGACACCATGAGAAAAACCAATGATCCTGAGTTCACTGTCAGCGAGGTATTCTCCTCTGTGTCTGCAGTTATTGTTGGTGACATAGTTGGCATATGCAAAGATGTAACATATTGTGATACAGGCTATGTATGTAGAAAATGTTTTTACTGTCACACTTCATAATTTTTTAGCCTGTTGACTTCATTTTATGTGACATCAGGCTAAATTTGGCCGGCTAAGTTTTAGTTATGAATTTTTTTGTCCTAGGCAAGAATTATGTGTTAAAAAAAGGTTGAAAACCATAGAACATAATGCTGGAAGCTTTTTGTTTTGTTGTTTGTTGTATTCAAAGTTTTATCATCACTAAATTTGAATCGTTAAAATAATGAGGGACTATGCTAACCTATTGACATATCTAAAGCCTTTCTCCTCTTCTAGTTCCTCAGTTTCCTGTTTTCCAAGGAGAATTCTGTGTGGGACGGGAAGTTCTCGGAGATCAGCAATCTGGACATGAACTATCCTTTGTCTCATTACTGGATCAGCTCCTCACACAACACGTCAGTTTGACTCCACACACTACTTATTTAACAGTCCAACTATATATATGTTATATATTAGTTAATCAAAGTTGATCCTACTCATTTCAGAAATGAACAATTCTGACTGGTCCAACTATTTAGTTTGAAGTCTGGTGAATGGTGACTTACGATTCAACTGTGTTTGATCATTTCATTATAACCTTGCCGTAATTAAGTTTATAGAAGCACACCGGTAAATTGCTGGAGCACACCTTTAAGAGTTCATTAGCATTTAGCCTTTCCTTCAGAATAGATGTAAATGAGGAATTTAGGTCCAGGCAGGAGCTTTTCAATGACCTGGCAACAGATGACTTGCTAATTAACCCAAAAGAAAACAGGAAAAAAGTGACTTTCATTGCAGAGTTAACAACACATCAGCATAGTGTAAATTTTGTAAAATCTCTTTAATTTTATGTGTTTTTCAACAGCTACCTGACAGGTGATCAGCTTCGCAGTGAGTCATCTACAGAGGCTTATGTACGCTGTCTGCGTCTAGGATGCCGTTGTGTTGAATGTCAGTATACAACAGCACTACTGTGCTATACTCTGATCATAAATATTTCTTTTATTTCTTTTATTTACATTTAACAGTTTTATTCATAGTATTGGTTAAATTTTTGGCCATTTTAGCCTGCAAAAATCAAAAAAGTCTTTGATGATGGCAAATCAAGTAATGCTTTTTTTAAAAATTTACACCATCTGTGTTTTTGTGGGTTTTGTATGGCGATGAATCTGTCCAGTGGACTGCTGGGAAGGGCCTGGAGAGCCAATCATCTACCACGGCTGGACCAGGACAACCAAGATCAAGTTTGAGGATGTGGTCAAAGCCATTAATGAACACGCTTTTGTCACATCAGAGTAAGAGTCACAGAAACCATAGCTGCAGTGTCTGAGAATTTATGACTTTGTCACACACATGCGTTCATACACACAAAAACACACGCTGACAATCTAAATCAAGTGACTTTTGGGAAAATTACATAGAATTACATTTATTTGCTTTAGAATTAATCATACCCCAACCATAACCACTGACCCACTGTTCTCCAATTGTGGACACATCTGTCCTCAAATGACTGATGCACCAAAGCCACCCACCCACCCACCGCTGACACACACATACACATAAATATTTGTGCAGCAGTGATGAAAAGTTTTTTAAAAAGAATTTTGATAGGTGGATTGAATGTAAAGTCTTTACCCACCTTACTGATTCTGCTTTACCGTTCTGTTACTTTTTGAAACAATCGTTATCAAAGTCAGATCCCTTTGACTTTGATAACGATTCTCTAACCCATCTCAATGGTTTTTCTTCTCTCAGATTCCCAGTGATCCTGTCCATAGAGGAGCATTGCCCTTTAGACCAGCAGCGTCAAATGGCTCGTATCTTTAAGGAAGTGTTTGGAGACAAACTGCTGACTGAACCTGTGGAGCAGATGGCTGAGCAGCTACCTTCACCCACACAGCTGAAAGGAAAGATTATACTCAAGGTACTAAGTGTGTGTATATGTGTGTAGGTGCCTGTAGAAATTGTATATAAATTAAAAAAAATGTTTTGTGTTGCGGTGTGTTTTTGCTAATAGCCTTGTTGTCCTTGTGCAGCACAAGAAGCTCAGTGTGGAGGGAGGAGGAATCAGTAAAGACTTCAGGAAGGGGAAGAAACAGGGAGACCTGGAGATCTGGGACCCTGTAGACGAGGTACTAGTTGAGGGGTCAAATGGGTATGGCAAGGTGCCTGTGACTTCTCCAACACCAAGAGCACATAAACTCTGTTTTCTTACACAAGGCTGACTGGTCTGATTATTTGTGGGATTCCCTTTTTTTAAAAGTAACTTTACCAAAGTCACGAGTTAGATATTTCATAAAAAATTAGATAAAGCTTTGATATCTCTGAGGGAAAGATTTACAGAAAAGTAAAATATATGCAGCATAGTAAAACAACCAGAACAGAATAAGCGATTGTAGCAACAATGTGGGTTATGCACACATAATTTCAGGATAGGGGAGCCTGTATATAAATGTAGGGATCAACAGGCCTCTTTTGACAAGTTTGGAAACTGGGTTTGCTAATTCATCTGAAACCTCTTGGTTCTTTTTTAACTTTCAAAAGGGATTTTCAGTTGACTAGAATGCCTTTGTATGCAACTTAATAGACCAACAAGTAATCAGAGCAATGTTTTACGTCATATGTTTTTTGGCGTAGCACTACAGGTTGGAGCAGTACTTGGTCTGATTTCAAGCCGGAAAAAATGGCAACCTTGTTATAAATAAGCACTCTCAAATTACAGCTGCTCCCAAAGCAGAGTGACAGACCCGACAGTCTGAGCAACAAAGGTCTGAACAAAAAAACAAGTACATCTTCTTATATATATGCCACAGAAATGTTTCATTTAGAATTTACTTAGCTGGGATTTAAAAGTATATACAACTAATATGCAGCTGTAATCAGTTATTACAGATTTAGTTAGACTATTGGTGCAGTAAGTCTCTGTCAGTGAGAAGTCCCATTTTAAATCCAGATTTAGCTTGATGAGGTAAAAAAAAATTCTCTCCTACAGTGATTCTGCTAAATTCTAGAAATCTCTCTTTGCTCTTTATTACCCCTGCAGCAGACAGCTGTGTGATGAAGGAAAGCCTGAGTTGAATCTAAAGTTAGCGGCTAACCTACCACTGTTTCTTCTTAACACGAGCCTCTGATGTGTTGTGGTGCATGCGAAGGTTTGCACGGTCAGATACAAACAGCACAGTTCTTTCTGTTACACCAGGACTCATATTTTTGTAAGTCCTGTTTAGT
This sequence comes from Acanthurus leucopareius, assembly GCA_029814765.1. NCBI lineage: Eukaryota > Metazoa > Chordata > Actinopteri > Acanthuriformes > Acanthuridae > Acanthurus > Acanthurus leucopareius. The sequence goes on from JAQMCX010000050.1 coordinate 6,274,519, forward strand.
TTGTGTGTTGTAGCATTGCTATTTAAATCCATGAAAACTTTTCATAGTGGATTCTGGTGAAGGTTTTTCCCCTCGCCTGCACCCTTATTTTTTTTTTTTCATATCTCTGTGTAAAAGTGGGAGAGGAAGTGTTCAAGTGAATGTGTCAGTGATAGTTATGCTGTACACTGCAGTTTGGTGTTGAGGGTGACCAGCATTTGTACTCTAGTCCCCTCTTGCTCAGACTTTCTCTGTGCTTGAATGAAGACAACCTCCTATAATGAAACTTCTTCCTCCCGTGTGGTGATAATGTGTTGGTGTTCGTCTTTTTCACAGAGAATTCATTGATATGCACTTAACTAAAATAAATCTGGCTGTAAATAGAAATACCAAACTGCCAAGACTCAGCACAAGAAATAGACTCTATTTACACTTCGGGTTTGTTTTTACAGAAGTTTATGTGTCTCTGTTGTTGATGATTTTTGTAATACTTTAGAGCTAAAAACACACTTTAAATGTATTGTAGCTGAAGCTGCAATAGCAGAAGTAGTCCAGGCTTATGTCTCTGCTATTTTACAAAGGGGAATCATCAATGAAAAAACATGATTTAAGTAAAATTCTGAACATAGTCTTGCTAAAATCATGTAACATTGTTGGGATTCTGATGTTTGTTTAAAAAATAATATAGATTTAAACTTATAATGTTGTGAAGAGTTTTCCTGTGAGAGCAGCTTATTTGCATGTGAAGTTAACATGAAAATTTTCATTTCCTTTTTACAGCGGTGGAACAGGCACTACTGTGTGATCTCTGATGACAAGCTGTACTATGCAGAGGAGTACGAGCAGGAAGATGATCCCAGGAAGGTAAAAAAGAGGGAGTGGAGTCTAACAGCAGTTTTATTGCTTAATATCAAGGGATTAGAAATTGTTCACTAAAACTGATTAAGACTTTTACTGGATCCACTGTAAAGATAAAGATATCCTGTGTTAGCATTATGGGGCAGTGTTATGATGAGTGGGTTACTGTGTTGTTTGTATCATGTGCATTGACCAGACAGAAAGGTAACAAAACATGAAACAAGAAGAAAGAAACCACAAAATAATACACCAAATAAGTGAACTAGAATCCCAAATAGTGACACATGTACTGTGTCGTGTACATATACTTAAATACTCACATTACTTTCAATATGTAAAATATAAGTAAATGGAAATATGTTGTCCTGGAACTGGAAATGTGTGCGTGTGTTCAGGATAGTGTTTTGTTGTCACTCTCAGTACCAGGACCTGCACTGCTTAGAGCCCTGGTTTCACGGTCGCATGAAGGAGGGCAGGCTAATGGCCGAGCGACTGATCCATGAATACTGTGCAGAGACTGGAGGCAGAGATGGCACCTTCTTGGTCAGAGAGAGTGATCGCTTCGTCACAGACTTCACCCTTTCATTCTGGTACAACAACCAAGTTCTTGAGCTCTTTAGCACTATAGTTTTTGAGCTGTGTTTGTATAATGCAGAGGTGCTTCTTCTGGAGGTTGAGGAAGTGTCAATGCATCGGAGGAGTGACTGAACATGTGCCACTTCCTCTTTAAACTAGATGATCCACAGAGGATTCACTGCAGTGTCATAGGATTGAGCTTGGGAAATGCTTTTATACACTGTTCTACAAGCACTGTTTATTATTTCACTTTTTTATATATTTATCTTTAACCCATGCAATAAGAATCTGTTGATAGTTGCTTTGGTGGCATGTGTGATTTTAACAAGTTAACAGCTAGATCAGACAGTGCATTGTTCAAAGGAGCCATGGCTACCTGGCATAATCCATGTGCATATGAAATGTGGACATTGAATTGGCTGCAGTTTAAGTATTTTCTTTCATTCACCTAGTTTAGATTCTGTGTATTATAAGCTATTGAGGTGTTCCATTGAGGAAGAAACAGAAATGATGATCATCTTGTTAGTGTAGTGCCTGGAACTAAAGTGTTAAGTGTAGTATGGGTAACTGCATATGTCTGCAAACACATATTTTGTGTGTTTTTCAGGCGCAGTGGGAGGGTCCAGCACTGTCGCATTCGCTCGGTTTCAGAGGGGGGACACACTTACTTCTTCCTGACGCCAAACCTGCACTTTCCCAACATGTACTCACTGATCCAGCACTACAGAGAAAATCCGCTGCGCTGCCAAGACTTCGAGCTGCGCCTCACGGACGCTGTACCACAGCCCAACCCCCATCTAAATGAAGGGTTTGTTCTATATGAACCCACGTTAGTTTGAGACATGACAGAAAACTGAATACACGTGCTAAAAAATCACTATACAAAGTAAACTAGTGATCAATCATGACATCATTTTATAATTCAAATCTAGACTTTTGTGGAAATAATATTACAGAGGAGTAAATTATATTATCTGTAAAAATAAGGAAGCCTCCTGGCAGAATAACACCAATGTAGATTTTTGAATACATGAGCTTGTGACTGTGTAAGTAAGATGTAGCCTTACTGTAATTACTTTGCATAAAACCTGTTTTTAGCCACTAATTTGCTCTGCCCAGTTATGCAAAGCAGCTCCCCTAAACCTGCTGAGATGAAGGCAGACAGTCACGTCACTGTTCATGTGTATCATTTATTAAATGTATTGATACTTGACCATTGAAAGAATAAATCATTCACAGGGTTCTAAACATAATATGTTTAATAATTCTCCATTAAATCTGTAAACTCTGATTTGTTAGACTGCATCGGATGAATACCGCTTTAAAGGAAGAGACAGTAGCATTGTTCATTGTGGCTTGTAAACACAACATTCAAAGTGGGTCCTTCCTGGGCTTAACACCAACAGAAGTGCACACCCCCTGCCCCTGACAGGGATGCCAGAACACACTCACCCACCCAGTAACCACCCACAGCATCACGTTCATATGTGGCAGCAACTAGGTCTGCTGTGGTATTCGGTGTTCCCAGTGTTACACGTTGGTGGGGCATACATCAATTACATCATGTGGCCACCTGTTCCGCTGTCATCTTACCTTTTTAAAAGTCACTGCTGTCAAATTGACCCAATATCATCCTTACATTCTACTGACTATACCTTTAAAGGCAGGTAAAAAGATTAATATTCAGCACTATTCGAGCAAAATTCTAAAGATAATGTCATCCTTATCTAAACACATGCAATGAACCACAAGACAATCTTTAAAACAAAGCTGTGTTTCAAGATTTTAATTTATTTAGTAATTTGATCATGTGCATCATGTATCACAAATACTTAACAGTGATATTGGCATTTGATCAGGTTACAAAGACAATAGGGTTGTCTCATCACTCGGGGTTGAGGTAAAGAGCTGGTAGTAAAGAGCTAAATTAAAAGTACGATAATTTTCATACTGAAAATGATATATATTGGTTTGGTAAAGCTACCTGTCTCTTCCCCTGACATGACTGAATACTTGTGAGTATACAGTATTGTTTAGGAACATTTTTAAACACACACTGTGTAATTGTTAGTATGTGTGATGTGCAGGTGGTTCTACAGTAACCTTAGCAGAGGTCAAGCAGAGGATTACCTGCTGAGGATCCCAAGAGATGGAGCTTTCCTCATCCGACAGAGAGAAGGAGAACTGGACTCCTATGCAATCACATTCAGGTGCAGGGACTCTTTACTTTTTTACCTTTCTGCCTGCTTTGTGTGTTATTCATATGTACTACTAAAATTCTCTGTCTTTCAGAGGTGATGGTAAGGTGAAACACTGCCGGATCCAGAAAGAGGGAAACATGTACCTGCTGGGTACCACTACAGAGTTTGAAAGCCTGGTGGAGTTGGTGAACTACTTCAGGAAGAAGCCACTGTATCGCAAGATCAAGTTACGTTACCCAGTCACCCCTGAGCTGGTGGACCGCTTCAGCACAGTGAGTTACTGTCAGAGTCCAAGAAAGGACAGAGGACATATTGAAAATCCCTGTAGGACAATCCTGTCACTGAAGCAGCACAAAGTCATAGAAAAGTAAAGGTTGATTTGAGAATTTGACTGTATGTATTTTATAAACACAAAATGAGAACAAATTAAAATATAAACTGGATATATTTTAAAACTGAAGGCATTTCAATGAGTTAAGTTGAGTGAGAGATCCCTGCTAACTTGTGTCTGTCCTGTTTCTAAGCTGAAAATTTAGAAAATGAAAAACTGGGCTTGTTATTAATCGCTTTATGTGTCAGTTTTAAAAACATGGATATCAAATCAGTTTCTGACATTGATATCTTTTTTTTTATAGAAAATTGCTTGAAATGATGTTCTTTTTTCATTCAAAAGTTTATTTTTTTCAATAGTTTCAATATTAATTTTACCTTCACCAATATTCCTATCCACATCCATATCCATACACTAACAGTGAAGGTGTCCATACTATGTGCCAAGCTGCTAATCAGAGACACATATACACATACTCAAAAAGTAACTGCCTTACTTAACTAGTTTCAAGTTAATTGTCCAAGTGTAATTATTAAATTTCTATAAAACCTAACTACTTACAGTAAAGATTAGCAATAGGGATTTCTTCAATGTAGTTGCTTACAATTTGCCTAAATGTGTAAATATGCAGAAAAGATGCATATCAGAGAGCTGATGCGCTCTTCTCCAGAAGTTGAATAGTTAAGTTTATTGTGATTGTTTTGGAATTATAACGGCAAGATAACATTGGAGTATCTCTCAGACTTAAGCATAGCCATAAAGTGCAGTCCCAATAAATAGTAAAGTGAAATTGTAACAAACAGTAGTAAATAAATGTAAGAAATAGTAAGTGAAGAGAACATGTAGATGTAAACAGAGACAGAGTTAATTTACAACCACATGTAGTTGCACAAGAAATGAAACAGCCATCAGGAGCAATTTTGGGCTCAGTATTTTCCTCAAGGACACTTAATCATAAAGACAGGAAGAGCCGGGGATCAAACCACCAACCAGCTACACGAGCACAACAGTTTTAGATGGTGATTAAGATATCCATTTAACAAAACCAGCATATTATGATGCCAAAGTCAAATACATGTTTTTCCTGCTGCTGTTACAATGTACTACTACAGATAAAGGAGAAGAGCTCTTCTCCCTCCTAGGTTGTGGCCCAACAGATAGAGTGAGTCTTCTACTTAACAGTAGCTTGGTGGTTTTATACTCAACTCCTTGAGTCTGCATTGTTCAAGTTTCCACCAAGGCCAGATACTGGACCCCTCTTGGCTCCCATATCTGTGTGTGTGTGTGTGAATGTGTGTGTGTGTGAATGTGTGTGGGTGTGGTGAGTGGGTGTGCGTGGTGGTGGGGGCAAGAATAAAGCTGTCGTATATGTGAAATTGCCCCAGTTTTAATTTTCTTATTTGACTCACTGCTTCAAAACTCTTTACTATAGTGCTAAAGAGCTGGCCATGAGTCAGAATTTTGTGATCAAAGACATTGATGGGCTCTATCCACACACGCACACACACACACAGCATAGCCCTTAGTGTGCTGCAGGAAGGATGTATTTTTAGAGAGCCCATGTGATTTTGATTAAATTATCTTCACAAATAAACCAATGTTGTGATTTTGAATTGTAAAATGTAATCAGCAACAGTAAAAGGCGACATGTAAAGCTATGAACAACAGTACACTACTCACACCTCCATATAGTCATGCAGGAAGATACTGTTATGCCAACTTTGTGTTATATCAGCCAAAGAGGAAGTTCATTCTGTGCTGTTTTTGATACATCTTCTTCTTTTTTCTTCTTTCTTTTTAAAGTGTGGGGGGGTTAAATTTCTGCATATTATGCTTTAAAAACATAGACAGTCCATAATGAATACTATATATTTAATTAGAAAATGTTCCCAGTCAGTTCTTAATACACACCACATAGTTCACCTCCAAAGAATAACTATTTATAAAAATTCCATAGAGGAATCCCAGGAAACAAAAACCAACAACTCAGTTTGAGACCGAATAAAACTGTTCTCCGATGAAAATAAAAGCCATTCCACCTGTGTCTCATAGATAAGCTGAATACTTTTTAAGTTTTTTTCCCAATCCATATGATATAGTAGATTTTGTAATATATCCGATTTAAAAAAATGAAAATGTTGTAAAAGAATATATACCTTTCAACGTATTCAGAGCTATTAGTTGTACATGTTGTATAAGGTTCTCCAGCAATCTATTGCATCCTTGAATCAGCTTGTATTTTTTTCATTGTTTTCTGTCTTACTATTGGACATTTAAGGCTAATTTTAGTTATATATCTGTGAATGTTCTCATTCATCCAGGTCATAGTTATTCTGGTTAAATGAATCGAAGGCAACTGGACTCAGTAATATGTCTGTGAAGATGTTTCGCCTCTTATCCAAGGGGCTTCATCAGTTCATG
>JAQMCX010000050.1:6293161-6308045 GCA_029814765.1 Acanthurus leucopareius
CCCCCCCCCCCCCCCCCCCCCCCCCCCCCCCCCCCCCCCCCCCCCCCCCCCCCCCCCCCCCCCCCCCCCCCGGACACGTGACCCTGAGCAGTGTCACTGTCTCTCCACAGGGAGGTTCCACTTGAAACACAGATATCAGTACAGTCACCACACTCCTGTTGGCCTTATGAAACAAGTGCACAAAACAAAAACTATATTTGATGAAGATGTTTGGCAAGTGTCCTTTCTTCTTCTCTAAATCGTTTCAAGCAGTGCCAAAGAATAGCAGAGGATATGAAAATATACAACTCTCATTTGGAGATGAGTCTCGTTTGTCTTGTGGAGGTCCACTTAAGAATTACATCCACTTTACAGGTCTACGTTCCCACCATAGCATGGTACAGACAGATCCATGAGTGGGCGCCCTCTCAGTTGGCTTCTTGTGTTACATGTTGCAAAGAAAAATAAAAAAGACCATAGGGCTTGTACTTCATTGGTGTTTGGAAAAAATCCAGGAGAGACAGAGTAAAAGAGGTTTGAAAGACACAACTTATAAATAATAGGCAGTCCCAGACCACCCTGCTACTGCTACACAACTGCCCTATTAAATAGAAACGAGTGATCATCAGTATGTACACTGAAAACAGATTTTAAAAAAAAGTGTTGCCATCGCTGATTAACTTTTCTGCAGAGTTCCAAAAATGGTTCTGAAATGTCATCACTGGGGGTTATCTTCATATATATGTTTTAAATAGAATCACACAATTTATGAAAGTACAGATGTCTGGAAAAATATGTTCATTCAAGTTGATAAAAAGCTTTTTTTACTTTTCTTTTTCTGTGTGTCAGAATGTGTTGTGAATGAGAATTAGGCACAGTCTTGCAACTCTTCTTTTTTTTGTCTGAGGTAGAACCTCATTTTTCCGATGAAATACTTGAAAAGACAGGACTGTGAACCTGCCAACTGAAGCCAAAGTTCACAAGAGTGAGGACTGAAGGGATTACCACTTCGACATGTCTGTCTTGAGAGCTACATTGTGGATCAGACTGGAGACGGACTGGAATGTGAGCTGCTGTATCCAGCCTTCATCCAACAGGCCAGGAGAGGGAGAGGGAGGGGAGGAATCTGAGGGAAGAGGGTTGACTCAGGTTATCCTCATGACGAGGACATACAGAGGTGGGAAGGCAACAGCTGAAGAGCTGGATTGAAAACTGACGGACTGAATATGAAAACTCAGACACCATAAATGAGAGACGGGGCGAAGAATAAAGACAGAGAGAAAAGGGTCCCTTCTGTCACAATATAGCGGGTCCTTGCATGTCTTCTGCTCATGTCAGTAAAAACAAGGTCTTTGAAACATCGGTGACAGAAGAGGAGCTGCGAGGTCCTTAAAGATTTCTCGTTTAGAAAAAAAGTGATGCTGACGCTGAGTGAGCAGTTCCTTCCTGGTCAGGGTGTCACTAGGGTTGGTGATGGTGTCTGAAGCAGATGAAGGCTCCTCCTCACGCGTGTCAGAGGCGTTCTGGTCACATCAGATGATCTTCACGCTGGGATGATGTCAGAGTTCCTGGTGTGATGACGGTGGCAATGGAGATGAAGTCACCACACATTTTTCATGTTATGTATCTGAGCCTGTGTGCAGTGTGTGCATATGTTCATGTGTGTGTGTGTGTTGTGTATGAGGGGTGTGTGAGCAGGGTCAATCACCAGGCCTCTGTGTACCGAACATCAACGTCTTTCAGGTTGGGCAGTTTGGCCTGTAAAGAAAGACAGAGACAAATGAAGACTGTCTATCAAAAAAGCATCATTAATCCAAAAATATTGATCAGTGCAGCTTTAAGTAAATATTCACTGGTCATTCTTTTTTGGAAACTTTAGATCTATGCATGAGCAGGCGACTCAAAATATGTGGAAGCCTGCCTATGCATAGATCTACATGTTGGCCCTCCTGTCCACTGACTCAAAACTCTGGGTTTACAATTTGTTGAAAAAAGCCAGTTGAATTTGAATAAACTGTCGCTAGTTTTCCTGTAATGACTACAGAGTTATGCAAATAGTTCTTAGGAATTAGGCAGAAATCGCTCATGAATTACACACCTATAGAAAGTGTTGCAGGTCTTGAGTAATTTCCTGGTGATATGACAGACAGATCAGACCTGCCCTTCTTCAGTGTTCACCACAAATTGTGATAACATGAGTCTAAAATCAGTTCCCTTAACTGCACACTTTATTTTTTTGAATACTTTAAACAACTGCAAATGTTTATTTTCATGTGTGCAGCGGGTGTTTGGCCTACATTCAGGTAATTAGACATCATAATATTACTGTGTTGTTGATTAAGTTTTTAAAATGTCCACAACTAAAACATTGGATCTGGACCTGCTGCATCTACAAATGCATTTGCTGTGAGCTGTCTGGCTGTGTTACCTTGAGGTCCTCATACGTGTCAGCTGTGAGTTTGGTGCTGTTCATGTTCAGACTGCACAGACTTTTCATAGCTGGAAAAGGTAAACAGTTATAATTAGCCACAATTAATTGGTACAACTTCAAACAAACTGATGTTTACGTTATCCACATACTGAAAATATTATATATAATATTATATATAATATATATAATATATATAATATTAAATATTATATTCTGAGCTTGTGCTTATATTCTGACTTTTCTGTTCATTTAATACTTCCGTGCTGTTTCTTCAGATTGCTGCTCCTGACAAAGCTCAGCATTATAAAATTCTTCACTACAGAACATGGTTTTATGAATCATTTGTGTGTGTGTTCTTACAGCTGAGAGCCAGCAGACCAGCATCAGTGACAGGAGTCTCACACAGATTTAAAACCTGAAGGCAGGCCAGATGCTCCGATAACAACCTCAACCCTGCATCCCCAAACTACAATGGGAACAGAGAGAGCAACAAAGGACACACATTAGACACTGAACCATTAGTGATGACCAGTGAGTGTGTAGTTGTGTTCATGCTGTGTGCTGCTGTGTGTTTATACCTGTGTGGACCAGAGGTTGAGCTGTTTGAGTGAAGGCAGCTTGATGAGCTGCTCGGCACAGGCACTGGTGACGTTGGTGAAGGCCAGGCTCAGGTTCTCCAAGTTTCCAAAAGAACCTGAACTCAGCAGACGGGCCAGGTCTGCATCCTAAGTAATGTTAAAGAAAAAAACAATGAATACTTAAATAGTAAGGGCAAGTATTTCTAATGCACCATCTTTTAACTGATGTTGACCAGGACATAAGAGGATAAAACTCTTTCTATTTGCAGTGATAAAGGCATTGGTGTAATCTCACCGTGGACTTAGAGGGCAGAGTCAGCCGGGTGGGGCCTCCTTTTCTTTGCTGAGGAGCAGACAGACAGACAGAAAATAAAGATGGCGTCTGAGCTCAATGTCTTGCAGTAACCTTTTCAGACAGTAGATGGTGTATGTGAGCACACATGCTGCATTCATGTCATGATGAGGAAGTGGGACCTGAGGCTTGTAACAAAATACTGTTCACTTACTGTCAACTATATTCTGAACATGATGTTCATGTTCCATTCTTACTGTGGTTAGAGAGAAAAACCAGGAAACACCGATATCAGAAGTCATCATGGACTTTTTCAGATGGTCTCTGTCCCTTATTTTCTCACATGACATAAATGTGGCATTTGTAAAGACATTTGTTGAAAGGATATTTGCACAGCACAAACAAAAATGGATAAGTTGTTCTACCACTAAAATCTTACAATCCTACCTATAAACTCATTAAAGACATGCATGATCAAATTATAAATGATTGTAAATTAAAAACTTAAGGTATTATTACAAACTCTAATAGACACTTTAATATTGTGACAGCTGCCACATTTGGTTTTACCTGTTATTTCTGTCACACACAGAGATACAGAAATGTAGTTTGTGAAGATATTTTTGTTTAAAGGTACATTCTCTGGTTTTGTGTAAGTGCCCCCTTAATTAAAAAAATTCCCTCCCAGATCTATTTGAGATTCGAGTTTTGAAATTAATAACTATACTGATAATGTGGGTAGAATAAATACAAAACATCCCTGACATATAATTTACATGGTTGTGTTAAAAATATGTATCTTTATGTGCTTTGTGTGTATGAGCTGTGTACAGACTGCATTTTTAACTGTAAACTACCATCACATATAAATGAACAACTCAGTTCTGCAAACAGAGTCAAGTGGCTGTGACTCAGTGTGTGAAGCATGCAGACTGAGCTGAGAGGGCCAGTTACTGATCTGATCTGATCTGATCTTTAATGTTCAGTTCTGTTCATTTTCACGCTTCTACTAAACAAGAATCATCCAATCCATCAAAGCCTGTTTTTTTGTTTATTTTTTGCTGAGACAGAGTGATGGCAGCTAATCATGTTGATCTGTGGCAGAACAAGTTGTTGGTGGTTGCATACTGGTGCATAATCACTAATCTCCGTTTTTTATTTAAATGTTGAAGACACTTTTTGTCGAGCCAAAAATCCTGTGGTCTTTATCTTTAAATAAAAAACTCTGCCTAACTAAGAACTCATGGCATGTAAAGGATTCTAAAAAAAAGGGTATAGTTAAAATAAAGACAAAATTGTACACGAAAAACCTATTTCAAGTCAAACTGGAGGTCAAGTTCATAACAATCTGGAACTGGTTCATATCTAGTGAAGATCCTTCACCAATGCTGTGCGTATAAGTTCTGTTAAATTTCACTTTAAACGCTCTGCCTGTCATGCTGATTATAGATAAACTTCCTGTTTAACTGGGCTTGAACCTGGAGCTAAGTTTGAAGACAACTCTTGATAATGATCTGTATGCAAACAATATACAAAAGCATAGAAATAATTAATCAAATTCAATACTGGTATATCCTGCATCTAAAGGAAGCATTTGCCATCAGTAAATTTATACCTTTGTTGACTGATGGTCTGAAAGCTTCAAACTATCATGTCACTAACTTCAGTGGACGACATGCTGTTGAGTGTTGCTCCAATTGACCATTTTTAGATCTTCCACACACAGTGTTGACCAGTGACAGAAATCTGGTACAGCTGGTACACCAGGGATTTCCTCACACCTTTATCTGATATTTTAAATGTAAACAAATAGCTTGTAAGTGTAAAAAAAAGTTCTGTCCTTTTTCTGACGGAGAAAGTATTTAAAGTCTAAAGTCATAGAGAGACTTTTCCCTACATGTCTCCATGAGAGCAATGCACTCCATTTATTTGGCAGACACTTTTGTCCAAAGAGACTTATTTTTTTGCAGGATGCTTACAAGATGGGAATTAGTGCTCCCTCAGGGAAGCTCAATCATGCAGCCAGAAGGCCAACTCATCGATGGTTGACTATCAAACCTGAGGCTGTCTACAAGACTTAAATTTGTACAAATAAAACAGGGTTTATTTCTTTCTTGTCAAATAGCACATGACTTAGCTGTTTGTTCTTCAAAACGAACTTTGTGCTTTCCTTGGTTCTCGTCTTATTAAATGAATGTTTGTTTCTTAACTTCTAGGGTTTAACAGTTGCTGTCAGATTGGAATGGTGCATTAGCAAGCAGGTCACATGCGTCACTGAGGGGCACAAGAATTTTTGTGTAATGAGAAACTAGTGACTTGATTGTCCTGCAGAGGACTTCACCTCACAAAGCTGAACCCGACAGAAATGTGGGATGAGCTGGACAAGCTGTTCTGAGTTTATATCAACAAGAACTGCAGGGCACCAAAGAGTACAGCCCCACATTAACTTCAGGTCTCCCTGTACCCAGTAAAGTACTCAGTGTGTGTGTGTGTGTGTGTGTGTGTGTGTGTGTGTGTGTGTGTGTGTCAGAGCAGTAACTCACCAGCTCTTTGAGCTCTCTCTGTCGGTCGCAGAGCTGCTCGTACATACGTAAGCCCACCTGGGTGCTCTCCAGGGTGGAGATGATCTGCAGCTGGGTGTCTTTGTTCTCAATGATGTTGTACTCCAGCATCAGACACAGGATCTGGACACACATGTGAACACACACACACACACACACACACACACACACACACACACACACACTGTAAAGGGGCACACTACTAATTTTATTTGAGACGATCAGTTTACTCATTAGGAGTTCTGCTTGGCTTGTGAGCGCATTTCTAAAATGTCTTTTGTGGCTCCAGTAAGGTTTATCAATGAGCACTGCAAAAAAAAAGTGCTGTTGGTTTGATCATTAGAAATGTAACAGTTGTGGAGCTTGGCCTATACTAGAGACTAAGAAATTTGCCTCTGCTGCTTTAACTTTTGACCTTTAAAAACAAACAAAAAAAAAAATTGCTCCACATGCAATAGTAAATTTAGTAATACCCATTTCATTTAGTCAATTTACCCTCATAACCATCTATAACTAGAATTCATACTCCAACTATAGCTGTAGGTATTCAGTTAAATATCGCTCAACCAACTTAACTGATGTATAATAATCAAATAATAACTTTTTTTTACATACAAAATATTTGTAAACCAAACCGCCAGACTAGAGTCCAGTCTCTCAAATGTGAATGTTCACTGTTTAATATTTTTGTGTGAATTTACATAACAATTCATACAATCCTTTAGAAAATATCTGGTGTGCAACCAATACCAGCTACAGTGTCACCACTTGTACTACTGCTTCTAATATATACTGGAAAGACAACACTTTATTGCACTGCTAACAATAACAGGCTTCCTTATACAGTGGTAAAGTGTAACTGTAATGGATTCACAATTCATGATATCAGTTTTTCACTACACAACTGTTGTAACCTAAAGAATCTACAATAAAAATATTATCATGATATATATTTAAAAAAACTGGCAAAAAATCTATCATTAAAATTCATCTGTAACTTATTTATAATGTGTTTTGTCTCTTATTGGCTAATTGAAAACACTGAAAATACAAACGTGGGGAGAACAAGAAAGTGTTTGTAGCCCTTACTATATAAAATTGACCAAAAAAACCCTTTAATTCTCTGAATTTTATAGCAGGTGGCAAAGAGTGATAAAGTGGATTACCGCCACTTTTCAAAGAGGAAGGTAAAATGAAATAAAACATGAACTTTTTGAGAGGCATAGTATTTTTACACAATATAGTCATGTAGAAATGTGGCCTTACCTCCACCATGGTCTGGTTTCCACGCAGGGCCAACAGCATGCAGGGGCCCAGCTTGTTTTCAGCCAGAGAGAGCAGGAACTTCTTAGTCTTATAGCAAGAGCCCATCAAGATATGAACCTGGAGGAGGTGAGGAGGACAGGAGGGTCGGTTGTTTGCAGTCACAGCCATGCGTTTAACAACACACACAGGTAACTCTGACTGTCTGAGTGTGTGTGTATGCCCATATACTCACCATACTGGCAAAGAGCTCTCCATCATCATCACAAGCCACACCTCCGGGACTGTAGAGCTGAAACCAGCCATCTTTACCTGAACGCACACTGAGTAAGCATGAATGGACCTGCAAAACACACACGCACACACACACAAACATACAGGTTATTTTTTTGTTGGTCAAACCCAATCTGAGGAAAATCTCTCCAAAACCACTTGACTTTCCTTTAAGCTGTACAGTTGTTGCAATTTTGAACCAATGGTAAACATGCACAAACACACACTCACCTCCTGCCTCGGGTCCTCTGCAAACCTCTGAATAACATATTTCAGCTCCCTAGTTAGAGAGAAACATTGAGACACAAATGTCAGATAATTTTCAAAGTGGAATCTAACTCAATTATGAAGAAAAGTTCCTGATGTCTGAGTGACTTACTTTGTGAATTTGGCATGTGCAAGGGCCCTGAAGAGACAGAAGACAAAGAGAGATGTGAGATATTACAGTCTAGAGTGGCTATATGAACCTTTCCTGACAGAAACATGTCTGCTCTGTCATTCTCAGCTCTCACTTAGAATATAGCTCAGGTAAAGCTCAAAAGTCCGCACCTTTCACCTGCATGTTCACCTTTGACTGTGATGTTAGGCCGATGACTCAGTAGCACAAAATGACCTCCTATTGATTGTTGCATTCAACCTGCTCAGGTAAGTTTCAAAGGGAGTGCACAGTGTGCCCATGATGTGTACACATCTCTTAGGGATTGTTTGGTACCTTAAATGACACCTAAATGATCTCTGAGGGAAATCATTACATTTATTTTTCAGTATAAGTTGTAAGAGGTTACTTGGGGCGACACTGGATATAAATCGGGTCAGACAGGGCCACTTACACTGATCACAATTTACAAAATCACCAACAACCCTGTTAATTAATGAAACAGTTTGGTTCAAGGCTTTCACAGTTTGAAGTATGTATGATTTTTATGTTTGTATTGATGCATTAAAAGCAAAGTTGCATGTGCAAACTTCATTTTTGTTATCATGTGACTCAACCTGCTGTGCTTTAGTGATTCAATAAAATTTGAGAATAGCTATTGAAATGTTGAAATAAATTTGTAGGAGTTTATCTATTAAAAAAGTATCAAGGAAAAAGTGTTAGAATAAAGCATGTGGTGAAGGCTAAGAACAGGCACAAGCTGTTTCACACTGGCAGTCTTTATGTGTACACATTTACTCTTCATTAACAAATTTTTCAACTAACTTTTGGCATAAAAACCAAATACTCCTATTTCCCGAAATGGTGTAACATAACTTAAACAATGATGTAACAAGCGACACATATTTGCAACAAACCCAAACATGATGTGAGGTGGATCCATTCACCTTCCTGGTGTGTATTGAGAGCAAGTGAAAGTTGTTTACCACGTGTGTGTTCATAAACTCCAGTGTGCGTGTGTATGTGTGTGTCTCAGAATTTGCTTGTGTGCTGATGTGACTCATTATATCGTCAGCTACAGGGTGCTGGGGAGTATTGTTGCCTTTCCTAATGACGCCTGCAGCCATCAACCAGGTAACAGTGGCGCAGGTGAGCTACAGGTGGGTCCCAGTGTTGTACAAACAAGTCATTCACCAGTAGACTTTAACGAAGCTCTTGATCAGTGAGCCAATTACAAAAAAAGGCTCAGGCTGCTTACAGCCAATTAAAGGAAGGCTCTCTAGAGAGAGAAAAGTCACCCATGAAGTTCATGACCCCCAGGAGGCACAGTAAGGTGCCATGTCCACGTCAGCAGCCAGGCCCCAACAGGACCCTTTAGAAACATGTATCCTCAGAGACGATGATGTGACAAGTGGGAAAAAGAAAGGATGCAGAGAGGAGCAAAGACAGTGCAGGGGTGGTGTGTAGTATTGGGCAGTATTATGTAATATATGTATTTCTATGCCACACAGGGGAGATTAAAAAAAAAAAAGTTTCCATAGTTCTGATATTTTTTTGCTAAAGCCTCCCTAAACAGTCCTGCCACTAGTGGGTGCCACAAATACCAGCTCTTAATTACATACTTGCTTAATTTTAGACCTCAGAAGAAGTGAGGATTACTGAACAAGAGCAGGGTGTATGACGGATCCTCACTCAGAAAAAAATAGAGCTTTAAAGATTGTTTTCCTGAATCTAGTGAATTTTAATGAAAAAATATAAACTACATACAATACTTTCCATTTTACGTTTAATTCATATATATACATATTTTGCCCTTCTGGCAGGAACTTGTGTGAATCTCTGGTATAAATTCATATTTATCAATTTTCATTCATTAATTTATTCATTTTTTTGCCCCCGTCTTTTAGCAGCTGTTTTTACAAAATCCATCCTACTTTCTGAAACAGACAGTTGTTCAAAAATTTTTCTGAGAGACAGAAATTTCTTTAGTGTGAGTAATTCTTCCTGTTTATTTTCTCCATTTCTCTCTCTGTCTCTTTTCCATGTTTTCTTGTCAATTAAATAAGAAAAATACTTCTGATTAGTTTTAATCTGCTTGGACCCCAATTACTGTCACTGTATCTCTATTTTAGTTTGGTCATTTTCATTTTCTTGTATTAGAGAGTATGCAAGACAAATGAACTAATACAATTACCCCCTAAAATTTGGGTGAGAAATGAATGTGTGATTACTCACTCTTTAGGGAAGGGGATGGGCTGCAGCAGACTCGCCAGAGCAGGTCTCCAGTCATCATAGTCTGACCTGACAGAGACAGACAGCCAAAAAAAGAGAAGAAGAAAAAAAAAGATGAACAGAGTCAGTGAACAATGTTAAGAGGAGGGTGTATCCTGGATGAATGAGGCTGAAGAACAACAAGACAAAGGAGTAGTTGAAACATGAGCAGCGCTGAGATGACGCAGACCTCTGATGATTTAACAGAAACTAGCAGCATCACATTACCATGAGTTAAGTAACACTGGCTTTGTTACCAATGCTACACACACACAGACACTATCGCTTTTTAGGCCATCCTGTTTGGTTACTGCACCTACAGCCCAACAAAAGGACACACACTCATGCTGCTCCACTTTCACACTGTGTAATCAGCACTGAAGCTTATGCATCCATTCATTGAGGGATGTTCAGGTAATGTCACCTTTACAAACTAGGAAATCTCCTGAACTGTTGACATGTAATTTCTACCATATAAAACTGGATTGAAACTTTTGTAACTTTAAAGCAGCCTCAGAGACACAGATGCTTGTTAGCGCTTTAGAAGAAATGTTTACATTATTTCTCAGTCTGATATCTAGTGATCTAGTGATAACACGTATTTCCTTTTTGATCAGATTCCCAGGCTGGTGTCACCAATATGATATTCTGTACTCAGAGGAGGAAAATAAAAAGAGGCCTACCCATTTCAAATTACAACTGCATAATACAAAACATTAGTCTTTGCGGCAATGTAAAGTTCTGTTTTCAGTGGTTCATGTCAAACAGGTGTGCCATAGTGAGCACATGACTTTGACAGGTGGAAGGAGAAGTAGTTCTTATCAACCAGGTTTAATTAGATCATCCTGGTCATAGCAAATTAATTATGATAAAATACACACTCAACCCAAATTTCTGAGTTTAGATATTGATTTTTTTTAATATGAGAATCGAGCCTAGAGCAGGAAATGTTGGGATCAGAAATATCGATACCATGGAATCGATCTGCACATCACTACTCATATCTATACACATAAAACAGTTAGGTCAGACTGTATGTGCCTTCATGTGACTTGCAATACTATGTTTCTGTTAAAATGTCCTAACATTCATCTTAATACTCTGCTGGCTGAACATCAATCAGCAATCAGCAATTAGCAATCACAGACCAGAAACTATGCAGTGAAATGCATACACCTGCTCAAGATGGACAACAGATCAGAATGACTGAGAGTGTTTACAACCTGGAGTTGATTTTGTGCCTTAAACTGCATCAAACACAGTATTTTTGTGGGGAAAATGTTCAGTTTTATAGGGATGCAAAATCCCTGTTTGTGTAGAATGCAGAATTAGCCCTTTGTATTTGATGATAAGGTCAGAGAGAGCACCTTAGAGTGTCAATACGTGACTTAGTGACATGGCTTGGATGGAAAATGCATCATCATACATTGTTAGTCTGAATCTTACAAGAGGATCAATACGAATGTCATGCTCTAAGGTTCAGGACAGAGGTAAGTCCAGCATAGTTTTAGCTTATCTCTGTGTAACACCTAGAGTGAAAACTGATACTGATCTTCCTGTCTGATGCGGGGAAAACAAGTGTAACTGTTGGACAGTTGCATTAACACTCAGCAGCAGTGATGGACTGTTTGTAAACTCACAGCATCTTGAGAATAAGGGCGAAGCAGCCCAGCACTCTGTCAGCCTGCGCCGGCAGCTGGATGGATAGAGTGTTGACAGCTGGGCTGACAAGCAGACAGTCAATGAGATTGGGTTCGCTGTCGCCCCCTGATGGCCCACCCTTTCGCCTAGTGTTGGCTGAATTGTTGTTTCGCTCCAGCTCCACAAGGATCTCACTGGAGTTGACGACAGAAGGAGGAGGGGAGAGAGGCAGGGAGGGCGTTGGGGAGGAGATGGGAATGGAGGGGTTAGAGGAGATAGGAGGAGGTGGCTGAGGAGGGCTGGGGTTGGCAGAGAGGGGAAGGAGGGTGGCAGGAGGCGGTGTGGGAGGTTCAGGGCGCAGCAGGCGGAGCGGCATTGGAGGTTTGCGGTCATTCTGCTGCTGACAGCCATTTCTGATCTCCTTCAGGCTTGGGGAGTTGTCCCGACTGCAAGGAGAGCAAATAAAGGAAAAGGTGATTGGTCCATACATGAAACCTATTCACAATGAAGGATATTAAGTGTCAAGTACAGCAGTCATTTTAATGAAAGTATAAGTAAAAAGGCTTAGAAAAATTAAGTGGAACGGTAGGAAGGAAAAGAGAGGTGAAATATGGATACCATTGTAATAGTTCCTTGGTGTAGTGTGTGTTTGTACATATAGATAGATAGATAGATAGATAGATAGATAGATAGATAGATAGATAGATAGATAGATAGATAGATAGATAGATAGATACTTACATAGAGAGAGAGAGAGAGAGAGAGAGGGACTATATAAATAAAATATATTAAATATGAAGGGGATGAGTTGTTAATCTAAGAGTTTACAAACTCGGTTGTGTTCAGGAAAAAGACAACAAGCAACTGTTTGTGTTTGTGTATGTGGATTACTGACCTGTTGATGAACTCCTCATAACAAGAATAAATGGCAGCGAGACACACTGCCACAAGGTTTGGCAGGACCCGGGGGTGAGGGCACTGCCCTGTTGGCCCATGCATGCTGCAACACACATTGGTGCAGGTTAAATATCATGTTCTGAACTATCTACTGAAGGTTCAACATCTGTTAAAGCACACAAGCTCTGTTAACCTCAAGCTGAAGTATTTTATGTTGTACATACTTATGAGGACTCTACCTGATCCTTTCAGCTCTGAGAACTAAAGTTTTTGGTACTAAATTGATTAAGTGTAGTTATACTACAAAATACCTGTTTCTATTAAAAGTGCTACATGTAACATTATAGCACAAGCCAAAGTACAATTTCTTAATGCCTTTTGGAGTGTGGCTAAAAATGTGGTAAAAATTCAGTCTTAAATAGCCAATCTTAATGAGTCACAGCATGAAGAACAGTGTGTATAATGTACAGGTCCTATTTAGTCTAGTGGTTTGGAGTACCCATCTTCATCCAAATGACTGGAGTTCAACTCTCATTATTGGAACAGTTTTATGTCTGTTGGACAACATGTATTAATTCGCCTTACTGCAACTTGTGCTAAATGCAACATGTACCACCTTAAAAAATACATACAAACTCTCCATCGCTGATTACTAAATACACATCTAATCACACCGGGTGCAGTATAATAGGACCTGCTCTCACACCCTGCTGGGCATCAACGTTTCCTACCTGTGGACAAACTTCTTGACGACCTCCATCCCAGCATTCAGTTCATTGAGAGCCAAGATGTATTCCTGAGTGAAGAGACGAAGTCGAGGGCACTTTCCAAAATCCTGTCAGAGACGCACGAAAACAAGTACAGCATTAAACAGTTTTACCACTTTGAAATTCCCTTATTGACAAGTTTTGTTCAGTTTGCAGTCATGTCTGTACAGACTCAAATTGTATTCTGATGAAATGGCAGGTCTCACAATATTGACATGCACCATGCCAGTGAGGAGTTGTTAATAGGAAACATGCCGTCTTCTTGTAGTCAAAAAGGATTAAAGAGGACTGACAAACAGCTTCATCACATGGTAAACACAACAATCACCTGAAGCTCAATTTTGGCAAAACCAGTGAGCTTGTGGTGAACTGAAATGTTTCTAATGGATGGATGGATGTTGATGAAGAAGCCATAAATTTTAAAGCGTTGAAGCTTCACATACATCTTCTTCACTGGTCTGGTGATTTTTGGTGGTGCGTCTTCATTTAAGAATAGAAAATTATGACTTTTTTCATACGGTGTTAGGGGCATCTGATGTTTATTTGGATAATTCAAATTAGAAACATTACAGGAAATGAGAGAAATGTTTGTTTTATTGTGGAGGCCACAGAACCTTGCCTACCAGGGCACTCCTGAAATAATTTTCAATTTTCTCTGTTAATTTTCTTATTATTCACTTTATTATTGATTGCAGAGTAAAATGAAGCACATTAATGTTTTTCATTGTTGTTAACTTTTACTCCTTGGACTCCATTTTGCATAGACTGACAGTCAGGTAAAAAACAAACAAACAAACAAAAAAAAACATCACAGCTCACACCTAAACCACCCAAACTTTTCAACACAGGCTAAAAAGGTGAAATCTTTGGTCAAAGTTGACAGAAGGGTGATGGTGTGTGTGGGGGTCGGGGCACATCTAAAGAAATGTAGTAGTGTCACAAAACTTACTAAAACCGTGAAACTGCATGAAATATCGAGGTTTCAAAAGAGGAATGGATCAACGTGGAACAAGAACTAAGTGGGAACTAACACCCAATTCTCATCTTTCACAGTGAACCCTCTCCTGCTCCTGAACAGAGCTCTTCTCACCATGTTGTGTTTGAGGATTCTCTGGACCACAGGAGTGAACACTTCAATGACGACCATCGACCGTGGCCGTTCCCGACAGTGCTGTGACACACAGACATGACCGTCAACAGGAAGCACTTTCAACTGTTAAAACTACGCAGCTTCGCTACAGTACATTTAAATTTGGTGTTCAATAACAAAGTATGACAACAGCACATAATCTCACCTTGCAGAAGAACTCACACAGATCAGGTGGTGGGTGGTTGTTTTCTAGAAGAGGAGCAATGGCCTGAACATCCAAACACACAAATTCACACAAATTCACACACACAGGCACGCACACACGCGCGAACACACACACACACACACACACACACACACACACACACACACACACACACACACACACACACACACAGTCTTCCTTCAGACACATACATACAATAAACTCAGTCTTTACTCTTGGCTGCTCATTGTATTCACTGT
>JAQMCX010000050.1:6308546-6324525 GCA_029814765.1 Acanthurus leucopareius
CACACACACACACACACACACACACACACACACACACACACACACACACACACACACACACACACGCACACACACAGAGAAAGGTGAATATTCCCGTATCCTATCTCTTATTTACTCTGGCTTGGAACCAGCAGTATAGTTCTATGTTGTCAGGTGCAAGAGCCTTTAAAAACACCCCACAGGTGAGCTACACAAACATCACAACCTGTTTCAGCATCAACCTTCTCTGCTCTGACTCGATACTGCCATATGGGCATTGACGGCAACAATCCAAAACATACAGATACATAAGTGTACCATGAACTAATACATGAGGAGAATCGATATTTTTCTTCAGTTTAATGAACAAAACAGCCACAGGCCGGACTCAAGGGTGTTAATTATTAACTTCACCCTGACATCAAACATCAGTTTGCAGTGACAGTGAACTTCACACTCACCACAATGATGTTCTCATGATCCTGAGCGCTGAGATTGGAGTTCTGTTGGGATGGAACAATGAAAAGAACAACAAAGGAGTTTAGGTTAACACTAAATGGATATTTGTGTGTGTGTGCGTGAGATTCATACTGTAATCAAATGTTCTCACATGACAATAAAAAAAAGGGAATCCTACAAAGGATTATTCTCAAATTAGGATTGGGGGTTTGGGTCAAGATTAGGATTAGTGTCATGTTGAGGTGAGATTTAAAATGACAACCAGGTGTGGCTGAGAGGGCGGTTCTTGCTTTACACTATGTAACGTGGCATTGTCAGTACAGACTCAATGCCTTGTCATGAGTATTTTCTTGCTCTGTCTGCTTAATGCCTTCTCATTAAGTGGCAATGACGCACAAATAGATCTGTCACCATAGTAGTATTAACTAAAGTGCTCAACACAACAGCACTCCTTAATTCAATTATTTATATTGTTAATTTTACTGTTATGAGTCATTTGTATTTCACATGAATGTTTTCTCAAGTCTCAAAAGTTGTTTTTGTTTGTGTGGAGGTTTAAAATAAAAGAAGATATAATCAGTGGAGAAAATATTAAAGGCTTGGGTCCTCATAGGTAATACTCACTTTGAGTGTGCTCATGTAGATATATATAAATATATGTATGTTGCTACCTCAGCCAGCAGTGTAGAGATGATCTGCAGTGGAGCCTGGTGGATTGAATCGTCCTGCAGCGGTGAGGTCAGAGCCATGTCCACCAGCGCTCTGATCTCCTTCAGCACCACGTCCCAGCGACTCGGGTTGTTGAGGACCTTACGGTACTTGTAGATCTTTTTCTGTATGAAACAAAATTAATACCCATGATGTCTTTGCAGCAGGCATTTGGAGTATTATTTCTTTTTCTGTGGCTGCTGTCTGTGTTATTCTAAAGGCCCTTCAACACATCTGTGTCAATAAAATTATATCTCAACTTTGTGAATTTTGTTTTTTTTTAAGAGTTTTATTTTCATGTCATCAAGTGCTTGTTGGGTTGACACTAAAATTGCAATTTGAAATGGTAAAGATGAAAGGCACAAACAGGAAATGTTTGTGAAGAGTCAGAGATGTGTGAAACTGCCCATCATGATACCTTTGCATGTATAAGCAGAGTTTTATATAGAACAGCATTTGATTAAACCATGAGAATCAGTTTGAGGGCATTAAACACAAAAATATTAAAAAACCATAGAAAGCAACTGTGAGCTCCACCATTCTGAATTATTTCAGGTATACTTCCTTGCCTTATTTAGCTCAGTGAGCCCAACAGCACTCTGGTACTGACAGGTTTAGAGGTTTGATCCCCATAAAGGTCTGTCATGTAATCAAGTGCCATAAAACAGTGCACTTAACAGTGAGAAGTTTGCAATTCAACAAAACCTACTGTTGTTGCTTCAAAATCCTTTATGTGCATAGTAATCTTTATAAAGTCTAAAGAGTAAGCTGAGATAAAGTATAAATGTCTGTGTCCGTGTGTGTGTGTGTGTGTGTGTTGGATGGGTGGGTGGATGGGTGCCTGAAGTGAATGAAACAAATCAATTAATAGCTAAAGACAAACAGGAACCTCACCTTCCACTGCAGGGAGTGAAACCACTGGTCCCTTAAGTAGCTGTTTGCAGCCTGTATCAGCATGCACACACACACACACACACACACACACACACAAACACACACACACACACACAAACACACACAAACATACACACACCCATGCAGAGACACACAAAGGATTTGTTAAATGTGATCTCAGGTAGTAGAAAGCCAACCCACAAACAAGGATTTCTTGACACTGGCTCTCAGTCAACTACATCCAAAAAAATACAAAAATTGCATGTGTGTAAAAGGTTCACATAAGGTAACAATGTGAGTCAACAGATGGTTTTACAATCATTTTCAATAGTCCTGGGCATAAATACCGCATATTTCTCAAGAACTAATGCATTTTGAAGAAAAACAATACTTCTTAATGGTTTGACATTTATAGTTGCAGATGATAGCAGTGGGGATTTGTCTCACAAGCACATCCCTCTGTACCATTGCTCACACAGTGTGGTGAAGGCTTAACATTATTCATGAATACAAGAAACACAAAACACTAAATTATTCTTTGCAATGCTTTCCAAAGGAAAAATAAGTTTAGTAGGCATGGTTGGACTTCTACAGGACAAGTACTTCATATTAGAGCCACACCAATTCACTTTTTCTCACCCAGAACTTTCATCAGATTTTTTTTATTCAGCAGTGTATGACACATTGTAGGACATATTTTTACAGTAATAATAATAATAATAATAATAATAATAATAATAATAATAATAATAATAATAATAATAAAAGATCTGATTCTCTGTCTATCACAG
Organism: Acanthurus leucopareius; assembly: GCA_029814765.1. Lineage (NCBI taxonomy): Eukaryota > Metazoa > Chordata > Actinopteri > Acanthuriformes > Acanthuridae > Acanthurus > Acanthurus leucopareius. The sequence continues at coordinate 6,311,378 of JAQMCX010000050.1, forward strand.
GTACACCCCCTAACATAAAATGTCCTTTTCCCTTTATCTGAACATAACACAGCCTTGACACAGTGACACTAAAACACAACTGTAAACACCAACATGCCACCCAATTACAACAACATAATAATTAACCTAGAGACACACCCACTTAATCAAAATGACATTAGCACAAAGAAGTAGAGACAAGATTAAAAAAAGGTTGAAATAATTAATAATAAGAAACCACAGATATAGTAGACCACGATGTCTGCATAAGGATTTTCAAAATAAGCTTTAGCTTTAAAACAAGGAACCGTGACCTCAAATAATGAGCCACTTTTTCTTCTTCCTGTGTGTTTACACTCTTTACTGTCTGTCTCAAGGCCTGTTAACAGTAAAAAAAAATTGATCGCCAGCAAATCGAAATGTAATGACTGTGAGGTCAGAACAGTCTAGGTGCAGTGTGTATTTAGATAAAGAAATGATGCGTGTCAAAGGCTGGTTACAGAGAACAGTGTGTTCAGTTCTGTACATGGTCAAGTGTTTTTGAAAAGATAATACATGTACGATTCAACCCTACATGCTGCTGTGATAGAGTTTTACTGTTCTTGGATAATATTTTTTACGAAAGTTTAAAATTGTGTCAAGATAAACTAAAACCGAGTCTGATCACTTTAGTCTCTGTACAGGAGACAGAAATAATTAAAGACCTATAGAGACATTCATTTCATTACCATTTGCCTACATACACTATCCAGATGATGGTCAGTAACTTTTTGATTTGATGCAAGTGGTAATTTGAATATATTTTTTTTGCATGTTTTTTCAATAGGTGGAAAAATACACCAGTTATTTAGGTCTTAGCCTGTGGATGGGAACCAGCTGAGTTTTTCCTTCAAAGCAAAACCTGACTTGACTTGGCAGTGGTCCAAACAGCTGGCAGCAGGCATTAGGAAACACAGCTGAAGACTTGGGTGTACAGTGTTGACCCCCAGTGCCCATAATGGAATGAACTGTGTATGAGAGGTAATTGGGCTAATGGGTTAACAGGAACAAATGTGCTCACTGAATAGCTCTGCTTATTGTGTACATTTTCCCAGGATTTTAGCAGTCTCTAAGCAGTTCAGCAGGTACATTGTGGAAAATGTCCAGTGCAGATTCTGGTACTACACTGAGTTTAAAACATCATGCACCTAAACTACTGAGTTTGATCTGGCACTTTTTTGGGCTATTATAGTATCATGAGAAATTAATATCAACCAAATTTGTCATATACGTATCTGCTATTATAAATTCATACCAATAGGGGACAATATGGACCCAAGTTCTCACTATAGTGATGGCTTTAAAATTTTAGCCCAGTTAATTATCACAGGCCACAGACCAAACAACAGTCAGTTAAAGGGATGTTATGAGAACCAATGTTTTGGTGCTAAATGCCAAAATTGACATCAACAAAGTGTCAGGACTTGTTTTTTCTTACTGTGTTGTAGGTACACAGAATGCAATTCTTTTGGATCTGTAGGGGACTGCATATATGCCCACAAGTGTTTTAGCCTACTGTTAAATGCCAAAGGAAGAAGAACACCTACCAGAATGAAAGATGGCACTGGGATTGTGTGTCCTGTTATTTCACATTCAGCATTTTTTAAGAACTTTTTTGAGGGTTTTGTGCATTTATTTTGATAGGACAGCTGAAGAATTTGACAAGAAATGGGGGAACTGAGAGGGAATGACATGCAGCAAAGGGCCTCCGTACATGGGCACCCGCTCTACCAACTGAGCTATGAGGTGCCCAAACTCCTATATTTCTAATATCATGATATCTACTGACAGTTTTCAGGCAGTGCAGAGTGCACTGACTGACTTCAGTCAGTGACATCTATTCAAAATGGTAGGCTAAAGTCTCGGGAAAGAAGCCTCATATATTTGCATTCACACGTACTTCTCATCTAACTACGGTATTTAGAATATTAAGGATAGCAGCAGGGCAGGTGTGAAAGGGGTTTGGTATTCAAACAATATCTGTTTTGATTAAAGGAGAACTTGCATGGAAACTTGCAAAGAAAGTATGTAAATTGATTTTGCATTATGAAAAAGTATCGTGTGAAATTCTTTTGAAATTGTACAAAAGTTCCAGTGAAGCAAACTTTCATCACACAGCCATGGATGTCTTAAAAAACTGTACCTTCTCTAGGATCCATAGTGGAATTTTAAAAAACTAAGATTTAGGTTTATGTTTACAAAAACACTCTCATCATTAAATGTGGCTAAACTTTATACAATGATATATACAATAAACTGAATACGATCAAAAAACATTGAAAACGCTTTCACTTTCACTTATATCGGTGGTATTTTGGTTTTGTATGTATTGATTTTTTGCGTTTGTGAGCTGAAGGAAGTTTTAAAATATAAATGAAATCTGAAGGTAAAAACAGTGACAGTCACTGACAGAAAAAGAATAAAAACTGTGTTTGGAGCCTCATCTAGCAGACTGGGAGCTAATGCTTGCTCCTGCAATCTTTCATCTTCAGCTCTACTGAGTGTCGCTCTTAGCAGGTTTTAAACTCACAAACTCTCAATCTAAAGGATCTATTCAGTAAACAGTTTAGTTTAATTGCCAGTACTTTATGTCAAGCCTTGTTATTCCAAGCTGTATTAGCAACTGACTGGAGTGTTCCTGAGTTTTACTGTAAATGAGCAGTAAAATGATCTGATCAACTTTAGAGGTATGTTGTCACTGACTTATTTCCGCAATAATTTCTAACTTCTGCATTACCTGCAGTAGGACAGTGCCACCAGGGAAGCTGAGCTGGACACAATATTTTGGAGCATTGTCCCATGAGAGGAGCTGCAGGTCCTCAATGGAGCTGTAGGATAATGATGTCTCCATGTAACCGGTGGGCTGGAAAGGAAAGACAGAGAACAAGAGGATATTAGTCTGCCACTATCTAAAATTTACTGTCCATACTGTATATTTAAACAGAGCTGGGGGAGTAAAAGGCAGTTATTTTTACTGGCAGTGAGTTGGAAAGACAAAAAGAAACATATCCTGAGCTAACCTGCCCTAGGTAAACACAAGGCCAAACAAAAACTCCACATAAGGCAGAATAGCAAACCCTGTTAAACAGCACACACAGTAGTCTTTATCAGCTGTGCTGACATTTGATGTAGTTCCAAGTGAATAGTGGTTGAATACTGAGACAAAGTGGAAAATCAATTTAGCAAAAGCCATTAATCACACAGACACACAGACTTCTTCTTTAAAAAAGACAATGTCCATGTATCTTTGAGTCAACACACACACAAACACAAACACACACACACATACACACACAGAGGACCTATGCAATGCAAAGCTCTGATCCCAATCTCACCACTGTGACAGATGGAAGCAGATGCAACTTAGTAACAGGCCACAACCTGTTTGCTAGTCTCAAAATGATTACAGAAATGCTGACAAATTACCACAAGTTTCCGGACTCAGGAACAGAAGAGTTTTTTAGAGAGAAAGTGGGGGAAGAAAAAAAGAATCTAAACAGATACAAATAAAGAGGCCAACTGAAACCCACAGAGAAACCAAGCTTGTATAGCTCATAATCTCTTGCAGAAGTCTTAAGAGATATGTTTAATGCCACAGTGTCTATATAATAAGACATGTTTCTTTCAATTGTAAAGAAATATCAGTAAATGAATCACCAGCTGATTTCCCAGACACTAGCGTCACTGCAGGACTTAGTACCAATTATTGTTGATGGGAGATTAACTGTATATCCACAAAAATGGGCCCTGCAGACGTCATCTGCAGTGGCTTTTGCAAGCTTAATCAGGCTACAAGGATTTCTGGCATTTATCAGCAGTTGTTTTCTTTCACTTTTTGTTCTACTGAGGACATTTTCATTTCAAAAACTTGAAATGCCCAAGAATGTACTGAGCTTGCTCCAGTTGACGTATTCTCTATCGCACTCTGACTTTTTATAAAGGAGAAAACTGAGCTTTCTAAGCTGCAGAGTCAGTGCCAAAGTTTTAGCTGTATATACCTGTTGAGTCCTGACACAGTGACGTAGTTGAAAGAAAATCTTTGAAAGGGTCTTACATATGTGTGTTTGACTCCAACTAATAGATTAGGACAACAGCAAAGATGATAAAAGAAATGTAAACAAGTCTTAATATCCTATACAAAGATTTCCAGGCACATTTTAAGGGAAAGTAAGAACAGGACTGTGGCATTTCTTCTAGAAATTGAATAAAGACACTTCAGGTTCCCATCCATTAAAAGGTAAAGAAATAGCACAAAAAGGAATTGGTGGATAAGTGTCTATGAATCAATTTACACCAATGTGGCTGATTCAGGAAAACTGGGAAACTGGAAAGAATATTAGGTTGGCTCTGATCCGTCTCAGTTAACTTTTTAAAGACTACTGTTCTCTAAAGCCATATCCATCCATCCATTTTCTTCCGCTTATCCAGGGTCGGGTCGCAGGGGCAGCGGCCTAAGTAGGGAAGCCCAGACTTCCCTCACCCCAGCTACTTTGTCTAGCTCTTCCCAGGGGATCCTGAGACGTTCCCAGGCCAGCCGAGAGCCATAGTCTCTCGAGTGTGTCCTGGGTCTGCCCCGGGGTCTCCTACGGGTGGGGCGTGCCCTGAACACCTCACCAGGGAGGCGTCCGGGAGGCATCCTAATTAGATTCCCAAGCCACCTCATCTGGCTCCTCTCAATGCGGAGGAGCAGTGGTTCTACTCCGAGCTCCTCCCGGATGACCGAGCTTCTCACCCTATCTCTAAGGGAGAGCCCAGCCACCCTACGGAGGAAGCACATTTCGGCCACTTGTACCCCCGATCTTGTTCTTTTGGTCACTACCCAAAGCTCATGACCATAGGTGAGGGTAGGAACAAAGATCGACTGGTAAACAGAGAGCTTTGCCTTTCGGCTCAGCTCCCTCTTCCCCACGACGGATCTATGCAGAGTCCGCATTACTGCAGACGCTGCACCGATCTGCCTGTTGATCCCTCACTCCATCCTTCCCTCACTCGTGAACAAGACCCTGAGATACTTAAACTCCTCCACTTGGGGCAGGATCTCATCCCCGACCCGGAGAGGGCACTCCACCCTTTTCCGGCTGAGAACCATGGACTCGGATTTGGAGGTGCTGATTCTCATCCCGTCCGCTTCACACTCCAATCCAGTGAGAGTTGAAGGTCACCGCCTGATGAAGCCAAAAGGACCACATCATCTGCAAAAAGCAGTGACCCAATCATGAGGTCACCAAACCCCCTAAATGCCCTGGTTGCGCCTAGAAATTCTGTCCATAAAAATTATGAACAGAATCACTGACAAAGGCAGCCCTGGTGGAGTCCAACTCTCACTGGAAACGAGTCTGACTTACTGCCAGCAATGCGGACCAAGCTCTGGCACCGGTCGTGGGAACGGACGGCCCGTATCAGGGGGTCCGACACCCTATACCCCCGGAGAACCCCCCACAGGACTCCCTGAGGGACACAGTTGAACGCCTTCTCCAAGTCCACAAAACACATGTGGACTGGTTGGGCGAACTCCCATGCTGAGGGGGTAGAGCTGGTCCACAGTTCCATGATTAGGACGAAAACCGCATTGCTCCTCCTGAATCTGAGGTTCAACTATCCAGTGGACCCTCCTCTCCAGTACCCCTGAATAGACCTTACCAGGGAAGCTGAGGAGTGTGATCTCTCTATGGTTGGAACACACCCTCTGGTCCCCCTTCTTAAAAAGAGGGACCACCACCCCGGTCTGCCAATCCAGAGGCACTGTCTCTGATGTCCACGCGTTGTTACAGAGTCATGTCAACCACGACAGCCCCACAACATCCAGGCCTTGAGGAACTCCGGGCGGATCTCATCCACCCCAGGGCCCTGCCACCGAGGAGCTTTTTGACCACCTCAGCAACCTCAGCCCCAGAGATAGGAGAGCCCACTTCTGTGTGGGATTGAGGAGGTCTTCAAAGTATTCCTTCCACCAATTCACAACGTCCCAAGTCGAGGTCAGCAGCGCACCGTCCCCACCAAACAGTGTTTGCAGTGCACTGCTTCCCCCTCCTGAGATGCCAGATGGTAGTCCAGAATCTCTTCGAAGCCGTCCAGAAGTCGTTCTCCATGGCCTCACCGGCAAGTCCGATGACACGACTGCAAAGTCAATCATTGAACGGCCTAGGGTTTCCTGGTGCCAAGTGCACATATGGACACCCTTATGCTTAAACATGGTGTTCATTATGGACAATCTGTGAAGAGCACAGAAGTCCAATAACAAAACACCACTCAGGTTCAGATCAAGGGGGCCATTCCTCCCAATCACACCCCTCCAGGTCTTACTGTTGTTGCCAATGTGAGCGTTGAATTCCCCTAGCAGAACGAGGGAGTCCCCAGAAGGAGCACTTTCCAGTACCCCTTCTAAAGAATCCAAAAAGGGTGGATACTCTGAGCTGCTGTTTGGACCATAGGCACAAACAACAGTCAGGACTCCCCCCCCCCTGCCGGAAGGCAGAGGGAGGCTACCCTCTCGTCCACCAGGGTAAACTCCAACATACAGGCACCGAGCCAGGGGGAAATAAATATTGCCACCCCTGCCCAGTGCCTCTCACCAGTGGCAACTCCAGAGTGGAAGAAAGTCCAACCCCTCTCGAGAAGACTGGGGCCCTTGCTATGTGTTGAGGTGAGGCTGACTATGTCTAGCCTGAACTCCTCAACCTCACGCACCAGCTCTGGCTCCTTCCCCACCAGAGAGGTGACATTCCACATCCCTAGAGCTAGCTGCAGCAGCTGAGGATCAGACCGCCAAGGTCCCTGCCTTTGGCTGCCACCCAGCTCACACAGCACCTGATCCCTCCTGCGGGTGGTGAGCCCAAGGGAAGAGTTTTACTTTATCCAGTACCAGCAAATCATCATTGTCTTAAGGTCCTGATATCATTGTATTTCTACAAGGCAATTTGGGGAAACCAAAATGACAACCAGAGTTGGCACTTTTGAAACACGGACGTGAGTCATTTTTTGTGTGTATTTGCGCTTCTGTGACTTTCTTGTACAGTTCAGGCTGTGCATGTGGTTTCAGGTAGCTGACCTGTGATATACTTAGAGACAGAGTCACAAAAAGTCCGATCATCATCTTCCTCAAACACAGGTGCGCCCTCTAACTATAGGAGACAGCAATATGTGGGCTTCCTCTGAGCTGAAACTCTACTCATCAAAAGAAGTCAACAACTTTGCCAAGAGGTTTTGCAGGTTAAAAGATTAAACCTCTGTATAAGGCTTCAACACGTTTATCAAACATTCTTATTGTAGTGACAGGATTGCTACGTAATATGTCACACTTTGCGGACCAGTAGAGCTCATCAAAATGAACTTCCTCACCCTGCTAAGTCTTGCCTCAATTACTTCTGACCAACACATATCTGCTGCAGAAAATGTACAAAAGAATGAAGGAGTACCCAACTGTTTGATCATGGCAAAAAGATCTCTTGTTGTTTTCTCCCAATATGTTGGTGTTCCTCTCAGTGGTTGCATGAATCTGACTGATTTGACTGACTGAATCTGATTCATTTCTGATAGTTACATTTTTGTACTGTGAGTGAATGTGTTTAAGTTTCCGTTTCAGACAGGACACAAACAACTTTGCCATGAATTGCTTTCTGTTGGCCTTTGGTAAGAGGAATAATTTTGGCAAAAGTTATAGACTCTGCAATGAGATATCTCTCCAGTATGTTGAGAATAGACAGTTCAGGTAGAATGTCAGCCAGCTCCAAGTTGTTCGCTACTGCAAGTGTTGGCATGACTCCATCTTTAAGGTGTTTATGGCAGGTGTGACAAATCCATTCTTTCATTCTCTGTTCAGGCACCTCACACTGTTCATTTCTGCAGTCATCACCACACACATGAACATACTTTTCTGTCAGGCATGCTGCAACCACATCTGGATTTTTAAAATAATTTGACCTTATGCAGGGTTGTACTTATTTGGAAATTATGCCTTGTGTCACACAGTGCACACAAAAATGGGACTGGCACTTATGTGTGACCTGAAAAATTGATATAGCCTCTTTGATTAAGGAATTCTTAGCCTCTCTGTGACCTTTATGTGTAGGTCAATTTATCCTTCTGTATTTTTTTGTTATTCTCAGTGCACATCTCATCTTGTGCAGCATCCTAAATACAAGATTATTCTCAAACAAGTCAGACATCTTTTGTTTCATCAGTTCTCTGTGTCTAACTCTGAATGCTTGGTCATGTGCATAACACTGAGTGATATAAGATCCCTGTATCCACTTGAATTTAACATTTTCTTTGTATTGTTTGTTTATGTGCAGTTCTTGCATGTTCCTGAAATTTTCATCATCTCTATATCTTTTGATAATGTACTGTTTTTTTCTTCTGTCAGAAGCCAACATTATTTCTGTAATGACTCCTTGTACCATGTTTTTTTCTTTTGCCTGGTTTCAGAGTTGTTTTGATAGCAGTTGGTCACTCTTCTTTTCTTTGTCCAAATCCTAATATCCTAATATCCTGAATATTCTAAATCCCTAAATATTTTCTCTTTGAATGTGACTTTCTTTACTCTATAGTTCCCATCAGGAGTATACTATTTGTTTTTTCTCTTTTTTTTGTGATACTTTAAAAAAAAACATAAATCTCCTCATATTTTTTCCTTTGCTGTTTACCAAATTTTGACAGTTTACAGGAAAGCATAGCAAATGTGCCGTACCTTGACAGTATTGTCATATCTGCATAATGTACATATCTGCTTGCAGGAACTCTATCAGGGAGCTTATTAGTAGTCAAATAGATGTGATTAGGGACTCATTTCCTGGCCTCTAGTTACACTGCATTACCTTTATCCAAACTATTGTCAAGGTCAGCTCTGGTGAGGATCTCATTCTCATAAGGGAAAGCAAGAAGGGTTAGTGAGTTACAAGTTAACTGTTGATTTCTGGATTCACTATATTTAAAGAAGGCCTGGCTGTTGGATGCACACACGTACTGTTCAGAGGGCCAATCTCCCAGGTTTGCTGACTCTGCCCAAAGAGGCCCTGTTCCACATAAATGTCCACTGTAACAGTCCCTGTAACACTTGGACCTGCAGGATTTACCAGGTGCACTAGTACACATGGATCATTACTGTCAAGTACCCTCTTTATAATGGCAGCATAAGACACCTGTGGTATGTGCGGTGAGTGGGGGAAGAGAGTTAGAGTGCTAATATTAAGTACAAATATTATACTCGATCACCTATGGCCAGACAATGCCACCCTGGGAATTTCACCCAAGAAATTATGAGAACTATTAGGAGAATGCCCAAAAAAGAGAGAAGGCATTCAGATTTGTTATACTGATGAGTGAAGAGACGTGGCTCCAATGAAAGCAAATATGGGAAAACTTTATTTAAAGATAATCAAAGGTCGATTTAAAAAAAAAAAACATTTAAAAAATAGACCATTCACGCAGGATTTTTATGGGAAGGTAAGGGGCCTAATCAGAGCTGGGGCTCTCCGCTGGGGGGTTGGGCCAATGGGAGTCGAGAGGGAGCCCAGGAAAGTCACCCCAATAGAAAGAAATCAAAACTAGGGATGAATGGCACGACACACAGGGAGGAGATCCCACCACCCTAAGACACCAGTCCCACCACTGTAGGCCCGCAGCTTCTGAAAAGGCAGGGAAAGGGAACACTCATTAATGGGGGTTACTCTCAAGTCAAACACCTAATTGAAATAAATTAATAAACTACCAAACAATAATTCGTTGCAGGTGGTGGACAACCACCTATTTACCAACAAGCAAATAAACTTAACACAATACACCACAAAAAGTTTATCAAGACGAAAACATTAATTTGAAGAATTGGCAAATAAACACTGACTTATAACTTAACCACCATAATCACAATAGTCAAACTAATCATACAAAAGTAATTACTAGAATGCAGTCACTTGACAACAAAACAAACCATAAACCACACAAAAAAATAGTATCTAACGCAAACAAACAGTCACGTGATGTCATAATTAAATTAAATATTCTTAGAGTAAGACAAAAAAAGAAAACAAAGAATAAACCCCCTACTCACACATATGTGTAAAGGAAACATTAAAACTGAGCAACAGGTAGTAGTGCTGGCACACCAGACAGTCCAAACAGTCCCAGCCCGCTATGGGCCAAACGGCCGTATGGGAATCTGTGGGAGGACACTCATTTAGCGGCAAAGGGGGTGAGCTCAAGCAAACAAACACCTGCAGCAAAAGGATGCAACAAACTGCCAGAGACAAAACCGATGGAGGCAAAGCAGCAGCGTTTCTTGAGTCCGTGAGCTAGAGTAGCCGGCACAGCTCCAAGTAAAAGTGGCCCAGGCTCAATCTGTCAATCGGTGCACTGCGAGGGAACGGGGAGCAAACAGAGGCCACGGTCACGGCCTACAACAAAATGCTGTTTACCACACATGCAACATCAAAACATTACATGAGAGCATGAAAAAGAGGACCTACCAGTAACGGCCCGCGAGTGGCTCTCTTCCCAGACTATGGATCCACAACGGTGACTCTACGAAAATAATAAATGGCTACTATAACGACAGCAAGTAAAAACATTAAAGTGAAGGGCAAACAATGCAACCACTGCTACCATACCTGCCAGCGAGGTGGACAGGAAGTGAGGCGAACGGGGAGTAGGGCGTGCCTCTGATGTCAAAGCAAAAGAAGTTTAGTTGACCATTACCCAGCTTTATTGGGTGTCCTCCGACAGCGATTGGCTAATGTGAGCCACGATCGTTAGGTGAGCAAAATACAAAGCGCGCTTACTCCAAACAGAATACAGCACTCACTCATTCTGCTACACGTGGATGGTGCATCGTGTTTACCTCCTTGCTTTACACTTTGAGCTTGAGTCTCTGCAGACATCTCTCCAACTCGATTGCTCTGAACACCAACACAAACTGCCTTTTTAAGAATTGTTGCAAAGTCAGTAGATCTCTGCCAGCAAAGACTTTGAGCTCAGTAGCTTTTATTTTTCCATGACATTGTTGCTCTCCCTAAACATCGATCTTTATGTTTTAATTTTTTGAATACAACCGAAATATTACAAAACAAAATACAGATAAAACATAACAGTTGTGAGATAATTTAGCTGGATCAGAAAATAGATAAAATGTGTGTCTGCAATGGTTAGGGTTAGGGCCAGCAAATGTAGAATCAGAAACAATTAATACAGTCTGTGTTGTTATATAACCTTTGCATTTATTTTGACAAGTTCAATACAAAAACAAATGAACTACGTGCACTCGATTATGAAGATGATCAAAACAAAGAAACCATTGAGGAGGCTACAAACCCACAAAGCACCACATGAAATGAGTTCAGGAGATATTGCTGTTCTTTTCTAATATAAATGGGGATTTTCAGTTTAATCATTTCTTATGTATATTGTTTTCCAAAAACACACTGCTATCTAGCCAAGCAAGATTAGGAGCCACAAAAAAGTTAGGTAATCAAATTTTTTTTTCCAAAGAAGCGCTGGTAAGGCTTCATAAAGGCTGGTAAAGCTATTTTAAGGCCAACAAGGCTTTTATAAGGCTGTCAAAGGCTTTAAAGGGCTTTCCAGAGTCTCGTAAGGCTTTCCAAAGTCTGGTAAAGCTTTTCAGAGTCAGGTAAGGCTTTTCAAATGCTTTTCAAAGGCTTTTCAAGGGCTTTTAAAGGCTTTTTAAAGGCCTTTCAAAATCGGATAGAAGTGTGACAAAGGGTGACAAAGATAGAACAACAAGCAGGTACCAGTAACTTGATTAGACAGAGAGAGCATGAAAGCAGAGAGACAGTTCAATCAAAAAGATAGCATATCTGCAACATCGAATGGACAGCAGGAAACCCATAAAACAAAATGAAAAAAATCGCCAAGACAGCAGTTTTAGTGCAAGAAAAAAAAAAGCTGGACTATGGAACTTCTGTTTTGGTTTAAGTGCCATAAGCTCTACATAGTTGTCTCAGTTCCAGAGTTTTTACAAAAAAAAAAAGCAGCTACAGGTGTGCAGCACACCTCCACTGACACATTGAAAAACTCTGCTTTACTACAAAATACAGACTGACAGTTTTATCAGAGGTTAGTTGTAAAAATTCTGCCCAAGTCTTTAACTCAAATTTAACTTTAAATCAGACCTCCTTGGTTACCTTAAAATGTGAAGACTTGCGATACTTGAACGAATAATGTAAAGCATTTCAGTCAAATTAAAATACACGCATTGTTTAACCTTATCTTTTAAGTATTTAATTATAAAGTTAAGCTTTACATTAATGGCATTGAACTTAAGATTTGTTAACAGTTTAACAGATAACTTAATAGGCAGCAGATAACTTAATTTGGTGATCTTGAGATTAATGTTATGAGTAGGAGTTTATTTGATTTACCCCGGCTTGCTAAGCCCAAATATTCTCAGCGTTTTGTATATAAAGTAGAAAGTGAGATTTTTTTTATTTTTTTTTTAATTATTAATTATTAATATGACTCTGTAAATTAGACAAAAGGTCACTTTTACTTTTGTCCCAATTTTTATCACTATTTCAGCAGATCAGCTAGTTGGACACATATACTGTACACTTGCACATCATGGCAATCTCTAATGGCTGTACTGCCTCCACAATGTCTGCTTAACACTTTTAACATTGTAAGTAATTCACTCTTGACTACATGATTTCAGACTGGAACCCAACTAATATGCAATCGTTTGAGCTGACCAACACACTGACTATAATCTCTAAAATTTGCTAACCAATTAACCAAAAATGATTAATTAATTTTTTCTCACTGTAAAAGACGTAATGACATCAGTAAACTGTAAATTTATCCTAAAGAAAATGTAATATAAATGGGTGGTGATTCTCACAATTGGAGACAATTAAATAAAAAAATAATCAGAAATCTAAACAATAGTGAATAAAAACTGTTGTTGTTGTTGTAGCCCTAAAAATAAACGCAATCTGTCAAGCACCAGAGAGAATCCACACGCAGAATCACAAGGCAGAGGCAGAAATAAGGCAAAAAAACTTAAATTTTACTGAGTTTTCCCAGTAGAACGGAATGTAGTCTTTAGCATGTAGTATATTAAGTGTCGATGCTGTGTGGATGATGAAGGAAACTCCGCTGACACTGACTTGATTGCATAAACCAAG
>JAQMCX010000050.1:6324625-6337614 GCA_029814765.1 Acanthurus leucopareius
TTGGAACACACCCTCCGGTCCCCCTTCTTAAAAAGAGGGACCACCACCCCGGTCTGCCAATCCAGAGGCACTGCCCCCGATGTCCACACGATGTTGCAGAGTCGTGTCAACCACGACAGCCCCACAACATCCTGGGCCTTGAGGAACTCCGGGCGGATCTCATCAACCCCCGGGGCCCTGCCACCGAGGAGCTTTTTAACCACCTCAGTGACCTCAGCCCCAGAGATGGAAGAGCCCTCTCCCGTGTCCCCAGGCCCTGCTTCCTCAAAGGAAGGCGTGTCGGTGGGATTGAGGTGGTCTTTGAAGTATTCTTTCCACCGATCCACAATGTCCTGAGTTGAGGTCAGCAGTGCACCGTCCCCACCAAAAACACAGTGTTTACACTGCACTGCTTCCCCCTCCTGAGACGCAGGATGGTGGTCCAGAACCTCTTCGAAATCGTCCGGAAGTCGTTCTCCATGGCCTCACTGAACTCCTCCCATGTCCGGGTTTTTGCCTCGGCAACCACTGCAGCTGCACTCCGCTTGGCCTGTCGGTACCTGTCTGCTGCCTCAGGAGTTCCACAGGCAAAAAAGGGCCGATATGACTCCTTCTTCAGCTTGACGGCATCCCTCACCGCCAGTGTCCACCAACGGGTATTGCCGCCCCGACATGCACCAACCACCTTACGGCTGCAGCACCGATCGGCTGCTTCAACAATGGAGGCACGGAACATAGCCCACTCAGACTCAATGTCCCCCGCCTCCCCCGGAACACGGTCGAAGCTCTCCCGGAGTTGGGTGTTGAAGCTCTTTCTGACGGGAGACTCTGCCAGACGTTCCCAGCAGACCCTCACAATACACCATAACGCCATAAACATCCCTAATATTCAGTTGTGTCCCACTATGAAATCGTGTTTCTTCTAAGGAATAGTGTACTAAAAACTTTGGGAAATACATTTTTTTATTAAGACTTAGATGAGAAGACAACAAGTTGAGGATAAAGATCATAAAAAGGTGGAAACAGTTTAATTGCCTTTGTTAAAAATTTGAAAGATGCCTCCTAGCACCTCTAAAGCCTACTAATACATAAACTTTGTCTTATTTGTTTCATCCATTTGCAAATAATAGGCAGAGACTGTATTTTGTAGTTGTGATGTCTTAATGCTGTCACTATTTCTCTATTAAAGCCAGCTGAGCTGCAGTGAACAGCTACTTATGTATTTGTGATGGTACAAACAAAAGTGTAGATTTTTCCTTCATCACTTACACTGGAGGGGATCTCTTTGTCGCCTGAGTGGACAAGAGAAGCAATCACAGCAACTTTTGTACTCTTGGGGCTGATCATATTGTTTTGACATGGACTTGAAAAATTGGCAACCTCTCCTTCAAATGTCACGGACCAAAAATGAGAAAGCTTAAAACAACAATAAGAAAAGCTTTATTGGACATCTTGCATGCACTTATGTGGCTAGCACAAAATTCAGCTTTAGGTTGATATTATCAGAGGTTACATGAAATTAACCAAAATGAATGCAAACATATTGAATCTGAAGCTATGTACTGCTTCTACAGCGGTTCCTGGATTACTTTTAATACAGACGAAAGTCTGCAAGGAAGTGTGTGTCTTCTGTTACACTGAGTGACAAGAAGGGATGTGTGAATTTAAGGATACAAAAAAATGGAGGCTTTAACTTGTCTTGTTCAACTACAGCCAGATTATTTTTATTCAAAATGTTTACATATAGCTATTTATTCCAAATTTAGTTGTTATCACACAGGGAAAACCTGAGACTGGTAATTATAATACTGTTTGTGAAGAAAAATAAGTTATAGATTAATGATTTGGACTTAAATTTGAAAAAAATGTTGTTTATTGAATTAATGCATATGTAAATACTCATCCATTACATGGAAGGTAGGCATCATCACAGGAATCATAAGAAACTAGTACTGTTAAGCTGTAGTCAGTGTCTCAGTAAACAGGCCTCCACTGCCTCCATTCCTCTTCTTCTGCTGCTGCTTCCAGACAGATAAACAGTCTGTCTCTGGCCTCCTCCAGGACACACACACACACACACAGCCACGGCTCCATTTAACACAAACACATCTGAGTAGTTACATGGAAGCAGCAGCAGTAAACGCCTGTTTCTGCCCTGCCGTCCCTCTGCAGTGGAGTTGAGCATCCACCTCACTCGCTATAGAGAAAACAGGCAGCCCCCCCATCTCCCCCCACTGTCAAACAAACATAACATGCTATTCCTTTATTTACACCTCCCTCTGTGGCTGATAGAGCAATCCCCTCCATACACGCACAGTCACACATACAATCCCTGTTGTGACACTGCACCCATACAGGATTTTCATTACAGACGACGTCCATGGCAAATATTGGTTCTAGGCGAGATGTCTCATTTCCATGGAAGAGTAAACGTCAACCCCTGTCACTGTCTATCTGTCTGTCTCTCTGTCTGTGTGTACACTGCTCAACAGTGTTTTTGAACGAGTTTTTGCTCGAGTTGGAAGCCCACGGCACACCAGCAAGACGAACTGCATAACAAAGAGCAGATATGAAATTGTGTACTGTATCAGGAGATAAATGGTGTTTCTGAATAGGCAGAGGCAGAGCAGAATGGAGACAAACAGAAGGGGCTTCAATTTTCTGATAACCAGCTGAGGTTACCATAGATACTCTAACCTGCACAAGAGCATGCAGTGATTGCCAAGCTCTCTCAACCTTTCTCTCTCTCTCTCTCTCTCTTCCATCCTCTGTGCCTGTCTTTCGATCTTTCCTCCTTTCTTTCAATCTTTTTTCTTTACTTCCAAATCGACTCTGTTTTGTGGCCCCAGTCCTCTTTTTTCTTATTCTGTCTCTCTCTGTTCTGCTTTTCATCGTGGAGGAGGGTTGGAGGAGGCTACAGCTCCTCTTGTCTCCTCACTGCAGTGTTGCCATAGAAACAAGGGGATGGAGATGTATGTTGTTTTTTTGTTGTTGTTTCCAGAAGCAGACAGGGAGCAATGATGGAAGAGAAAAAGACAGAAGGGAGGGAAAAGAAAGAAAAGCAGATAAAAAGCCTGTTTTATTCATTGTTTTTCCTAAATGTTCAACACAGCAACACAGGTCACATTGCATCATTATAACGGGACCTCATTTACAACACACGAGACATTAACACCTTTATTCTCCAAAATGTCAACTTTTATTCTCGGAAATCATCTCAGGGTTTCTTTTTTTAACGTGACATGAAAAGCAAAAACCTTACAAAAGTTTAGATAATACAAGAATGTTAGTGCATTTTTCTACCCATGTGAAGTATTTGATCAGTATGTTTACATGATTGAGACCACTTACTACAAATGTTTACTAACTTATATCTTTGCAAAGAATTTTTCAAATGGCAAAAACATTTTATATTTTCTAAGTCTAAATCTCTATGTGTAGTGACTTCTACTCATTATACTACAGCAGCAGAGAGAAACAGGCAGGTATGTATACATATATTTGTAATAACTTAAGTATTTAATCACTAAAAACTGCTCCAGTAAAACAACTGGAAAGTTTTCACAGAGGTACATCTGGACCTGTTGCACAAGAATATGGTTGAGTTTGCTGCAAACACAATGATTTTAACAGACAAAAATCTGCCCATAATAATAAGCAGTCTGTGAATATTAATAGAAAACACATTCCTACTGGTTTATTCAATCCTGGGCTACTGTAGAAACATGGTGGAGAGACATGGCAGCTCATTCTATGGTAATGAAAACATATTAAGTCTTTTTTTAAAGTGATTCTACACTCATGAGAAGAAATCTCTGAATGTTATAGTTTTATTTCTACTATATTCTGCTTATAAATCCTCCTTAACTTTTGCACTAGACCCTTAAAGGATTCAAATGAAGATGCTTTTATTCCATGATAAGACCAACACCGATAATGAATTAGTGTCACCAACATGTATTGTGTGTATCCAAAGCCTGATATATTGTCTTCCTCTGTGAGCCAGACCTTCATTGTTTATCAAAACCTGATAAATAAACACACCTATAACCCACACTGCGGTACTGGGTACCATCCTTCACTACCACACACACTGTTGTTCTTTTTAACTGAATCCTACATCCACCATCTTGCTGGTAGAAACACTTACTAAAGCACCCCAATGCATATGTATCAATCTGCTGCTGAAAATAGTTTGATGAACATCTCCTGACATCAGCCATCAGCTCCAGAATACATTATGTTTACTGGGAACTGCACATCGGGGAAAACTTTCCATATATGCATTTGATGACTCAAAGCAGGAAATGCAATAAGAGCCAATGAGAGAGGAGACGGACAAAGAAGAAAGAGAAACTGAAGTAGGGTGACAGAAGAAGACTGAGGAGTGAAACAGCTGACTGAGCCAGACTGAGCTGCGGTAAAGCAGCAGCTTTGAAGGAGACACCTATCAGGTGTTTAGCTCCTGCTGCCTGGGTCAGTGCACTGAAAAGGTCAAGCAGCCACTTTAAAGGTCAGTCCACCACATACATAGTTACCTGGAACAACAGATACAGTCATAGTATCAGTAATGGTGATAGTAAGCTGCATTATTTCCTGTTAAACAGTGAGAGAAGTTTGGATTGGACACCAAACCTGGCTTAGGAATCTCAAAGGCTCATCCAATCCCCCTTTTTCTTTAGTTGTCTCCTTATTATTTTATTTGTCTTTTCCTCCTTTTCCTTACTGATTTTTTCTCAACAATTATGTTTTCTATTTTTCAACTGCCTTTCATTTACTCTTTTCCTTCTCTCTTCTGTTCTTCATTTATTAATCTGCTTTTACTCCACTCCTCTGTTCTTTCCCTTTCCAGACATCCTCCCACACACTTCTTCATTTCTCTGGTCTCTTTCTTCATGATTCACTTCTTTTCTCCCACTTTTTTCTATTCAATTCTTTTCACATTTCATTTTCCCAATTGTTTGCTTCTGAACTTGCTCTTTTCTTATAATCTGTATTTCTACCCCTTTCCCATTTTAGTCTCATGTTTATATTGTTATATTTTTGTTGTTTATTACTAATCATATTCCAGTGAAAACACTCTGGCTGGCCTGTAACCAGATGCCAACTTGCAATGTGATCAAGCCACTCTTCAACACACTGACGTTTCGACTCATGAGTAGACTACTCAGCAGACATTACTACATTATTACATGAGTGCTTCTTGCTGTGGGTTGGACCACACTCATCTGTGTAGTTTCATGACAGCATCTTGCATGTTTGAGCTGCTATCATGCTGACAAATTCTGTCCACAGACTGACAGTCAGACATATATTCTTCTTGCAACAACGAGATGAAAGACACACATTCACACACATATATATACATGTGTGTGCATGTATTCATAAATATAGGCTGACAGTTCAGTGGTCTCTAGTTTTAGCCCAAAAACTTTACAGGAATTGTTTAAATGGGGCTACAGTGAGTCACAACTAAAAAACTAGTGAGACAGGGGTGTGAACTACTTCCTACATACACCCCCCACACTTCATTTTAATATCAAGTACACACCCTTAAATATTTTATAATGGCATCTTTCAGGGTCGTGACATTATTGCTTTGACAATGTCTGTTCACAGACAGACACCCAAAAAAAAAACACCTGGCAAAGTAATCAAACCTCTTTCTGTGGTAGTTCCAGCTTCAACAGGTGTCTCAAGAGGCACATCTTGCCAAGAGGACGGTCACACACACTTACAAGGTGAAAACAATACCAGCCAAGCTGTTGCGGCTGGTAGCAAAGCAGGATGTTATATAAGTAACTGTATCTACCAAGACAGAGACATTGTGAATGCTTAATTAAGTTGAAACCTTCATAGTCTTCTGCAGCCACTGTGTTTGTTTGCATCACACGGAGTGACAACCACAGGCCTCTTGCTGAGGACAGATAGCAGGTGAATAAGAGGCCATTTGAGTGCACATTTCTTCCTGTCCACATCATCGATCAAACACTATCATCTCACATCCTGTCTGCCACCGGTTTCATATTTACCAATAATATCAAACCAGTAGTCCCAAAACAAAAGGACATTCAGCAGTGACCCTGATTTGAACGGTGACTGAGGTGATGTGATAGCTGTGTTTGTTCGAAGGCCTCGCTGTGAACAACAGATGATCACACGCTAACATAAACATGTCACATGCTGTGTTTGGGGACTTAGTCACACCCAGGAACTGCTGGACTCGTGTTTGACATCGTCAAGCATTTAAGAGCCACTTCCCTGAACGATAAGCTGCTCTACTTCTCCATTTGTGAAGGAACAATCAACTGCTCGTAAACTTGGAGGACAAAAACACACTGCTGACCTGCAGTACATCGTCAACAAGTCATGCAAACCTTCACAGAGTAAAAAATAGTGAGCACTTTTGTTGACTTAGCCCTGCTCTGTGGTTTGACACCACTGCTTTCTGTGAAACACAGTTCCAAGAAACATCTTAAGCCAAATACTAAGTGATCTTTGAGTGCTGATTCACTCAAATCAAGAAATAAACGACAGCTTCTACAAGTTATCAAGAAGAAAGACTGGATGACACTGCATGTCACATGACAAGCAAAAACAATGTAGCAGTAAAACGATGAATGATTCGTCTAAAATTATTTGTTGGTTAAATGATTAGTAGACAGCTCCATAATTATTCATGTGCATTTTCAAATAAAACTAGCTCAATTCTTCTTCTAGAATATAAGAATATATTGGTTTTTGATGTTCTACCTATTTTCATAGCCACATTTATCTGCCATTGATTAATTTAGCTAAATGTAACATCCAAATTCATAAAAAAATGTTGCTCTACAACACAAGTAAAAACAAAGAACCTGATCCCTTTTTCTGCATTCACACAAGGGTGTAGGGGACATAAGGCACCTCAGCATTGGTATCAAACTGCTTCAGGGATAAACGGTTGGTGGTGATAGTGTGCCTGGAAATGTAGCAATGCCCCAAAAAAGTGGAGAAAAAGACAACTAGCTGGCAAAGCCCCAAGTGAATGAACTGGAGTAGACTGTGATAAACTGTTAAACACATGTATGGCCACTAAGGGAGATTCAGGGTTGCCTAATATTCATTCAAATATGCAAAAGTTTATTTAAAGCTATAACTTTGTGACAGGACTTTAATTTTAACTCACATGTTCCTTGATCTTGTATTCATTTGATGCACCAGCTGGCAAACACACTAAGTGTTCTAATCTCACTAAATGCTGAATGCTGAATGCTGAATGCTTAAAGCCGAGAGGCTCTTTGTTTGTTCTCAAGCAATTATTTCCACATTTGCTATATTGCTCATGCACTTCTACCTCAATGTCTGAGGCCTTTCTGCTGTTTCCGACAATTTCTGCTATGTTGGGAAAACAAAAATTGTTCTAAGTTCAAAATATTAGAAGTCCCTGAGCAGCACAGTGGAGCATGGAGACTCAGAGGACTGGTAACATTGGAAACAGAGCAGAGTTGTGTGCAAATTAGTGACTGCGCTGATTCTTAAGGCCTGTCACACAACTAAAACACAAGAGACTAAACAACTGTACAAAAAAACCCTCCACAGTTCCGCTTTATTAGAAGACATGGTCATTTGCAACTTCACAAATTTCCACACATTGTGTGAATCATCTGGGGCCTCTGGCCCCCTTGAGGCCTCGGCCCCCAGGAGAGTTCCCCACATTGCGTGGTAGCCAGTCCAGCTTTGCTTATTTCATTGTACACCGCATGCATTTATATCTTAGAGTACAAAAACATCATTTCAGACCTTGCTGAATCGCGAGTAGCATTTGTCATGACTTTTGATTGATTATTTGATCAATTCTATGCATTAAATAGGAAAGCTTGGATAAAAAATGAATGATGGACCCCTGATGAGAATAACTATCATGCACTCAGAACATTATACAAAAACAAGGAAACACTACATAATGTAGTGCTGCACATGAAATTTATCCAGAGATAGGTCTTAAAAAAGAGGCTGGTTGTCTTTCTTTTGTGTGTACAATCTTCATCTTTGTTAACAGCAGGATGAGTGTGATTAATACACACCTTTATAAGCCTGAAATGCTACCTATGATTCAAAGAGTGGACAATGAGTTGATACTTTGTGACTATGCAAATGACATGAGCATGCACTTATCATACAAAAAGACTCAAAACAACAGCAACAACAACGACAGAAATAACATTAAAATGGCTTCAATGTAAAGAAGAGACAGCCACAACAACTAAGACAACAGCAGCAACAATCATTTAGCAACCATTCCAAAAACAAAGACCCTAAATTATCTTTGAGATGTATTCAACAAAATCAATAATACAATAACAACTGGTGTAGCAAA
The DNA here is from genome assembly GCA_029814765.1 of Acanthurus leucopareius. Classification (NCBI taxonomy): domain Eukaryota; kingdom Metazoa; phylum Chordata; class Actinopteri; order Acanthuriformes; family Acanthuridae; genus Acanthurus; species Acanthurus leucopareius. The sequence continues at coordinate 6,332,964 of JAQMCX010000050.1, forward strand.
AACAGCATCAGCTCTTGTCTGCTCTGCCCATCCGTCACACACCAACTGGGAGTGTAAGAGCTGGAAAATTGTAAGTAGCTCCAAACTTATCTAAATATACACTAGTCCAAACAAAACTGTAAATCAGACTGCAAAGAACCTTGCATGTGCGGTTCAGATTGTCAAGGGACATTTTAGTGGGAAATAAGCCAACAAACTGTGCTGCTGTGAGCTTTGGTTCACAGTCACATTCAGTCTAATGACACAAGACACACATACAAAGACACAGTTTCATGAGAAAATGTATCATTAGAGTGAACAGGCCCAAATATCTTTCTACTGTTCAGTTTTTCAAGGAGCTGGACTGATTGAGTCAAGTGTTTGGGTTCTAGTCCTCAACACAGATAAAAATACGCATATAGTTTATTATTCTAAAGACAAACAGGTGATCTGCACCTGCACTGTTTGAAATACATTTAACAACAGGAGGCACAAAGTGCTAAATACAAAGTGCAGATACAGAGAAGTGACTTCACACTGTTTGACACTGGTCTGAAGCGAACGTCATTTCATTCACGTAGACTGATAATGATTGTTCTGCATTTTAAACTCGACTTTAGTTTGACCCGGCAGACCAGTGAAATTTAAATATTTACACCCCTTCTTTACATTTTATAACAACGAAAATGGAATCGATTTATACTTTGACTGAATGAGACGCAACTTAATGTCAGCTCAGGAGTGCTGCTTACAAAACTTCAAGTACTTTTTTTAAAATTAGAGTCAGATTTAGCCAGTCTGACATTTAAAGGGAGGTTTCTCATACTTAGGCCACAGTTTCACATCTCATTGTGGTCTGGCAGGGCCATAGATGAATGAGTTTAAGACGTCATTTCAAGTAGGCTGGATACTACATAATTACCAGTTCTCTTTTTCAATCAGACACCAACATGAACCTTTCCAACACCTAATTATACTTACTTTCCGATTTTAAGTAAAAAAAAAGATGGCAACTTTTCTGGAAGCTACAAACCAGAGTCATTCTCTGAAGCCATATAAATATAGGCCATGCAGCTGTTGTAAATGTCACAAAGGGGGAAGCATTTATTATCAGGCTTTTATTTGGAACAGACTTCTATGGGCCTTTCAATATATTTTTCTCAGATTTTAGTAAGATGCTTCCCTGTTTCCTGTTCTGTAACTTGTAATTTTGCTGCTGCTGTTTGCTGTTAATGCAAAAATATTTTTGTGATTACTCTACGACTTTAAATGAAATGAACCACACACACAGTAACATCGGTACAATAACATATTCATGCTGCACTCAGCATTTAAGCTATAGTTTCTCTTTTTGACAAGAGTTTTTTTTCTTCTTAACAGTTATATTTAAGATATGTGTTAAAACTAGAGTCAGTAGTTAGTGTTAGTCCATGCTTGCTGTGTAGATAGATTACTTTATCAGTCTTGAGGCTTTTATTTTTAACACACCTGTAGGAGCTTCGTGGTGAGAAATTGCAACAACCATTTGATTTAGATGCTAATTTTGTCAGGTTTAAAGACATGGGAAGTCATTATCATTTGACATTAAATCAACCCTTACCCTGTTGGTCACTGCTGATAACTAATGTTGAGGAAAGGCAGGGACGGACTGTTTTTGCAGGCACACAATGAGAAAGTTTTGACTTCATGTCTAAATTAACACTAGTGATACAGAAATCTTTGAAAATTGTTTTGACTCAAGTAAATGGATTTAACATTACAACTACAACAACAACGAAAGTGGCAGCAATATATTTAGGATTACTTTCAGAGACATTTGATGAAGAATAGAAGCTTAGCTTATTGCTTAGAGCCAATCAAAAATTTATCTCAATTTATACAGGATCTTTAAGCTTGTTTTGTCCTTACTGGTGTCCTCTCTATGATGGCCAGGACACGTTTAAATTGATGTTGATTCAATAAATAAATAAATAAACAAAAATTGTCTTCAAAAGATGTCCACTACAAAGCACTGGAATTTCCTAAGTCCTCTTGTCTTTGAAGGATTTTGTGAACCTAAATCCTTCTGGTTTCCTTGCCTGAACAACATGCAGCAGCAACAGGTCAATATCCCATTTTGTCACAGCTGGAGCGTTCAGCTGTGCTTGGTGCCACTGTTAGCATCCATCCTTACAGTCGTCATGATATTTATTGTTCTTGGTGTGGAAGGCCCCTGTCACATGTGTCAAATATAAAATGCTGTGTTTAAATGATCAAGTTCAGGTTCCCAAACGCAGCCACAGATATTTAACCTTTCTCTGTCTGACTATGCTAACTGTAATCTGTCATTAATGACCCCTTTTAAATGTCTTATCCAATCTTTGTCTCTTCTGCACAGATATCAGGCATTTTTCTTCCTTTCACAACAGATCATATAATAAGGCAAGCTGCTGATCCACAAAAAGCTAGTAACATGACCTCTGACCCCTGTCTGAAAGTCAAATACTTGTTTTGTGATCTGTGTGGGTCTCTTGCTGTACACATGCTTGTCCTCATTATTGACATTTCTCTTACTGTGCTGTTAATTTTAGTCCAGTAAGAAGCACAATGGACTGCCAGGGAAAATAATTTTTCTGCATTTAATAAGACTGTTATCACTCATTTTATCTAAGTAAGCTCTTGCATACAAGAGTAAAAAGCTACAGTTACTGTTGAGGATGAAAACCTAAAAATTTTCTGACATTATAATGAGTTTTTCCACTCTGAAAACTATCCTAAACTTAGTCTGTACTTGAAGTATTTTCTTTTATCTGGGTTATTTTTTTTCTTTTAATTTCACCTGCACTTATTCTGAAGTCCATGTCACTTGGAAGTTTTTACATGAGCAAGGACAAAGAAATTTACCGGTGAAACCCACTGTAGAATCATGATTTTTTTACATAAATTCAAAAGTTTACTAATCATGAGAATAGTTTAGAAGAGTTATGATGTCTGCTCTAAATTTTCACTTATGGCATTTATCATTAAGACTAAAGGCAGGGGGAACCAGCCAACCCGACTCCAAAGGTAACAAAGCATCCCTGTTAGCACCTCTACAACTCTTTAAATACCAGGATCTGACTTATTAAAGCCAATTAAGCCATATCACTTTTTGTTAGAGAGAATAACTTGTTTTTTTAACCAAAAAATTGGTTCTGGATTATTTTCGATAAAAACACAAGTTGTCATTTTTCTCTCTTTAGTTTTTGTAAAAATTAAACACAACAAGATATAATGTGGCTGGTTTGTGAGATTTAGAGATTACTGTCTCAAATTCTGACAGAGAAGCTGTATCCTGATAAACTTTTATTTGTTGTAGTCTCATAATAAAAGATACGTTATGTCCCTGAGTCCAGAGTTAATAAGTAGCAAATGAAACATTTAAATTATATTAGCAAGCATATATAATATTTAAAAGCACAAAATGTAAATTCAAGGTGAATATGTAATTTGTGTCAGTGTGTTTCCTTGCTACAATAAGGTGAAATAGCAGTGTGTAAATCACTAAATCATGCAAACTAGGAGGCAAAGAGCCACAGTGTGACGTCAATGAAGCTTCAAATGCAAAGAAGATTATGAGACATGTAAATTCTAAGTGAAGTGTGAAGACTTCTGTGCAAAAGAAATGAAGCGTTATGGCACCCAGCTACGGAAGAGTGATGTCTGTAACTTCCTACTGCCCTCACTGATTATGACTTTTTTTCACAGTGGTTACAAAAACAACCCACATCTTCCCTGAAAAGACATGACTAAAGACAGTCACAAATAGAGAATGACTGCAGCAGGACTGCAGTCTCCTGCCCTGTCAACAGTTTGCTCCACGCATACTCTTTTGTTTGGTTTCTCTGTTACTTTCTCCTGATCCATCATTCACACACACTAACACATAACAAGGCACAAAAAGGGGGGCAAGCCCAGGTCCAATCTATTCTAAATATCATAAATCAAAACAGCACAGAGTGCTTTCTACTGCGACTAGAACTCAAATCTTTGCCCAAAGGCTGCATTGTTCAAACAAAACTGGGAGGATCCATTATTTGAATATGTACATGTACTGCAGCACGTCCTGGAGAACTGCCCAGGGCCTCACCAAGCCTTGTGTTTGTGTGTGTGTGTGTTTTAATGTGTGTGTATGAGCTCATAGGTTGTAGTCAGTGCATGTCATTTCTCTTCCTTATATTTTCCATTAAAACATTAACACCAATGAGGCCTGGCAGTCAGTCATCTTGTGCTCCTTGTGCTCAGAGGAGCAGTGTGTCTTGTCATGTCATCAGCTGATCTCTTCTAGATGTATATTTGAAGGATAACATCCTCAGTTCCTGCTGAAGCAAAACCACATTCTGTTCATTGTTCTCTATAACACTCTTGTATACATGTCATGTTTCACTATGTTCCTCCACACATTGCAGATTCCACAGACTATACTTTGAGGACAAACCTACCTACATTCAGGATTTAGTCTAACAGTTCAGGAGCCAGTGTAGGTTTGATTTAATAAGTATGCAGACTAGGCCTGCACGATTAATCGTTTTAGAACCTCGATGTAGATTCACCCCTACATGCGATTTCATTTCTAAATTACGTCGATTTTTTTTTTCCAAGAGCCGGCGGCATGTGTCAGAGTTGTAAACAAGCGCTCCAAGGCTTCTCCCTT
>JAQMCX010000050.1:6342923-6363797 GCA_029814765.1 Acanthurus leucopareius
ACGCAAGTTTTTTTCTAGACGGAGGGGGAAGGATATTCGGTTTTACAAAAACCCGGCTACGTGTGGACGAGGCCTAAAGATAGGATGTTCCTGTATGTGTACATGCTAAATGAGCTTAAAACTGAGGGGGTACTCTTTGCTCCCCCTAACCTTGGTCCAACATCATCCTGTTTGAAACCCTTTACAAAAAAAAAATTAGCTAATATAACTAAGCTACAGTAAAACCCTTTTTATCATTTCAATACTGTGAAAAAGTAATTCATGCTTTATTGCATCTTGCCTTGACTTCTGTAACTCTTTATACATGGGAGTCAGTCAGTCATCCCTTTAAACTCTAAAACTTATGCAGAATGCTGTCGCAAGGTTTTTTAACTGGTTTCCATAAAAACAAATGTATTTCCACTTACTCCCTACTAATTTTAGAATTTTCTTTAAGAACGCACTTTTTGTCAACAAAGCACTTTATGGTTTAGCACCTTTCCACCTGTCTGACCCTTTAAACCTTGTTTAGCCCACCCAGGTCACTCAGGTCTTATAACCAGCCAGTGTAGCCAACTTCCCCACTACATTAGACATTGAGTCATTCAAAACTCAGCTCAAGACTCAGCCATTTTCATTGGTCTTTGAATTCACCTAAACTGCCAGCATTAATTGGCCTTTTAAAACAGTCCTCCTTTAGTTTTTTTCATATTACGTATCAATTTTTATCCTGGTCTCTGGGTTAGGGTTAGGGTTGTGTCTATAAATATGTACTATAGTTGTTTGTTCTGCCGAACTGTTCGTGTTGTTTTCATTGTTTTAATTGTTTTGCCCTTCCTTATAAAGCCCTTTGGTTAGGCTAATGCCAATTTAAATACGCTATAAAAATTAATTTGGTTGAGTGACTGAAATACAATTACAGTACGGACAAAAACCAAACATTTCTAGCATTTTAAAGGGAAGAACTGATGGCAGAGCTTTTCTGTTGAATTTCAACAGATTGTGCAGGGTACAAAAAGTGCTGACTCAATATATTTAGCAATTCTTTCTACTGTGGGAACAGTAAATTTATTCACCTTACGTCCCTACTATTGAGGCTTTTACAATGGCTGCTTGTAAAACTTGGTTCAAGTTAATTTTAAAAAAGCAGATGAAATAGTTAGGGTCAAAAAAATGCTTCAACAATAGAAATTTCCAGTAAAATTGAACTCTTATTTTCTGAGTGACAGGAGATCCCTGAAAAGTAGCAATACAAGTACGCCACAGCAATGAGTGTTAAAGGCCAACAAATGCAAGACACTTTCCATAAATTCTGACTGAAGAGATGTGGAAATATGTTTTGCCTAATTCCTTCTCCACAGAGATAATTTCCTGGCTGTCGCTAAGGGACGTTGTTGACTGGCCAAAGTTCGAAGGCTGCCCTCATTTTCTACTGCAAGCACAATCAATAAAGACTCACTGATATGTTGCAGAGCTCACAGCACACCACTTTAGTCCACATCTAGAAAATGTGATCAGAGCAATATAAAAAGTTCACACACAGTGGTAGTCATTACAGTGGATATAAGCTGTATTTTTGATTTATTTTATTTTCAAGATAATTTTTTGGCATATTCACTCATTTGCTAGCTGGGGAGAGACAGGAAAGGTAGGGGGTGACATCCAGAAAAGAGCCAAGGCTACAATCAAACCCCTGGCTACACTAAGTACTCTGCTTTAATGCATGTTATGGGCTCACAAGGTAAGCTACCGAGGCGCCTGAATTCATAAAAACATAGTACAATAAAATACAACGGACCATATTCACACAGCAGCCATTTTTCTCTGACATCATGCTGAGGAAGAGAAGTATATACACAAACTGGGGACCAACCCTAAGTTGAGTAGCTGCGATTACTGCCCCAGTGTCTCTGATCAGAAGCTAAAAGGATCCTGAATGGAGAAAATTCAGTGGCATTGGGTTATTTTCAAAATGAATCAACATCTTTGATAACCTATTATCGTTCAACAACAACCACTTACATTCAACCACTGCAGAGCTAACATCAAGGAAACTAATATAGAAGGGAAGGTCATTGCATCACGATACTATCTTTACAATGCTCTGCTTGGTGCCAGACATTTTGTAAATTCTATTGAGGTCATAGGTGTAAAAAATTGAGTTATCCATATTACCACCTAAAAAATGGTGATGGTGGAACTGCTTTTATCAGGTACTCAGACACACCACTTCAACTGAATGACGATGTTGTTCCATGTCTCCCAAATGTATTAATAAATAACTGTTTACAAGCAAGTTTATTATATTGACATTGTATACATGCAGACAACTTTATTAGCTAAAAACAGTATCTCATTTATCAAGCACTAGTCAGAGGTTGTACTGTGTGGAAGTGGGCTTTCATGTTGATGCCAAAAGTTAGCAATGAACCTGAGCTAGTAATGAAAACAGCCATAAGCGGACAAGAGCTCAGCCATCAGTTTTGTCATAAGCCAAAGAATTTTACCAAGCTAACATGAGCCCAGGGCTATTTGACCACTGAGGAGGAGTTTAAGAGAGGCAGGCAGTCAAAATTAGAAAGGAACATAATTATATTCAGCAAAATCTGCTGAACTCTAGCAATCCAAATACAAATGGAAAGTAACATGAAACCAAAACATTAATAGAACTACTGCCTATAAATTAATCAAATTATTTACTAGAGCGATTGCAGCCAGGACCACTATTAAACTTAACATACGTGATTTGAACGTGGCCCCATGTTGCACTACTACCGGGAAAACTGTTGACAAAGGACAAAAAAGTAGGAAAATATCATATGCAGATCAGTTTGCCACCCAACCCAGCTCCAACTCACATATATAACATTTCGTACCTTTTCCAGAATTCTACTAGTGCTGCTCCATAGTGTTTTAAAGAATTTATTCTTTGCTATGTATTACTTGTGCTGTATTGAATGAATATAAAAATTAAATTTGGTGTTTGAATTAAATTGATGTGATTGTGTCTCTATTTAGTGTGTTGACTATTCATATGACAGTTTGCTTTGTGCAAGTCAGAAAAATGATAACATGTTTAAATTATATGGATATTTAAAAGTCATTTAAAGTGAAACCACACAGTCGTCTGAGTAAACTCAAGTTTACGCTACTTGAAAGTAAAGTTACACATCCTCTGTTTTTAACTACTTACATTTATCTAATAATTATTTATTTTACAGATATAATTTTTTAGGAGTAAAACACCGGAATTAGAAAGTCATTTGGCAGAATATTAACTGGACACAGTTTTGATTTTTTTCATTTTTCATGTAAAAACATTTTAAGGTTCAGACTTAAGAAATAAGAAGATTTACTGCTTTTCCTTTTAACTGAAAGAATTATGTTGAAATAATTTTGAAATAATTTTGAGTTTTAAACTGATGGTTAAACAAAACAAACGTGAAGGTGTAACTTCGAGCCCTGGGTAACAGTGAAAAAAATTCCTACTATTTGTAGAATTTCTACAAAGCAAACAATCAATTGATTACTGGAAAAAATAATGAGTGGATTGGATTCAAATCCATAATTAAAGCAATTATTAGTTTCAGTCTTATACAAAATAGGTCCACTTAAACTAACTACAACAGTAGAATCCTGCTTTTACTTTAATAAATAAGTCAAAAAACTAAGGATAACATATATATTAGTTTAACAGTCATGGAGAAATTTTTCTGCATTTAGTAACTTTATTTAAAAATACTTTAAGCAGATTTCCTGATTATATTCGGACACTCCTGTGGAAGTAATTAAATGCAGGACTTGAAAAAGAAGTTTTCTACTGTGTACTACTATTAATACTAACACTTAAGTAAAGAACCTAAACATTTCCTTTAACATCGGCCATGACAAAAAGAGTTACATACAGCAACAAGGCACATACTCCTACTTTTCCTCTACTGGTAAATAAACACAACTGTGCATGTTTACATCATTTTGTCAAATGACAATGTTACATCACCTGCTAAATATCTGGCTGCAATGTCCAGGGTCCCAGTTGCAACTCCCTACATTACAGATCACCTAAGGTGAAAGGTCATCGGGTGGCGTAAACTAACTGACAGTGGCCAGCTCTCTTTTTTTATTGTTGAATTATTAATAATTGTTAAACCTTCTTCTTGATAAAACCACAGCCAGTCCTCCACATAGATAGATAGATAGATAGATAGATAGATAGATAGATAGATAGATAGATAGATAGATAGATAGATAGATAGATAGATGCCTTGACAAAAGAGGTGAAGGGGAACATTTAGGCCCTCCCCTATGCCTATGACTGATAAACTGTGACTTCCTATTAGTGATAATAATCAGTATGTATACTGGATAAAAAACAAATCTTTACAAGTTAAAAAGCAGAAATGAATACATTTTTCCATAGGCCATCTAAAAGGCCTCCAACCCTTCATAAAGTTATTCATAATTTTTTTTAAATAACATATGCAGTTTAATTCAATGTATTTGATTTATACTGGAGTAAAAAGGCACAAATCCCCTGTAATCAAGCAGGTAAACAGTGTTCAGGTGGATTTACCCAGGGATACATCCCAATACTTCTCTGCAATGATAACAGTCTCCAAGGCATTGCACAGTGCAATAAGCAATTCAGCACACTCATCTAGCACAGATGTGATAGGCAGACATCCAAAAAGCCTCTAACAAGGTGTGTTGATAAAACAATGGGCTTGGCTTTATGGAAAATGTCAGAAGTGTTGATAATAACAGGAGGGGAAATAAAGGCTTTTGTTATTTTGGCATTATTTTGTTTAATTACCAACAATTATAATTGATTACCAATGACTTGAGTCCTGCTGTGGTTAATAATTACAGTGTTTCTGTGATTTCTCTTGGCCGGTGCAAATACACAGCTCATGTTGTAAAGACAGTAGAGTACTGTAGTATAAAAAATAATGAGGATGTTGTATGCAAAGAAAAATAGTCAATTCTAATTTCCTTAATGCACAAATATTTTGATTTTGCTGTATTTGGATGGTGAATTAGATCTCTTGATCACTCTCTCTTTGTATTCATTACTCTACTAATGGTTAAAATATTCATGCTAAATTATCTTTCCGGTGACATACAGACCTGCTGGTATTGTACTACTACACCGAGTAGGCACGACAGCTGATCAACAGAGCCTATAGTCAGCCACATCAGCAACAGAGAAGAATTCTCTATGTATTTCCATCCCTAAATCTAAATTGCCCTTACATATTATAACAATAAAAATTGTAATATTTTCACTGAAGATGGTACACTGTTACAGCATCTTTTTTTAATTCTGCACTTATTCTACAAGACACTTAGCAATTAATACATAATCACCAGTTTTATGGGGATGCAGGCTGCAGCGGTGGGGTGGGGGGGTGTTTCCTCAGCTGGTGCCATGTCACACATATAACCAGCAACCAGCCCCTTTGAACTCCTGCTGATGGGTTTTATTTCCATGGACCAGAAGATCTTTGTTGTTTCATAATTTAATTGGGAGGTAAAACCTTCTGCAGGCATAATTGGGAACCTCATAATAATCCGAAAGAGTATATACTGCCAGGTACATGCACATACCTCAAGAACCTCCACTTAAGGGGACCTTGTGCAGCTGATACCCATAGTGTGACAACCAGTTCACAGGGTCACAGTTATGAGGATGTGTTGCTCAGAGAGGCAACTGAGAGAAATGAAAGTGGTGATGTGAGGTGCAGGCCGAAACAACAGTGTAGCCAATATTACAAGCCGAACGGACCATGGAAGCAGTGACACGCTGCCTCCTTGTAAATTGCGTCAACAACCGACTGTGCGTAATCTCAGCGCAAGTCTGCTGCGTCCAGACAAGAACAGGCAAACACTGAAGCTGCCTGTGGAATGTGAAACGCAGCATATTATATGGTCACACACGCAAAAGTTTGTGCAGCTATCCCTGTTAGGACATTCCACTGACTTTACTTCACTGTGGACAGTCTAATCAGAACCCAAATCCTAACCTCGAAAAGGACCACAGAAATGACATTTTGCCCTCTTTAGGCCTCATTAGGACTGGTCCCGACAAGGTCGGTGTTTGTACCGGAAATGGTTCCCAATAGGTAACAAAGGGGCGCGCGCATGCACGACACACACACACACACACACACACACACACACACACACACACACACACACACACACTAGCTGGACAGCTACTCACTGTAGCCGAGGTCAGGCTGCTGTCTGTGAGCGTCAGGTGGTGCGGCTCCCATCTCCGCAGGAACTTGGAGGTGAGGATCTTGCTGAGGAAGGTGCGGGGGTGTTTGACCACGCACACCTGGATGTCCCCTTCATGGAGCAGTTTGTATCGCATCCCGCTGCTGCTGCAGTGGTGCAGAGACCTCTTGCACGGCCCTGCGCCCAGCTTGGTGTTATTATTCCCCTCCGACATCTCCCCCAGTAGAGGCTTGCTCTCCTCGCACTGATAAAACTGGTTGTTGTGCAGCTCGTTGCCCCCGCCGCCGCCACTGCCGCTGTTAAAATCCATTGTTCAGTAATCCAGTAGTTTATTGTTTCCAAATGTTACACTCGGACAGGGAAGGTGTGAGCGTGTCGCAACGATACAAGAATCCTACACTGTATTTATTAAAAATATAAATGGATAAGGTCGCTCGGATTGGGCTGGAGGGGGGTACCTACCAACCGCTAGAAGACGACCTCAGTAACTGTAGACACGGCCGAGACAGTCGCCGAAATGCCAACAAGCAGTGTATTACGGCAGGATATCCAGATGGCGGAAGGTTTTTATGATACAGTGCAAATAATCCACCATTTTCCTCCTCGCACAATGCCCCATGAATTGTCTCCACGGTGCGCGTCTCGCACCCCCCCACCCCCCCACCACCAACGAGCTATTCAATATGTAAGGGCCATGGCCTTATCCATTCCGTTCGCCCCGGTGCCAAAAAGAATAATCCACAGCGATGGACGCATTAGAATAACGAGAAAACAGGCAAAATATCCAATGGCAGCGGGTCTAGGCTCCTCCGTTGGGTTTTGTGGTCATTACAGGCTCACTGGCACGGTTTCCTTTTATTCAGTCTTTTCCCCTATCTTGGTGTGAGGAGCCAGCACTCTCCGGCAGCGCCGTGCCGATTGGTCCCTGCTCGTTCATGTGATACCGGACTGACGTCAATGGGGAGGTGAGCGGATGAGCCGTGTGTCTTTTGCGTTTGACTGTCTGCCGAGGGCGCACGCTCTACCCCCACGTCCCTTTCTCCTCCTCCTCCCCTCTCCTCTTCCAACTTACACCCCCTTGCGTAAAAAAAAAAAAAAAAAAAATGGAGGAGGGCTCAAGAACTTCATGTGAATCGATCTCTTTTCCTTTCTCTGGAAATGATGCGACTTCTCAAAATCCGCGACGAAAGCGCTAATCGCATCTTGTAATCAGGAAAGAGGCAATTCAGAAAACTTCCTACGAGAATAAAAAAATAACGAGTTCTTTTTTTTTCTTTGGAGAAACTATAAAGTTGACAAGAAACAAGAAATATATTTAAAATAGGCCTACGAAAAACAAGAGTACTCATGCAGTCTACTCCATCTCAGAATAATTCTTAATACATTGGATCATATTGATGCCATTATGTGTTTATAACTTTAATGCTGAGGCTGGTAATGGTGGATTACTACTTTATATATTTATCTGTATAGTACAACGTCATAATCTGTCCGTTAATTATTTTCTCTATGATTAATCGGAATCAAAATAACAACAAATTATCAAATAGTTGTGGTTGAAAAAAGTACCACAGTATGGGCCTCTGAAATCTAGTTGTTTAAGGAGTGAGGTAAAAAGAAATACTCAATTAAAGTAGGCTACAGTGTCAACAATGTCTTTATGTACAGTGGCCTGCTTGATACTTTCAAATGTGGTCATCATCCGTATAGTTTTCCGCGGAAGGAGTACAGTAAGGTCAATTATTGAGAAAGCGCTGATGCATCGGTGAGTGGGTGAGTTTATTTAGAGGAAAGAAATAGGGAAATGATGTCACTCAGGTGGAGTTTACTCACCCTTAGGGCTGATATAAATCTGCTTCATCAACAGAAGGCTAAAGTATGCATCATAGATTATCAGACCAAGTGAGATATTAAAATATAATGTGTTACTTTGGAGGAAAGTTTATCATATTTTTTCCTAATAATAACAATAATAACATGGTCATGGGTTAAATTTGTTCTTATCACTTGAGTATAAAGTCACTGCCGGATGCAAGTACATGTAGCTAATGTGATGTACTTACCGGTTCCCCCACGACTTTCAAAACCAGATTTGTTCACCAGGGTCACAGATGGGATTTTGGAATTACTGATGTCTCATTTACCCCCTATTCAATTAAACTTATGGGCTACTACTGCAGCTTTTTTGTGTTAGTGATGCCTAAAAGTCATAATTTGTCTGCCACAGTGGCTCAAGTTTGGGTAGAGCTACAATGAGTTAGAATCGAGAAAACTGGCCTAATTTATGAGGTGCAAGTGCTTTCCACGAAATATGTTCCCATTCAGCCAAGTGGTGGCCCTGTGGTTAGGACCCCTCACATCACAAGTATGATTGACTTGAATTGGAAAAAAATTCAGCTTACTGTGCTCAACCTAAAACCTTGTTGACCATAAAAGTCTGCCATGCTGGAGTTTAAAACATTTTTAACTGAAAAATAAATTACATCTTCTCTTAAACTTTAGGTTCATCTGCAACCAAACCGAAATCTTTTGTTGAAATCAAGCTGATCAAAAGTTCCAAAAAGCTTGTTGATATATTATTTAGTTTTCAAGATATAAGCCAAGGAAATCAACATGGGTGTGGCTTGGCATATACATAAACCAAAGCCAACAACTCATGGTCCAACCATCATGAAACACATACACTGAAAGTTTCACTCAAATCGACCACTAGGGAGTGCAACAAATTCAGAAAATGACAATTGCACAATACAAATCAGACTAAGTAGCAAGTGTCTGTCCAATCACTAAAAAAATCACAGGATTTTCCTTTACAATGTTAAACCACATGTGTAAAACAATCTTCAAATCACCAGTTTCTCTTTTTTTTATTATTCTTCTTCCCCAGTGGCTCAAATTGCCATGTACTGAAATTAGCTAGAAAGATTAATGGTCCAGTAAACGGAAATTATATGTAAATAATAAGGAAACATGACCAATTGGCCAGACAGTGGAATAATTACCTTTCAGACTTAAAAATGCAGTGTCAAAAGGCCGCGCCCCTCACACTGAAAGTCCAACTGACTTGAAAACGGACATCCAGGTTCAAAACAGTGTGCTCTATGAAAAAACTTCCTGGAACATTTATCCCTCTTGATGAATTTTTGCAAATTGGTACTAACCAAAAAAAAGTAATATGACATCTACTCTTTGGATTATGAGTCCATCAACAGCAAATTGGGTACACAGTACAGCTGGTCTGAGATACACATTTTGTTTAGTAATGAGTATACATGTACAAAAAGTGTAGGAAACATCAACCTAAATAATAATAATAAAAAAAAACTGGCCATAATTTATCAAACATTTGTCCAATCTTAATCCTAAGGCATTTTTTCAGACTTTTTTCATCAGACTTTCAAGCCTGAGCCTCTGTTAATCAGGCCTAACTGGCAGCAGTTTCAATGACCTATATCCATTTTCATCCTCTTTAAAACACTTTTGTAATGTAATGCAAAGAGTATGGTACCCCAATGTGTATATATATATATATATATATATATATATATCATATAGATTAATATTAAATAGTAAGCTCAATAACTTTTTACAATTTTGATTGCGAGTAGATTGTTTTTTTACATTATATTTTGTGTAGGGCTGAACCGAATAGTTAGAGGCTTTGACATTCAAATTTAAATTTGGTTTGCACAGACCATCCTGGGCTGTGAGTGGTATGTGAGTAAGACAGGAGCCTGGGAAATAACCATTTGCATTTATCAAATACAAACTGAAAAGTGCACCTCAGGTCAAATGCGGTATATATTTTACACCCATTAGGGACAATATCATTTGTCAAATGCAGGCGGAAAAACAACCTGCTTGATGACATCACTGGTGTGGAACTCCCAGAGGAACAAGCCCAAGGGAACATGGCTTTAGAAACACTGGTGTTAGGTCAGAGCAGCAAGGTGCAATAGTAAAAAGGTGCAAAAGTAAATGACTGGGAACAGAGGCTTCGCACTTTTCAATCTCAAGGGTCTCATCCGACAACAACAAACACCTCAGTGTCCTTTCTAAGGTTTCCACATGTTCCCGCTGGGATGCCCCACAGGGCTCCTTAAGCCCCTTTTTTCCCCATCAAACTCACAATCCTCCATCAGCAGCTCCTGATGCAACACCACCGGCACTCCAGTCAGTGTTGTTCTGGTGACAAGTTATAACACGTCGCCCAGCCCACCAACGGCCTGTCTGCTGTTGTGACAACAGTCAATGGAAGCAAAAGGGGAAAGAAAGAAATGCAGCAACAATGTAATGTGTCATAGAGCCTGATGTTTCTAACTCGCAATCAGGGAAATTACTCTTTTAAATACCTGATGACATCAAATGAGTGATGGGAATCCATCCATCCACACTAACATTGTTAAAGAGATTTATTAAATTTGTGTATTAAGGATTTATGCCAGCAATTCCAATTTCAATGGATCAGATACAGTTTGATTACATGCAGTGTTATAAACATGTTATGCACATATTATAGAACCAATTTATATGGCACTAGTTGTCTATGTAAGCAAAAACTTGAAAATGAAATACTTAAAAAAACAATTTGAGATTTCCTATGAAACATGAAGAAATTAAACCTTTTTATGTGCTACATACATATGAATGGACTTCAGAGAAAAGAACAATGCTACTGGCTGGAGCCTGGTGCTCTGCCAATCATAACACAATCATAACAATTGGTAGACCATGCCATTCTGTGTTAGTTATTTGTTTTAGATTTAACTCTAATTTCATCAGGATCAGCAAGTTGTGTGAATATACAGTGTCTGTACGAGACGGTAAGATGAAGCAGATGGGCAACACCACACTTTCTACCTAATTGTTGATTCTTTTTTTACCATATTTTCTGCTATGTGTTTTTCTTTTCTTTGGCTTTATATGATTTGTTTATTTGTATTTATTAATTTTTTTAAAATGGATTTATTTATTTTCTCAATACTTCTAGGATTTGTTAACTACATTTGTATTTATTTTCTATTGATTGACTATTGATTTTGCCACCATTACATGAAGAACTGCGTGGAACATGTTGTTAATGATCAGTGTAAATAAAGGACTGCTGATGTTTATGATATCTTGGTCATAATCAAAAAGATAGGTGATTGCCTTAAACATACTTCTCCTAACATTAGCCAACATGAGCCACCTATCATGCAAGACTAAGTAATAATTGTCTTCATCAAAAGTTACATAAAATTTCTTTAATTTAATTATTTAATTTTGAAATTTGAAAAAGTACTTGGAGCAGATTTTTTACAACAATGAGCTAGTCCATTCAAACTATGACTTATGACTCAAGACAAAAAAAAAGGTTGTTTTTCGAAAAGCCCAGTGCCGAAACTTCTCCATAGGACTTATTTCTGTACAGTACCACACAGCTGACTGTTTATTAAAAGAACAACTTCTAATCCATCTAACAGTTTGTTATTCCAGTCTAATCCCAATAACCCATACGGTATCTCTGTCAAAACCGGGTTTTATACCAAATTCCAAGGTAGTATGTCAGCATCCCCTCCCCCAGCCCACATCAGTCACAGAACCAAGGTTAACTGGATTGTGGCAATAGTCACGAGAGCTGCTGATTTTACTGAATTAACTCCATCTTGGTCATTCTATGTAATCCTGTTAATGCCCTGTCTAGACTTCTCCTGATCAACACACGCATACAATGTATCCTGTTCTTAGTGACAAACCCTGTTGGACACTCAGTTTACACTAAACACATTCTAAACACATTTTGACCATGCTCCTATTTAGGAAGTACACATAAATTGTTGTTTGTTCATTTTCAGCAGATATTCAAAGTATTCGTAAGAATACTAACTACAACTTGATGTAAAAAGCATTATTTTCAACTGCTAACAAAGGAAAAAACAAGGATATACCTGTAATAAAACATGTGAACTGAACATAAGAGAAAATCTAGTCTTGCTGGAGGTAGTAAGAAATGATAGTTTGTAACTATAGCCACCACCTATTTATTTATCTCTTTCAGGGATATCTCAACACATAAAGGCAACATTGAAATGAATTTGTAATGGAAATTCATATTCCACACAAGAAGATCCCTACTGCTTATGTTACCCTTTCAATCAAAATTTCTCCTTGGTCCATGACTAGTTACCTTAAAAATATGAAGCAATTTATATTGGGTATATTCATGGTCCCCTTCGATGGACCCCAATCAACATTCTGACATCTGGTGCCACCATTAGATCAACAATTCCCATTTGTTCAAAAAAAGAATTAAAATCTGATGGGCAGATTACTGATACAGTGAGCAGGATTCATGCCTTCTTTCACCATACCCGCGTTAAATGGTCACGTTGTTCAACATAATAAACAGTTTGCCATAAAAGTTGCTATGCAAATATTATGCACTATTTTATCACACAGATTTAAGCAACTATCACTACTGATGTTGGGGTACAACCATGCCTCATTTAGCAATATTATGTTTTGCCCAATTTTGAAAGCCCTCTAAGAAAAAAATAAAGGTATTTCAAAAAAATAGAACACCCACAGAGATACATGAGATATATACAAATGATGAAGATTCTCGATAAGTTGTAATGCTGCATAAAACATAAATACAAACAAAATGCAATATTTGCAAACAAACTATTTACTGACCATGTGTTGTTAAACCCACAAAGTAATATCCTTTAAATAAGCATGCCATTGACAAAACAATGAACCCTGCCCCATCATTGTTTAACTAAGCCTTTCCAGGATGCCCCTTTCATTACCAATAAGTACACTATCACCTGTTACAAAGAACCTGTTTATCTGCGGAACTTTCCAAACGTTTTTTTAATCATATTTTTGTTACTTCTGTCTAAACTTGTTTAAAATCTGTTGCTGACATCAATTTCAGAATACACATTTACCTACAAAAATCAACATTCAATATGTTGCCTTTGTACTATTATCAAATATGCCAAATATGCCAGAATCACCAGGTCAAACTTTGCATTTTTAGTCTCGGTTCTAGTGAGACTGAAAATAGCAAAAACCTATCTGCCATCCTTGTATCCACCACAGATATTAAAGCAATAACTGAAATGCAATTGCTTGACTCTTTCATTTAGATATACCACTGAACAATGCAACCAAATTAGACAAAAAATAGTTACTAAGATATTTGTACACCATACAGTATAAAAGAGGCAGTTAGAAGATTACTTTAACAGATTATAATTATGCAAAACCTTTGCATGATCACAGTCTAGCTCTCTGAATAAGTAACAGCACTGCAGTTTGGTTGCACATAAACAAAAAAACAACAACAACAAAAATCAAAACAGAAACACAGGATGAGACAAACCATTAACCACTTCAGTGTTTTAATTCCTTTGACGTAAATGAATGACACTCATGAGCAACAACTTACAAAACTCTCCCATGCATCACTTACAAAAGTACAAACTGAAACTGCAGTTTCACTCCCAATCTTACACAACATGGCTTTAGTTAAAGTTAGACTATTTCCAGTTTAGACTGCCATTATTTTTCATTATGATGTGTTCCGGCATATCACAACACAGAGAGTCATAAGATGTTAACACGTGAGAGCAAGCCTTATTAAGAATACAGTGGTGGTTCGGAAACTTAATGTATTTACTGTAAATGATGACACACTATAGAGTATTCACTGTCTATGCAAAATTAAGGAAGCTTGCTTGTAGAGCAGGAAATTCTTTTTTTTTTTTCCAGCTGGTGTTTTTATATCAGAGTAAATATAATGTATAAGAGCTGTTCCTTTTCCGACTTTCATGTTTCAACTGAGGTGTGGCACAGTTGCTAACTGAAACTTTCATTTATCTGTCCTTATATCAAAATAATTAGAATTATCTTTTTAACTGATCGTAATTTACAGCTAAGTTCTATTTTTGACTGCTGCATTCACAACAATACTAATGTCAACAATCAGTTACAGCAGAACACATTACTAACTTAAAGTTAGTTGTTAGCTAATGTTGGATATGTGTTATGAGACCAGCAACCCTGCAGGATACCCTTGACTGCTAAGCAGCTGACTTAAGCAGAATCATTTCCTGTTACCATTTTCAACAATAAAATACAGACATCCTAACCTCAGCACAAATAAAACATCACAGCTAAAAAGTCAATAAATGTTTTTTTAAATTTCTGGTGAGGGGAAGTCTCACAAGCAGGTGTATTTTTATGTTGTTAAGTCCACGTGATATCATAAATTAGTTGTCTTTTTTAACTTTACAGTCTACTGAAGGTCTTTACTTTCTGTTACTAGATTGTTCTTTCTTTCATTATTTGAATGACGCACAGGATGTAAAGTCACTTGCTCCATAACAATATGTGGATCAAGGTTGACTCAGTGTAGCTGAAAATCGAACAGAGCTGAACAGAAATGTTAAAGTGCACCAAGTGGGGAGTTTCTTGTAAAATAATTTGTTACCTTGTTTCAACTAATTTTTGAGAAAGAGGATCTAACCTAGCTTTAAATGGTGAAACAGGTTGCTTTTTCTTTCAGTTTGAGACTTATTTTTGAGGTGGTATCTTTTTTTAATTTGAATACCAAATTGTGTTGTGTGTATATATGTGTACATTAAAACATAATATGATTCTGTGTAGCACTTTAATAAAACAGAGTGTGATAATTAGCTTATTCTTTACGACACTTACTCAACTGAAAACAGTACAAAAACAATATACTTAATGTTGATTTTTGGAAACAAATGCTTATTCTGAATTCAATTTTATGTGAAAACAGGTTTCAAAAAGAGGGAGTAGGGGCAGTAAAAGACTGGGATAAATCACCAGTTTGAAACCTTCTGCAGATGAACAGGTTTACTGGTAAAAGATTATAGTGTCTTGATTGGGTATGAAAGGGGCATCCTTGAAAAGCTCAGTTGTTCACAGGCCAGGATGGGGCAAGGTTCACCACTTTCTGAAGTGCTAATTGTAATTAAAGATATTATAACCATACCATACTGATTCCAACTGATTCTGATGTGACTGTTTTCTCTGTTACCATACAAAAAATGCAAATAACTTTTTAAAGTTATAGGATGAGCTTAATTTTTGTGTCCCATGAGTACTTGCATTCTTAACTTTGTAATGGCCTTCCACTGTTAAGACCTCAGTTTTAAGCATGTAAGTGTCTTTGTCTTAGTGTGTGAGGTGTTGCGCCTTTCTAATACAGTATTATAAGAGGTGTGTTAGTATTTGAGAGCAAGCTCTACTAAGCGTGTGTCTACTCTACATGTGTTCCCTTTGAGCCACGGACAGACAGCAGCAGCTGTAACTCAAACAGAACAAATGGGGTCAAGGGATGCCAAAACTGTACTGACTGGAAAGCCAGGTCAGAGGTCACGAAGGCAGCAACACATTCAGTAACTCAAGAGTGTCACTCGCAGCAACGTTTATTTCTGAGCAGGCTGAACCCACACAGTGTGTCGAAAACTGACTATTAAGTTAAAGCGCTTGTGCTCTAAAGTGCAAACGTTCAGATTATGCAATGCATTTTGGGATAATTTAGTGATTTCTTTCACCAACCTGCATATAGTTACTGATTCTGGACAGTCTACGATTATTCTGCTCAGTATTTGTAGGCAAATTGAACCAACCTGTCAGCAGAGCAAAGGGTTGACAATTGAGTCACAGTACGATCTTTCCCACTGTGACTTCGGAATGTCCAGAATGAGAATGAAAGTAGTTACAGAAAGAAGGTAAACACCATTTAACAATGGCCTTTGGTGCAAATAATAAACAACAACAACATTGCTTGTGATGTCACACTGCAGCTGATGCAAATATCTGGAAAAAATAATTGTTTCACACTATATAACGTATACCATAGTTGCCCAACTAACATAATGTTAGTTAATTTACCAAGTGTTGTTTAAATCCCTCACAACAGATAATCAGTAAAAAATGAGGAATGTCCATTAAAAAAACAAGCAAAAATAAACTGCCTTAAAAAGAAAAATTTTTTTTTAAAAAGCCATACACTCTATAATGTTAAAATCTTGCTTCAACATATTTGACTTTTCATCCCATCAAGTATATAAACCCCTGAAAGGAGAGTCACAATTCCCAACATATAGCCGCTACAATACTTTAGTGTTAGTAAAATCCCTACACCCAGACCTACAGCAGGTAGAAAGTAACAGTGTGCAAAAGTGGAGTCAGACTCGGATCCGGAACATGCCCTGGCTCAATTGCAGGCGGAATAGTCGACAGTTAGCAATGCGCAGAGCGGCGCAGGCTGTTTTGGAGAGGTCTGTGGGTAACATGGGCTTAGTGCGATGCCACGTCCCAGTGCTGCGCCGAAACTCCCGGATATAGTCGAAGCTTGTTCCTGTAAACGAGATGCATCAATTTGTTTTAGATCAAAACTGACATTGTGCAAACACCGTTAGAACAGAGTTGTTGTTTTGCATGCTTTTCTTTTACTGACCTGTGTCCAGGTCTCCCACTACATAGATACTGGCTCCAATGGGCACAGCACCATAAACGAAGGACGAGCTGGTCTGGATACACAGGTTCTGGTCATCCAGGAACATCCACCTGCACCCATAAAACAACAACAGATACAAGTGTCAAAAAAAATTCTCTGCATTATTACTGAAAAATCACAAAAAAGTAGAACTGGGGTGTTTGGACATTATCTTTCCATTCTAAGAACAGCGTATACAGGTATTTGACCATACAATGTGCTGTCTTAGTTTGTCCTTCTTTAGTTGTCTCAACCACATGAAAAACAGAAACTGAAAAATTGTCACAAAAAAAAGTAAAATTTATATTTATATTATATTTATATTTATATTATATATATATATTCCAAACTGACCTTCTCATCTCATCATGGTAGAACTCAGATTTGCAGGTCATCATGTGTCTTTGCTCTGGGTTGTCGTTCTCTTGGCTTCTAACACCACCAAACACATAGAGCTCCTGGCCAACGCCACACGCCACCGAACCGAACCTGATAAACAGACAACAGAGAGGGAGAGAGTAATGCGCATCCACTCTTATATCTGGATATAAACTACCGTTTTGGGGGTAAAGGGTTGCAACAGTATTTTCCCCTCTCATGCAATGCTGTAAAGACATTGATTATATGGGAAGTTTTAATCATTTGATTATTTTTACACTGGGGCAAAAACTATTTCAAAGGTAAATAATACATTAGGTGTCTGAATTATACTGTTTTGACCAGCAAATATTAAAACAGCCATTATAAAAGGGAAAAAGTATATCATCAATAACCACCAGTTAAGTTGTTTTGTTTTGTCATATTTATGCAATAAGTTTAATTTTAAATTAATCAGATTCTTGATTTATTGAGGAAGCAAATCGTGAACTTGTCATAAAGCAATCCTGATTTGAATATTGCTCACAATGATCTGAAAAAACCTGATATTTCAAATCAACACTGAGTGTATAAAGGGTACAGAGACATTTTGCGAAAAATTTACATCATCAGGTTTTAAATACTGTCACATGGCCTGTTTGTCTCCAGATTTTAACAGTTAAATCTATTAGGATTTTTACACAAAAATTTTGAACTAATCATTAAGAAAAGCCAGCATTAACAGAATAGAGTTGGGCCTACTTATGACCAAAGATATAACAGCACAGTAGTTAATCAAGGAAAAAAGAGGCAATATGACAGACAAACATGATCAGAAAAAGCAAAGTTCAATTTTTTAAAAACATGAAAAAGACAAAACTTATAAAAGCAGGGTTACAAAGAAGTCCTTTGAAGTGATGTCTCACACTGACAGCTGGTGCCTACACAAAAGATATCTCTTCTATCCTAAGCATGTTGTTCCTCAGGGCTCAGTTTAAACATTTAACACTGTGTCTCTAGGATCTCTAGCACGTAAGTGGCTGAACCAATCAAGTGATACACAGATCAAAAGACTGACTGTTGAATGTTTCTTCATATATTAAGGTTCCACAATCACTAACAGAATGTACGAGCTGTGACTCAACAGCCTCAGTTATTACAACTTTAACTTCTGAGCGACATTTTTGACCTGTCAGTATGACTGTGGTGTGATTCGAGGGAGATAAAACAGAAACTAAAACTAGGAGGGTAACTAATGACCACAGAGCCCTGTTTTATTTCCACTTGGGCAACACAGAAGTTGCCCAAGTAAACCATTACAGGCTTAAGGTAAATGTACTACACAGTGAATACACCATGTGACAAAAATATCTTCATATGAAATAGAAAGTAAAGATAAGATGATATAAACATGAAAACAGATATTGACTTCAAACTTCTTGCATGCCAGCTGACCAATAATAGGTCCTCTTTTTTGGCCTGCTCAGACCACAACAACTAATGCAGTCAGGGGATTTTTTTTACCTTCTCTCTTTCAGAGGACAGAGGCCTGTCCATTGTTGGGTTTTTGGGTCGAAGCATTCAACAGAGTCAAACAGCTTCCCGTAGGAGCCCCCGCCCATGGCATAGATCTTCTTATTCATGGAGGCATAGCAGCCGACCTAACAGAGTAGGCAGACACGGCGGCACAAGTAACAGCATGTGGAGAGGCTGACTGTGGAAAATGAATCACTTGGTCTGAGTTCTGTCGAATTTCTGCACAAGTCAAGACAAGGGTTGTAATGGCCCCGAGCTCATTCTGCATGTTTTTTTTTAGTTATTCATGTCTGGGGCAATCAGTCTCTGGGACTGAAAGTGCAGGGAGCCTATTATATTTGTAAAGATTATTAATATTATTATTGTTTTTGTACTATTACAGCACATTTTTGAGGGGTTTTGAATACTTAGACAACTCCTGAAACCCGACACATAAGTCAGAGGTGGCGAAAATTGGTGTCTGATATCTGTCTGAGGATTGGGTGGGTCAAAATGTCTCAATAGTGCCCCTTTTAAAATTTCAAGGTAGTCACCCTTGCTTTTTGTTTCAACAGAACTTCGTGGTGTTTTATTTCTGGACAGTGCCTTATGTAAATATAACATTGTATTCACCCTTCAGAATGAACCAGATGGACTTCATATTGGATCAGAGCAAACTCAAGACCTTAATAATGAAATCTGACAAACTTGATCTGTAAAATTTCTATATTTCACTATTACACAGGAAGTTGTTATACCTTGAGTGCCCATTTATCTGGCCAAAACTTCACATTTGATTAAACATCTGAAGATACCTACGAGTCAATATTCAGTTATATCAATTGTCAGTAATGTGGAGAACGTCAATGTTGTATGTGTGTGCTAGTGGGTGCATGTATATGTTTATGTCTGTGGCACTGCCGTTCTTGTGTTTGTAAAGTCATTTGTGTAACCTCTTATGGCTGTACAGAAGTGACAACAATTATCCATGTAAAGCTTATAATTTTTCATTTAATGTTGCTGCTGTGGACACTGAATATAAGATGTCTGCATTCGGGAGCAGAGGTAATGCTCTGAGTTTGTTCTCTGATATTATTTATTACTATATGACATATCTGCCGCTATATCCTGTTTGTTTGCACCATTGTATTTCATGTTGTTTCTATTGTATTTTTTTGGAAATGGTGTATTGTGTTTTTATGCAGAGTGTGTATATTTTACTTTTACAGGGCAAACTAAAGACAAATTTTTACTAAAGTGGACAAATAAGTCAAGTCAAGTCAATCAAAGTTCTCAACATTAAAAAGAAGCTGTTGTAACTTGATTAAATCTCATGTTCGGTTTCTTCCCTGGTGACATCTTCTATTTCAGCTAACTAACACTTTGGCACCTTCTGCTAAATATATGTTAAATAAAAAAGTGGGTGAACAAATCAGTTCACCTAAGAATCTTGGTTCTAATCTCATTTGATTTAAATTCAATTAAAAATGTCAAAAAATAGATTTTTTTAAATGTCAGTTTATAACGTCTTGTTGACGGAACTTAAAAAGCTGAACTGTGAGAGCAGCACAGTAACCGCAGAGTCCATCTTGAAACTCTGAAAAACTTCGTGCTTATACAGTTCCGACCAAGTCAAACTACGGACTTGATATTATTTCTGAATAGAGTGTAATTCACATAAATTATTTATATATATATTAAATTTATAAACTAAGTGCAGATGTAAAGTTTAATACAACTTTGTGACATTATGTCTGTTTTGTGAATGTGATGTGTGTTGTTACCTTGCGGATGATGGTCATACTGGTCTGCATTCTCCAAGTGTTGAGGTGAGGGTCAAACACTTCAACAGTGATCAGCTCCGTTTCTTTGTTGTCTCCTCCAAGAACATAGATCAGACCGTCCAGCTCCACCACACCAAAGTTCTGGCGAGCCTACGTACATCAGTACTTGATTATTAAACCACAGCAGCATCACACAGTTCCAAAATATATATTAATAATAAAATATATCGAGGTTCCAAATCTTTGGACCTACTGCAGGCGCTCATGCTGGTGAGTCCTGAAATACCTCTTAAAAATCATTAAAACCACACAAAATCTTAGCACTATTCTTATTTTACTTAAAAAGTCAATATATATGTGTGTGTGTGTGTGTGTGTGTGTGTGTGTGTGTGTGTGTGTGTGTGTGTGTATATTTTTATTTATATATTATGGCTGTACAGAAACCACCGGAGCACGACCTCTCTTAAATACAAA
>JAQMCX010000050.1:6367910-6400410 GCA_029814765.1 Acanthurus leucopareius
AACACTTGGTGCATGCTACCTTTCCAGTCTTGTTCATTGACTCCCTATAGGCAGACTTGGAAAATTTCCACAACAAGTGTTAATTTCATTATCATTACGGGAAGAAGTTAAACTGTAGATAAATTTGAAAAGCTGGCACTGAACCCAAATGGCACAAAGACACTTTTATTAAACAAGCCGAATAACCAGGTGAAATTGAACTTTTTCTTCACGATCAGAGTTTGATGCTCTAAATCAAAATAGTACCAAGTGTTAGATTAGAACTAGATACTACCAAATAGTACTAGTAGATACTAACACAATTATATCTAATTACTTATGATATTTTCCACTTCTACTTTTCACACAATCAGCAGCTGACTGGTGCTTCTCAAAGGTCGGTGAACAGTTACACTCTACTCAGTTTTCTGTGTTTTCCAGTCTAGCTTTACAGCTTTCACTGCTTTTTTGTACACACTGATCCCCATTTACCATTAACAGACATCACTGTTTCCATTACATTTATTTACTGCGTTATCTATCCCTCAGTAATATATGTGTCATTATGCTTTGTTATGTCTTTAACATGTCATTACATATTAGTGGTTAGGTAATACATGTTTTAATAATTAGTGATAATCTTAAAATGTTATTGAGGCCATATTTACACATTGAGCTAAATTCTCCCAACAGCCATGTCACAAATATGTTAGGACAGACCTCCAATTTTCCAAAAATCACACATGTACATTTCTTAATCACCAGAGAGATGTCATAAGACAAACTTATAAAAATAACTTTTAAGTTAATAAAACTCTAACAACCAATTATTTGACTGGGAAGCTAATGGAAGGTAAATGTCCTGATTTATCCTTAAAATAGCCTAGCAAAGCCAACCCTTGTCTGTCTGACTCACTGAATATAGACTGTGGGTATAAGCTTGCCATTGGTAGACTATTTCCGTCAGCATTCTACCCTCCTTTCACTATCTGCATGTTAACATTTTGCCTAACATCTATGCTGCATTCTGAGCTAGCAACACTCACACTAATTATGACACAATATAATATAAAATACATAATATAATACAAACAAGCCAGGGAGTTTCTTCCTGCCACAGCATAATGGTAATATGTGTAGTCAGACATTTCTCCAGCACCTGCATGGCACTTTGGTACTCTTGCAAAATAGTAACACGCAGATTGCAGAACAGGGGAAGTATGCTGACTGTAATTGTCACCCAGTGGCAAGCTTATACCAACAGTCCACATCTGGTGTATCAGATTATCCCTATGATGAAGTTTACATCATAATTGTGGTGTATTGCCTTGTCTTTTTATTATTAAAGGCTGGATACACAAACCAGTTTGAACAAAAAACTGTACTGAAAACTTGTAAAATGCACTTGGCCAGTAAAATATCACATAATTAGAATAAGAATAAAAAGAATAATATATCCCTTTTCTAATCAGAAGTCAGTTGACTGAAAAATTTGCAGGTCTACATTTTTCTTAATATCTTTAATTTCACACTAAGCCTAAAGTTGGCATTACCCACCCTGCGATCATCTGGGTCATGTGCGAACCATCTCACCACAGCCTCCAGCACGTGCTTTTCATTACCCACATTCAACTTCTCCATGGCCAACACCTCACAGAGCCGGTCCGTGGGCAGCTCCCTAAACTCCTCAGAGCAGGCCACATCTCCAAAATGTGTCTGAAGGAACTCAGTGGCTGCATAGTGGACATGGTGAAGACAATAGTGCAGAGAGAAGAGCCGGATGCCAATGCAGTTCTCTGCAGTGATGCAGCTCTCTAAGAACTGGCAGCACAGGGACTTGAGGTCAGTCATGAGGAGCAGGTCAGACGCCTGCACCATGTCCTGGATGGTCTCTTCACTCAAAGTGATCTGTGTTTGAAGGCCAAAGGTAGCAAGACAAGGAGAAAGGGCTGATAATACAGGACAAACAGACACTCACAATACATTGGGATTGATAGGCAAAATAACTCGTGCCATACCTAAAGATATAAGCATGTGAACTTGCATTTAGAGTTATCGTACTCACTTCACCACTGAAGATGTAGTCCAGAATTTGTTTCATGATGGGCATTGACACCCCCTGAAGCTCAATCCTGTATGTTGACCCATCTTCCTTTGGAGGATTGTAGTTCAGCTTAGTCCTAAAGGGAAAGCATTAACACAACCGAATATGAAAAACATTAAATTGTAATCGCCTGCCAAACACAAAAAAATATAATAATTTCTGGGCTAATGTGACTGACTCTGTGCTGGAAGAGCAAGGCAAATGGCCAGAGCCATTTTTTTCCCACCTGACATAAGGGCTAGCAGCAGCCAAGATGTTTTTTTGGACAGGGAGCTCCTCTCCATCAACCACCAGCAACGCATCGTGGAAACTTTGCTCTTGCCAGAAGCTGCGAAGGACCCGAAGGAGTTTCTGGGAATGTTGTGGGTCTGAAACCTTCGAACCGACTTCACTCTCTGAATGGGGCATGTCTACACTTTACTGTAAATAAATCAACAGGAAACACTCTTCAATTCGGCTTGCACAAAAAAACAACACACGACACTTGACAATAAATATCACTAGACACCTCTGTTCGCAGGGCTACTCCCTTCATCTCCTACACGACAGTGGGCAGTAGCGAGCTGTGCTGTGTTAACAAAATGTAAACGTTAAAATGCGACCGAAATACTGGTTTGTAATTCACTGTATGCCGAACACTATGGAGACACATAACGATGGGAATTATGAATCTTGAACTAACCCTAACCCATTAAGTTTGGCGAGACTGTTGAGGAAAATGACTCATAAAGGCTAGGCTATTAGCAAAATGACCGTCGATAAACAATACTTAACGTTAAGTGAGAGAAGGTATAATGTCGCTTATAATATTACTCACAATTTAGCAGTTGAAGATATAACTTAGCAAACATAAGTCGACATTTTTTAGCCAAAATGAGTGGTGAATGGGTAAACCGTACATTCATTACCCTAGGTTAGACTGCAGCCGCCTGTATGTTTACAACGGTTGAAACTTGTTATGTCATGCTTCTAATTTAACACCTCAAGTTTAGCCTTTTACGGCGTCTTACCTCAAGACTACGATGCCTGTCTATTTATTAAAAGCACAGGCTGTACTTAACTACACCCTGTGCAACATGAATCACTCCATGTGAGACTGTTTCAAGTGGACGTGAGAACACATATTATGTTACATTTATGCCAAGGAAAACGTAGTAAAAACGATTTTTCGTGTTAAAAGACAGTATCATGTCCTTCTAAATTAATATATTAACATGGGAAATAATTTTTGATCAAATAACCAAGAAAAACAAGAAAAAAGATTAGTAAAATAGTCTTTAAAATATTTATTTTGTGTGTGCTTTCATTTCGATTGTGTGATTTATCTGGAGCTTGAACGCAACATCAGCAAGGCGGAAAGTGTACATTAACATCGTTCCAATTCTTTAGGAGCAACCTGTGTACTAACAGAAATTTGGATAACTTACCCATGCACGAGGCATAACTTCAGTAATACGTACCAATTTGTGTAAATTGTAGTTTTACACTAAGGCAATTAAAACTTCTTTACTCATGTAATGCCTAGATTTGGAAATAATTTGGAAGTGCGAATCAGAAACGAAGCGGAACGAGGCCGGAATACTAAACGAACTTTGCACGGCATAAAGTTATCGAGAACATCACAAAATTGTATTTCCGGTGAGAGTAAAACATTATTTACTAACCCGCAGAGTGTTTCTATAGTCTAAAGTCATGAAAATAGTTATTTAAATTGATAAATAAGTAATTTTTTTTACTCTATATATACATGAACACAAGACACTTGTCTGTTAAAGAGTACTTTTTCCACATTTTCTCCTTTTAACCTGAAGGAAAACTCACGTCTTCATTTCATTCCACTGTTAACCCTGGGTAACTTGAAATAACTTTCGCCGCCATAACTTGGGTCCATTATTATGCTTTGTGTAGGACTGACTAAAAGGTAACTGTGCCGACCACTTTTATATACAAGTTATCATTATACTTCGTTGGCTAAGTGTGACTCGTGCAACATTGCTGTATGCTGCATGCTGTCCCAAACTTAGTGGAGATGTCCGAAACATGCTAGTCCTGGCGAAGTTTTTCGCGCTTTATTTACTTTTTTAATCCTTTTTGCAAATTAACCGTAGTGAGTCGTATTAAACCAATAACCAGTGTTTTAGAATGGTCTCATGGGTTATGTTTTTTATTTCTAGCTGTTGTGATGGAGGAAATACCAAGCGTCGTCATTGTTTGACTGAAGAAAGACATCTGGAGGGACACGGTTTGAAACTGTAAACATGCCTCAGCCTGCTCGGAGCAGACAGTCTCCGTGGATAGAGAGTCTGATCCTGACCTATGACAATCACGAGGTGGGCAACAGTAGCAGCGGCGGGCGGCTGAGGGCTCATGTCGTCGGGGTTGGTCAGATGTCTCAGTCTCAGGCTCAGGGCTCTGAATGTCCCACCGGTCTGCTTTTCCTGTCAGACGGGGTGCTCCAGATCCCTGCCATTCTCACCACATCTGCCTGGGAGCATCTTCAGGAGCAGGGGGACTGTGAGAGTTTCAGCAGTCTGGTCAACACCACGGTATGCATTCAGGACTACCGGCTACAGTTCTACATGGCCCAGGAGCAGACTAAATGCAGATTCTTCTTATCAGTTGGAGAGCTGGCTATGACTGCAGCCGGTCCGGTTAAAGACAACACCCCTTGCTGTACGACACTACCCTCCGTCAGGCTGAAGATCTGTCAGACATGGAGGATCCTGCTGGGTCAGGAGGCTCAAGATTCTCAGGCAAGCCAGTGTGGGTTTGATCTGTCAGAGCTACTCGGGGAATGGCAACATGACTGTATGCAGGCTGTTCTGGAGGATGTTAGGGAGAGGCTGGTGATGGCTAGCAGCTGCCCTGTAAGCCAGCAGCCCTCCACATCAACTTATGCCTTGTCACTAAACCGCCCAGAAACAGCCACAGCCACCAGCTGGGATGCTGACAGGGTTAGATATAAGGGAGTGAAATGTTTCAATGTCCCTGTAAAATATGTTCTCATTCAAGAGAATGCTCAGCAGCTTCAAACACAGCCAAATGTTGAAGGCAAGACACTATTTGGTTCTAACGACACAAAGCAAGATCTACCACAAGTTTGCAATCCTTCAAATACCACAGAGCCTTCAGTTGATGATGTAGAGTGGCGAATAACCAAGCCACAGGTCATACAGACAGATTGTAATGCTGATAAGAGCTCACCTCTACCTGAGGAGGAGAGCATGCTACATGAGTGCCTGATTGCAGGAATGATTGACAGCAGCATCAGACCTTTATCCAACCCTTGGGACATTTTCCCTCCACCATCTGAAATCTCCTCATCCTCTGACGCATCCCCAGAAGCAACACCAATGCACTCACTGCACAATCCCACTGCTTCTGAATCCACGCCTGATCATGCAGCAGTCTTAACCAGCACGCAACTCCCTGTTCACAGCTCAAAGGAATCCATGCCGACATCAGAACAGAGCAAAGAAGAGCACAGCTCCCTTCCCCTGTACCAGAAACCACCACACTCATCCAGCTGTCCGACTGCCAGCTCTTCAACCTCAACCTCTGTGAGTCCACCGGAATCCTTTACCAGTTCATCAAACCCGTTGCCTAACACAGATAAACCCCACAACACCACAGCACAACCTAATCCCCTCACTTTGGACCAAGTAGGCCATATTTTGGAAAAGAACATAGAGGAGACTGTTGAGAGAAAATATAAAAAGGCAAAAAGAAAGAGAAGTGAGCCTACGCCTGAAGCACCTACTAACTTATTGGATGAGGAAGAGGAGGAAGCTCAGATCAGCGGGAGTCCTCCATCTTGGCTCTTTGAAACTCAGGCAGGCATCATGGCCAAAGAGGATGAGAGTGACCAACACGCTCCAACTGCAGGGACTGTCTTGAGAGAGCCCGTCACTGCTCACAGTGATGGCAAGCTGTTCTCTTACTCCTACCAAGTGTCTGGACAGAATCTGCAAGATTTCAGTCAATTTAAAGTACCTGAATCCTTGCTGCACTGGGCGGTAAAGTATCTTGTTGTTCAAAAGCAAGTGGATAATCCCCCCATCACATCAGTTACCTCCGATCAAACATTACCTTGAGGGTCTCTTTGGGTTTAAAATGTTGAATGACATTTAAGCTGCTCTGTTAATGATACAATAGTTTTTTGTAGCTTGTTGGATATTACAGTTTCTCTGGCATTTTAATAACTCATGTTAATGTTCCAGAGCAGCTCTGTAAAGTTGTGTCTATTTTGTACCATACAAAGTTAAATTTGTTAAATAAAAAAACAACATTGGTTCATGCCTACTGTGAAGCATTTTAAGCTTGTCCCTAGTAAATAGAAAATACAAACAGCATTGCTGTTTTATCCTGTCATGCATGTGTTTACGCTGTGGACAGAAGCTGCAGCTTCTTCAAGAAAGCCTCTAAAGCACAAGGCAAACATACAAACTGCACAGAGAAGACACACACAGTCAGCTGTTTCAAACTCTGAACCTTCGTACTGTGAGGTGGCAGTTAACCACTGCACCACTCCCCATCATAAAGAATTAACTATTGAGAGTTTGGCTTTCATATGTTCACAGAACTCAGCAAATAGAATTTGTGATTAAAGCTGCATTAATTAATTTTGACAACTGGGGGTATAACATCATTTTGCCACATGAGGGCAGTATTAAGTTTATATGATGAATCTAATAGCAAATTACTTCATTTATACACATCCAGTTAACATTTAGTGCTGGGCAGATAGTCTACAGTGACTTTATTACAGTTGTGTTGTTTCTTTTGTTTTCTTTTCTTTTAGTTAAAGTTTTATTGTTTGTTTAAACTGTAAAAGTTGACTTGTTAAAAATATAGATATGTGCAGCAGGTTTTAACTGAAAATATAACAGTCAAGGGACTGAAGTGGATACTGGCATCATTTTATACCAGCAGATCATCATATCAGAAGAGAAAACTGATGTACATTAAGTAATTCGTAAAAGACAACCATCAAAGTCAAAGTAGAAAATCAAAGGCTTTCTTGAGGTTTTAATCTCTTAATGAAAGGAAGGAAGAATGATAATGAGCTAACCATAGGTTCTCAGAAACATATATTTGATGAGTTCATAGAACACTCACTAGAACATTTATTCAACTCATTGCAGAAGTCAGGAGTTACCATCTGTAATTCTGTAGGTCTGAAGATGATTAAGGGAATT
Organism: Acanthurus leucopareius; assembly: GCA_029814765.1. Lineage (NCBI taxonomy): Eukaryota > Metazoa > Chordata > Actinopteri > Acanthuriformes > Acanthuridae > Acanthurus > Acanthurus leucopareius. The sequence continues at coordinate 6,375,192 of JAQMCX010000050.1, forward strand.
TAAAGGTGACTTGAAATTCACTAAACTAATTTATTAAATGTAGTTACTTCTAACAAATAATTTCGTTTCAACAATTTTTTATATTTTCCCTTTACATTTACACAAATGCTGTTCTAAAGTAATGTATGAGTTGTGAGAGCAAAGCAGTTTTCTATTTGTCCAGACGATGTCACCAAATCCCACTCATGTTTTAACTTGCATCAGTAAAGGGATGAAGTTGAATGGGTCAGTGCAGAGCAAAAAGGGAAAATTGCTGGTGTGCTGTAACCAACATGGACACCAGGTAAATATCAATATAATACAGAGGATTACTTGAGTCTGTAGCTTGTGCTCTTACTGCAGTGTCTTATATTAGTGTCAACAATGGATCAAATCATCATTTCTGCCCATAATTTCATGTTACTTTGTGTTACGTCATCAGACGGTAGCAGTGGATTGAGAAGTTACCATGAGCTCAGTGGCTAAATGGCTTGACTACACAAGTGCGTGTGTGTGTGTTTGAGCAACAAAGGGGCTAATTTTCAGTTTAAAATGGGAAGGGGCCCCACTAGACACTTTTCTGGCTTCTGTGATCCTTGACGAGCAACTTCCATGGCTATTTTAAATATTTAAAGCTGGATTCAGTATGTCTGAAAAGATATGAAAACAGAAAATCAGGAAAGAGCTATGCACTTTATTTTATTTATTTATTTTTTTTACACATAGCATCATTTAATATCACATAAGTGAATTGGTGTCTCTGATTTCCCTAAACTCAGTATCCAATAGTTGGAGGTGGTGAATCTGAGTCTGTAATTAAGTAAATCCATCTTTTTGTCAGATTTCTATCACATTTCACTGTTTTTATGGCAAATTATTGTGCAGCTCCAGCCTGTCAGGACAACGAGTGCAGAGATTTTGTAATAGGGGAACATCTTCCACTGTTCATAAACATCATTTGCTCTCTGTGGCATCAGTTTGATGCTGGAGCGTCGCTGTGTGGCATAATGTATGTGCAAAGCTCTGACACCACAAGGGAGGAGTTAATTACATCTTCTTTCCTTCACTGAAAAATACAACAATTTTGCTGGAAACATGATATCTCCTACATCAAAGAACAATCCTTTTTCATTGTATGTGTGCTAGAAGTTTTTATAACACAATTGTGTAGCAGATCATGCATGAACACGAATGTGTTAAACTGACATTTAAGGTGAGCGCAGAAACTTTCCACCTGCAGCAGATGAATTTTTAAGTCTTTTAATTGGATAATAATTTATCTTTATGTTTTATAACATGTTTGGGAGAGATCTTTAATGTAACTACGAACAGTAGGCCTCTGTGTGGACATACTGAAGGTTACACACTGGTCACACTTTACTAAACTTAAAAAACGCAAAGAAAGACAAACATCATGAGACCTTACACATTTCTCTTTGACATTTGTACACATCAGATTAAGAATAAACTGAGAAACCCTCATGATAACTAAGACGGCACAAAACAGTAAAGCCACATTTAAACTTTGACTTTTATTATGGTTTCCTGGTTAGAATTGTTGGCCAACCTACCAGGCTGGGGAAACAAAGAAAACAACAAAAAATGTCTTGGGTACATCAGTGGATGCACAGTGAGCAGTGGCTCTCTGAATTAAAAGGGAAAAAAAATTAGGGAAAACTTGGTCATTTATTTCTTACTTTACTAACTCATCTGAACTATAACTAGTGTCTGAGCTCGAAGTTTTGTGAATAATGTAAAATGTTGTCTCACGCTGATCAATAATGTTGAACATCATGTGCCCAAGTAATGCATGTTGTCAAATGATGTGAGATCCATTTATGTTTTCAGGGCAGGGACTTAGTAAATTGATGCTCCTGAATGTTGGACACAATTGCAATTTTTTAATGTCTTAACATGTGAGGCATTAACACTGGAATAGGTGGTGAATAGCCCTCTTTAAGAAAACAAATAGCTAACATCTCTTTCTCATATGTCAAGTGCACATGCTGATAGATAAATGCTCTTGCATTGATAAATGTTCTAAAATGTGTCCTCTGCAGTATGTATAGAGAGAGCTTTCCAGCAGATGCCCTTTGAAAATGTCAAATCCTTCTTGCAGTGCCTTGTACATGTCTAATACTTGCATGTTAGTTTAGTTTTATTTGCTAATGAATCACCGTCTGCTGAGGGAGAAACAGAGAAAAGAGAAAACTTCTGAGTTTATCCAATGAAAGCTCCAAACCCCTAATGTAAGCAGGAGCCAGCTGTGCGCACTTGTAAAGTTGTTATAATCTTACTTTGACCTATAAACAGGAAAATACATAATATAAAGCATCGTGCTCACATCTACAAATAATACACTGTCCATGTTGTCCTTGTAAGGCAATAAGCGCCTGCCTGCAGCTTCTCAAAAGACAATTAAAACACCACATTTCATTTTGTTCAGCTTTGATACAAACTGAGTCTGTTTCTAAAACATGCAACTTTATCCAATGATCAGAGTCACCGTGAGGTAGATAAGGCTCTTTCTGAGTAACTTACAGGTTTATGTATCATTTTAGGATTTTGGATGTTTAATTTGACCGTGTACTTTTGTTATTATATATTAGAGAGAGCAGAAATCAAGCAAGCAGAAGGAATACAAATTCTAAAACAGATCAGTTCAGACCATCCAGGCCCTCAAAAAACTAGCAATGGACTATAGCAAGAACAGCAAGAACATCTTCTATCACCGCTATTTTCATTGTGGCAGTGCAGTTCATCCATATTCATGCTGCTTGTTTTGTCTGACACAAAGTATAAATCTGGATCATCCTGATGCCCATAATGCCCTTGGCTGGCCATGTGTCAGCTGATTTTGTTGTGATATAATTGAAGACTTGTTTTCAAATTTGTACCGCTCAAGTAAATTATCCGCTGGGTGCTGCATTGTTACATAATCTTGTGGACACATCTTGTAGCAATAGCTTCCATCATATGAGTGTGTATGTCACATTGTGCAAATGTCTAAATAATGTTCTGTTTAATCAAATAACTACAACTTTACTGGCATCAAAAGATCTGGGCCGAGTGGGTTCTTGAGACTGAAGATATAATGATGCCATCTACAGTGTGGATGGGTTGTGCACGATAGATTTCCAATACAAAAGGGCAGATGGTTCGCGTGAGTGTGTGTGTCTTTGTGTGTAGTGAGATCAATGGGGCCCAACAGCAAATTTTTGCCTTAAAGTTTCCAACCAAGTTAATCTATCCATGTTATATGATGGTGTGAAGAAAAAGTTGCAGATTCTCATGTTTGACATTTTTGTTTAGTAATTAAGTTAAACTCAGTCACGCTGAGCTAACTCTTGTCAGCTTAAGCTTTTGTGACTTTTATGTTTTTTTAAAGTCTCACGCAGTCTCTTTACAAATTAAATAGAAATACATAAATTGTAAATAAATAGCACATTATGAAAAAAAACTTTTAGAAAAAAGGGAAGTAGATGGAGAATGTTATAAATATTTAAAATACAACAGTTACACTGAAAGGAAAGTGAATGAGTGGTGTGCAAGCTGTTTTGCAATGAGATGAATTATCATATTTATTTGGAGTATTTTTGTGTTTGAACATGTAAGAGATGACTAAAATCTACCAGACTAGTTTCACAATAAACAAACCATCTCAAGATACGTCCAGTGGCTTTCATAAGCAGATAGAGAACTCCATGAAAAAGATTAAAAAGCAAAAATTAAAACTGACAAACGTTATGGTGCCTTTTCAAAAATATGAAATTACTACTACTTCTTTTTCTACTACTACTACTGTTACTAGTAACAATACTCCTAATGATAACGATAATAGTAGTAAAAGTGTTTTGTTTTCGTTGTAATAGACCAGCGGTGGACTTGTAGTTGTAAGCCTACTAGATAGTATTATTGTGATTATTATTATAATATCTTGTCAGTCATCTGTGATTAACTGTGTCGTCAAATACTCAGAAAAAAATTGGTGTTGAGTCTGCAACACAATCGGCGTGTAAAATCCGCAACTAATTCAGTCCTTTTGTGCCCGTTTTGTTGGACTGGAAGCGAGGAGAGGGACTGACAAGAGTTAAAAGAAATTGTTTCAGTTATTTTCCCCTTTATACACTTTGTTTTCATTTGAGCGAACCCACACATCTCCCAGAAAGGACTCGGCAATGTTTGCTTGTCCTCTCTGTGTGAGCAACTCTCAGCGTCAGGGGTGGACGTGATATTTCAAACAGCACATCAGTGCGTTTATGTATTGGGTGCCCGGAAATTTTTCCAAATAAACACAGCTTGATTCAACCTGGGTGGGCAGACTTATCAAGCGACTAATTCTATAAACAGATGAGGGAATAACCCGGCACCTCATTGGTTGTTGGGCAGAAGGGGGGAACATGAGGGAGTTTCAGTGCAATGAAATTTTAATTAATGTGGGTGGGCTGAAAGCACCACAGACTGTTTATGATGGACAATTTATTTCCCAGTGCAAAGTCAACATAACACAGCAAACGTACAACAATTATTAACATTTTCTGGGGCCCTCATGAGGCTGGGGAGTCAGTCAGCGGAGGAGAGGAGCTCCGGGAGCAGGCTCAACTTTCCCCGGGACACACTTTGGCGTCATGACTCTCTACCACGGCCGTCTGTCGTCGCTTGGAGTGCCATCCTCGGCTCTAAGTCTCTCTGGTCCTCCGCTGATCTATTTGTACGGAGGTGACAGCGGAGGGGTCGGGCCGGCTGGCTTGAGTTTCGTACCGGCCCGCCAGGAGCCTCCGCAGAAGCCGCCTTACAGCTACATCGCTCTCATCGCCATGGCCATTAAGAGCGCACCGGAGAAGCGCGCAACACTCAGCGGCATCTACCAGTTCATCATGGACCGATTCCCGTTTTATCACGACAACAAGCAGGGCTGGCAGAACTCCATCCGCCACAACCTCTCCCTGAATGACTGCTTTATCAAGGTGCCCAGAGAAAAGGGACGGCCGGGCAAGGGCAGCTACTGGACGCTGGACACCAAGTGTCTGGATATGTTTGAGAACGGCAACTACCGCCGGAGGAAGAGGAAGGCGAGGAGCCAGCAGGAAGCTGTGGACTCCGCAGCCGCTGAACACAAGCGTACCAAGGGCCCGGGGCCAAGCAGGGACCCCAAATCATCTTTAAAACACCAGACTGGCTCAGATATAGAAGGGGTACAAGCCAGGCAGAATGCAGAGAGAATGGAGACACAATCAGACACAAAAGCTGTTCTTGTCGAGTTTAACCAAACCGAACTGCCACAAAAACCTCCTTTACAAAGACTTAAATTGTCCCTCGACCAGGACACCGTTACGTCCACCGGGACGAGGCTTGACGTTGCTCTGACAGAGCCATGTCCCGCTCCGACACTCACTCCGTTGTGGATGGATGGTGCACATCTCGCAGGCGCGCCTCAAGGGTCAGAGGAGAGGACATCAGCGTTCACTCGAAGAGAAAGAGAGAGAGGTCCGCTATGCGCCGTCAGCTTCGCAGGAAACACAAACTTGGCTACACTTGGACACGACAGGCCCAAAGGAAACGTTCCTACTAGAGATAAATTGAAAGGGTTTAGTATCGACAGTATCTTATCGAAAAGTGAGAACGAAATGCGCAGCAGCATCTTCGGTTTCTCAGCGGAGACATGCGCAGAGCGCCAAAGTCCAGCTTTTAATTCCTCTGTGGTCCTCGGTAGTCGACCGCATCAGTTGTACCAGATGGGTTTCCCCTTCTGCTCTTACATGTCACTCACCTACCCCGACAAAGTATTGCATTTTAAATGAATACAATTATGAATACACACATTAATGTATTTTACGCATGGATCCGTAAAAGTGTCAAGTCTGTAATTAGCTTTGCATGATGAGTTACTCTAAGAGAGCTTACTCTGCTGCTCTTTTCAGGATAACTGGCATCTTCATCATCTACAGTAACGTTCAGACAACGACAGAGAGGCTTTTAAAATTCATTTTTACGCATGCGCAACCGTCAGGTTTGTGGTTATTTTCTACTGTTTCCCAAATGATGCTCCTAAAACTGTATAGCTGCTTAGTTTAACTTTTAATTCATGAAAAAGGTTGAAGTATGTACGGATGTTGTCATTTTTTCATGTTAATTTTTTGCGAAGCTCATATATACAGTATTTCTTTCTTCATTCATGATGTTGTAAACCTTTGGACCAAACGTGTTTGCTTAGTTCAAGAAAGATCTTGAATGTCATGGGTGGGCCTGTGGTGCCTCCGCAAGATCTAGAAACTTCGGAGATACCGTACAATATGAGAATAAAGTTTATTACTCCATAATGTTTCAAATGCTGTTTCTCTGCTCTGAATTTCACGTGCAAAATAAATTTTAGTTTGGTTACAAAATAATAGCATGATTTATTTAAAATTATAAGTTAAACAGACAGGGGGCTGTTTCTACATGGATGACAAGTTATTCTTTTTGTGATTAGGGTCTTTTTTAACGAAAAAAAGAAGCAGATAATATGTTTATTTGTGTATTTATTCTATTCCGCATAAAACATCATGTTCATCAAGGATTGCCAGGTTTCATCCTGATGTTACTACTGTCTGGGCGTTTTCCTGAGATTAGTCAGGCTGTAAAACAGGAAAATCATTCTTTTACTGAGGGCATCACAAATTTCTAAAAAAAAAAAAAAGAACAATTATTTTTATATCTTTGATAACTGATTTTGTGACAACATTCATTCATTAATAATTCTTCCACAAACAGTATTTTTGTGTGGAAAATGGGAGACTTAATTGCATTAGACTTAACTCGATTAGTTTCATTAGTGCCACTGATGGTGATACTTTATGAAAAAATAAGTGATAATGATAATGCTTAACATGATAAATTCAAGCATTACTGGGTGAAGATATTGAAATTGATCCTCAGACGTTTCTATTAATAACCAGTTAAAAAAAGATATCATACAAATCAAAACGAATGTCAACTAAAAATATTAGACGAATTAGATAACAAAAAATGATGAGCCTCGGCATCACTGACCCTTGATCATATTAAGAGTAGCAGCATTATTTGAAATAATAGCACAGGTTGACAAAATGACTTAATCTTTTGGAGTTTCAAGTGCAGATAATTTTTTAGTAAATTTGACCAAAAAAAATACATACATATTTTCTCACGGTCCACTCAGATTTTCACAGTTGACCTGCCAACATTTCACTTTTGAGCAAACTAAATCTGCCGTGACAAACAATGTGCAGTGTTTTTATCAAACCACAGCTGCAGAGATCAACAAATAACTTTCATGCTCCAAAATCAATACAATCAATCAAAAGTATAAGAAAGCTTGAATTGCTCTGTACCATTTGTCATAGACCGCCCTGTTCTGAAAACTTCAGTTTACACCGTAAATGACTCTGTGTACTCTGGTTGTCTTTTTTTCAACCTTTGCACACATGTAGTGAAGTCCAATGGCATTGAAAGTGCTAAATGAGCCTTTCTTAGCTCCAGCTTGCTGTAGAATGACACCTGCATGAAATCAAAGAGCTCTGCTGACAGCATCATTACAAACAGAGAGCAGCCATGTCTAAATATAGACCTATAGCTTGGGCTCACACTCATCTGAAAAAGCTCCACTGTGTGAGGCCAGCACTGTGCAAATCAGGAATGTTTGTTGAAATAAATAAACTTCCCCACATTTGAGGAGAGGAACTCACAATCACAAGCATTTCCTGTGTATAGGATTCTTTTGGTCAGAAGTGTAAATAAAACATGATGAAAACCTCAGAAGGGAACGGCTGGAGGAGAAGGTTAGGGACAAGAGGAAAGAAAAGAAGTGAGAAGGATCGTTTCACTGCACACTTGGCATGTTGGGATTTGGGTGCATTTCATACTAACACATGAACCACCGTATTTGGTTGCACTGGCTTTTCATCCTAAGTGATCTCCCAAGTCGTCTCAAAGCAAAGTGAATTAATAAAAGATTGTTATCTGATGAGTGTTTGAACAGTAAAGGATCCTCATGAGAAAGCAGCTCTGACAAAAGGAAAATCCTCTTGGATTTATTTGTCATCTGAGAAAACAAACCATGCTGATGGGTTGTGGTCAGACCTCTGTAACATACATCCAGCAGTAGCACCCGTCTGAACTCTATAGCAGGACCTTGGATGTGATTTTGGTGCTTCTCCTCCTGGCACACAGCTTACTGGGTAAGGTGAGACAAACTACTAAATTTCTCATTATATTGAATAAATACTTATTATTTAAAACAACTAGAAAAGCACCTGACTTGGGCAGCTTTAGTTAATCATAACCTATGCCCATGTTTTATGGTATCCTCCAATTAGGGTGACTGCTTTTTAACTGCTATTTGTCCTAAATCCACTTACTTTATCTTTCCTATGTGACGCATCTGTGTGAAGAGTACTAGAATTTTAAACTTCATTAAAGTACTGTTACTTTAAATAAAGTCGAAGTCTACAAGTGTATTAAATAACAATACACTGATTATCAGCTGTAAATGCACAAATGAAACAAACAAATGAAACTGCATATTGACTCCACGGCAGGTGCAACAAGCAACATTGGGCTACAGAAGTGAAATAGCTTTCACAGTGCAATGAAGAAACTACAACACCAAAGCAGGAAACACAAAGATGTATAAACACTAAACTCTACAGCGGCTGCAGACACAAACACACAGCACAGGCATGAATGATATGTAGAAGGAAAGAGGGAGAATTGAAGTCAATAACTTTTGAGGTATTTCTGTTTTAGGTAATTACACATGGCAAGTCTGGGGAAAAAAGAAAACATCAGTCTTCATGCAGTCATCCCTCTCTTCCACCTCCTCCATGTTTGAATTCAGCATTCCACGTTTCACCATGCTGTAGAGGGGGCATCGTCCCCTGGGTGAGCTCAGACTGAGGTAGGCAGTGACTGCACGAAGGCCATTGTTTTCCATTTTGTCAGAGTGCCGACTTAAAATTTTCAATCATGCACAACAATAATATCACAAACTTTTTATTACCTTTGGACCTTTGCATAAACACTTAAAGAGTTGAACTGCATGGGCATGCTAGTGAAGCTTTATACAACTCATCTTCTTCTACCTTAGGCTCAAACCTATCACACTGCATAACAGTTACACACATTGTCACACCACACAGTGGTTGATGAAGTCCTTGTCTGAAGCTGTTGTAGTCTGCTCAGCTGTCAGAGCTGCATTCTGTGAAGCTTGTAGATCTGTGATGCAAAGTCCTCAAGCATATGCTCAGTTCAAATCACTTGTAGTCTACTTTGTTTGCCTGTCTCAATAAAACCTCTCCATCTCTGTCACACTGTTCTCTTTAAAGTTTTTAAACATTTTGAGCTGAAAGAAGCTCTGCAGTCTCAACTCTGACAGGATAAAAATAGCAGAAATGGATGACACACTTCACTGAAGGATGAAGTTCATAAGAACATGGAAGTTACTGCAAGAGAGATTATCATATACCTGTTAGTCATGCAGCATCTTGGGTGTGTTTGAGGTGTGTCATTTGTACACATCCTAAATCTGCAGACATACAAACGTGACTTTTGTTTTTATTTGTTAATGGATGCAATCTAAAATGTGATGAAGTACAGCTGCAAAGTACAGGACCTTATGTACAGTAAACGATTGTTTTTAAAAAATGCTGAAAAAAGTGCAAGTACACAAAAAATTGAATAGTAAAAGTGAAAATAGTTTGATAACTCTGCCTCTTTTTTAAATACTTTAGGTCACTTACATGATAATTCTTATTTACACACTTTTCTTTTTGATTCTCTAAAGAAAGGTGTGCTTTCAGTTTGAAAGCAAGCTGTTCACAGTGCCCTATGTTTAAATACCACACTTGCTGTTTTTAAGGCTAGTGAAGAGAAGCATAGAGCAAGTAGGGTGAGAGAATCTGGTTAGGGATACCTGGCGAAGGGCTTTTGGTTAGAATAAAACTGAACTGACTGAAGCGGAAAGTCCACTTAGCTTGATGCAGTGTTTTGCAGACTGGATGTATACTCAGTTTTTATGCAGCCAAAATCCTCTTTTAGCCATTGGCACCATCCCTTCAAAGCCAGCTTTAACACCAGGATCTCATAATCACCCACATCACATTCTCTTTGCATGGCATAGACAGTGAGGCAAAATAATGAAGCTTACCATGCTGCAAGAGGACTGTCCCCATCCAAATTTCTAAGACATTTAGCTCTACTACAAACTGCTTTAACAGGTCTGGCTGAATGAGGATTGAGTATTGATCCCTGAAGGTGCTGACCTTAAGCAGTTCTTGACATCCTTGAATGCTGCTTAAGGTCACAAGTCCACTGAAACTATCAGGAGCCCAAAGTCAGAGCAGTTAATGCTGCTGTTGTAGTTAAGGATTAACCTTTGTAGAAATTGACAAAAACCAAGGAATCTATTATCTAGACTGGGCCTTTCAACACCTCTTGGCTGGTTTTATTTTTACATGTCCGATGGTAACGATGTAACCAAGGAAGGAAACAGATTCATAAAATTCATATTTCTTGGCCTTAAACAAACAGGAGCCACCGCTCAGAGAGATTTCTGGAAAAAGAGTATGTGGCTTAACAATGTATTAGATGTCTCCTTCTGTTCATCTCAGCTCCAGCTAAGGTTCAGTTTGCTAAACCAGCGGTACCTTTGCTGAGCAAGTGTGTAGAGAGAGAGAGAGACAGAGGGAGAAAGAGGAGAGGGAAGGAGTAAACCAACAGACAAACTAACAATACTAAAAGACTGACAGTACCTGAATAACACACCCACAGCAGTCACACAGGTGAACTAAGAGGATGTTGTGACACACCGTGGCAGCAGACTGTTGGGCAGTGTCCAAACAGAAAACCTGTCACACTTTGTTTCATTGTTACTGTAACTAATCAGTTGTTTTAAGAGAGGAGACAGTGTAAGTGAACTTCTGTACAGTGTGTGTTTGGGGCACTCAGGGGGAAAACTGTAGATTAGTTCAGAGCATTTTAAGCTGACTGTAAATATCTTCATCATGACTCATTTTTAGAAAAAGCTGACAAGTCTCTAAAGTTAGAGTGAGAGAGAAATGCAACATAGCTGCAACTTTGCAAAGTGTCATCGCTTCTGTTTCATGTACAATCAAGACCCATCTCTGTGCTAAATCACACAGTTTAAGGCTCGCTGGTTCAGAAGGACTCCTAATCCAAGTGTTTATTATAATTTTTCACTCTCTACATAAACCGGCTACACTTGTCCAAATACACACTCAGCACTGAGGGAGGGCGGGGCCCAGATGAAGATTGATGGGCTGGGTTCAGGCCACATTAGCTGCTAATCAAGTTAGGTTTCCTGGCACAGACCTCTACACATCATTATGTGCCTCAAATGTCCTCCAGATCAGGACTGATGCTGTTTACAACCTGGAAACAAACACATACATACAGAGAGATGACAGTACATGTGTGCATATGGATATATATGTATATACAGTTCACCAACGTAAACACCTGTAGAACCTCATGAAATTAAATACAGCAGACCTGCAGTAAATCTTAGCTGTAATGTATGAACACTGTTAGGGAAACAGTTTTCTCTGAAACTAAATTTTGTGAGTAATTAAAACTCTTTCCTTGTTCATCCTTTTCTTAATCAGAACAAAACCTTGCAAACACACTGTATTTTCTTACCTTTTTTAAAATTATAGATAGTGAGTGGGTTAGAGATGCTCTTGTGGGAGAATAAATACAATAAGTGGAATTTTAATGGATCTACCCAACACAGCTCTATTTCTAAAAGAAGCCCAAATTAAACAAGACATGTACTTGTATTTTGTTCATCAATTTATGTACTGCAGGTACAATTTATTTCTATCTTGACTGAGTTTTAGTTAAAAAAAAAAGGTCAAGTAGCCCATAGGTATCTATAAACTCTGAAAGGAAGGCAAGAAAAGTACAATAAATGCACATGATAAAAATGATTGCAACTCAAAGTCATAAATGTAATAAGAAAGTAACAGTTGAGATGATGGCAATGGGAAATGTTTTGAAAATCAAAGGCAACTTCATAATAGTTTGGCAGTATCTCTTAGCATTTTGGTCATTTACACACAGGTTCATAAATGTACTGAACAATTTCCAGGGCAAAACTCCACTCACACTAAATTTCCATAAATAACTAAACAGCGTTTCATCTTTGTCATCTGCTTTATCTTTGGAACAAGGCTTGACAAAGGAAGAGAGACCACACATGAAAAGTCACTAAAATGTGTTTATTTGAAAAGAGAAAAGAATTGAAGACAAACTAAACAGGATGGAAACCAGGACAGAGAGTAAGACTGGCTGACTGCCGCCAGCTCATAGAGTCATGAAGAAAGTCAGGTGAGCTGAATCTCCTCAACTGTCCGACTCTGCTCACCAGACCCCAGCAGGGAACAGGCCAAAGACTCCTGCTCAAGAAGGTCATAACAGGAGCAACAACTGATTAAACAGACTGAAAAGAAAAATATATATCTCGATCACAGAAAATTAGATCGAATTTCTCTGATGTTTCTGCAAAGTTTAGCTTTTTTTGTAAAATACTTTTTGTGAAATATTTTCCCTTTTGTGCTTGTAAAAATTATACAAATTAAAGAATCTGACAAGCTAAAATTCAGGCTTTGGTTGAACTGTACACAGATCACAGCTCATAAGCAGATAGCACTTATATTTCAAGGGTCACGAGCCAAAGAAATTCAAACTTATAGTTATTATTACCTCCACATTCCCCATATGCTTGAATTTTGACAATTCTTTTTTTATTTATTTGTGTTTTCCCTATGAGATAAATCCAGGATGATTTAAGTTATGTCTGTGGTTCAATACAACTATCAGTATCAAATTCCCTCCAAATGAATCAGGACTTTTTGTGGTCCAAATATATATTTTCATCAATTTTTTGTGGATCGAAGACTTTTAAAAATGAAAAAGGTTTTTCAGTGCTGTGCTGCTTTACTCCCATGACTCCCAAATCCTTTATGCTATATACAACAAAATTGCACAAATCCATAAAGTTTCTGAGATATTTTTAAAAACAGTTTAATCTAAGACACTTTCTATTCTCATCTCCTCTTTTGTTTAAGGACTAAATTCCAAGTTCATTCAATTCAAATTGTGTGGAACTCTTTGTATACATTTTCTATGATTTATCTTATTGATGACTTTCATCATTTTTAATCACCATTGATATTTTAAATTACATATTTTTATCTTATGACTGACTTTTCGTGACTTCCAGCCCAAAAACCAGCCAGCTGAGATCATCAATGACCCAAAAAAAAATTATTTAAAGTGTTTATTTTCAAATAAGTTCACCCTTTGTCATCCACACCAGCTTGTTGGTTAACTTGGTTAATTTTCTCCTCTTGTTGGATACTGAACCCAAACAGTGAGACCATTTCTGAATATCTAATACACAAATATTGTATGTTAGAGTCGTGTAACACACAGGAACAAATATTTTTCACGAGTGTGTTGCAGTCAAAGCAGCATTCCCTTAAAAACTGAAATCCTAAAGACAAAACATTTCCAGTTCTGTGGATGATGGCGTCATTCTCAGCTTTACTAACAAGATGACTGGCCAGTGAAATACAGCACTCATCGAAACTTTTCAACATGTCAGCAGCTTTGCTTTCACGAACTGTAAATAAATACCCACAGTCTCATGAGGCTTGTGTATATATGTGTGTGTGTGTGTATATGAACACTGGCAGGAGGACTTGTACACAGCAGCAGGATTACCACCCCCAGATTTGGACCACCCTGTCTTTAACACTTAATCCAGGAGGAAGTGGAGCTGCATCACGGGCTCATGGGGTTTCCGCCACCTCTGCACCCAAAACACACACACACACACGCACACATACATGCACACACACGTCTACGCAAAGTAGAAATTGTGTTGCAATGGAGTTTGTGATCACACACACTCAGAAGTATATGCAAACACATATTTAATTTGAGCACTTAAGGTAAAACCAAACAGTTTAAATTCAAACTGCACAGCTGGTCTTGTACAAATTCAATATGTTGATGAAAGTACTGTCAGTGACTGTGAATGCATCACAGATATGTTTGTATGCACAAAGTGTTGTTAGTGTGTCTCCACCGTAAAATACATTAGTGAATCTTACGTGTGCTTTCAGCTGTGTCAGCTAAATATTGACGACTCTGTGTGTGTGTGTGTGTGTGTGTGTGTGTGTGTGTATGTGTATGAGTCAATAAGTATGTGCATAAGTGCTCGCTCATTAAGAGGAAAGAGGTAAGGAAAATCACCTGATGTTAGATATGATAACCCTACAGTAAATCAGGGCAAAACTAAGGAATTACATAGAATATTACTGGGTATTGATGATAAATCAGAGATTATTTCAAACAGAGGTCAACTACAGTCAAAAAGTCTGTTTTTGTCACAATAAATAGTTACAAAACAAATAACGACAAATCATATGATTATTTTATACACAGGAAACAGGAACAATTAGGGTTTGTTTACCAAACTCTGGAACTTTCATAGCACTTTGGTGTAGCTGAGGGGACCTTGCAGCACTGACCTTCTCCTTATTTCAAACACTTTTTTTTTTACACTATAAGCACTTTCTACAATGCACACCACAACTATTTTTACTGACCTGTTGGTTGAAATAAAAGTGAAGTCACAAGTTCCTGCTGAAGGTCATACAGAGTCATACTTTGAGATGTGCAAAATGTGCATCTTTAACTACAGGCAGTGATACAGTATATCCACAGAGGTGTCCAGATGTCAAGAAGAGTGTTAATGAAAATGAATGAGATATATAATGAAGAGCATGTAGATAACTGCAGAGAAAACAGCTTTCATGATGATTTGTTTACCCACTGAAAACCTTTGACTGAGGAGCCGCATGAAGAGAAAAAGTGAGAGAGGTGATTAGCATGTTGCATGACTGTGACATGTGTGTCAAGGTCTGGTATTAATTAGATGGAGGAGGGTGTTCGTGGTGTGACACTGCTGACTGGCCTTTCACAGCTCATTACAGGGTGTCCAATCAGAGAGCAGTCAGCATGACTGCTGTTTATTTATACAAAGAGCTAGAAATGGCAGAGTGCAGGCAGCTCGGGCAAAACCTCAAACACTGGAACACTCCAGCACATTGTACAGCTACAGAGGGTTCCAATCAACACCCTGCGCTTACTGACACACATATAAACAAGCCCTTCGATCAATAAAATGTCTTTGTTTTTATATTCATTATCTTAGTAGTATATTCATTTTACTTTTTGTCTTTTTCTGGTCTTTCGGAAGCTTTTCAATCATAATAACACTTAAAATGTAAAAGGGCCAAAAGTACAAAGTATCATAAAAATGTGTTGCTAGCAGCTTAAACTTACAACATCAACAACATCATTGGTTTCAATTTCTACACAGATCCAAGAGCCAAATACTGAATAAAGACATCAAAAATAAATTTATTACTGTACCAACAACTTGAAATCACGATCATGAAAAGCAAAACAGTAAAAAAAATAATGAGCATTGCCACAATAAAACAGCTAACATCTCTGTTCAACACATGATCAGATACAGCACATAACACACCATCTGTTATGCTGAAGTTTCCTCCAGTTTTTATCGGTCAGAAGTTATAACAATGGAGTATACATGTGCTCTCAGTAGATCATGGACTTCATGCTAGCTACAGTTAAAGCCCACAGGCTGAATTCCAGGCTAAGCAGTTTACCTGTGCATGATTTGGGAAATATCCTTCATGGCGTCACTCTTTAAAAAAGTTTTTAATTTGCAGTGGCTACACTGGGCCAAATCACAGACCAAACAAAGTAAACATAGTGTTGCTTTCAGTAACCTTTCAGTTTTACATTACAGCACAGTTATCATTATATAGGCCTACACCATTAAGTTTATGCCATAGTGAAAGTTTACCTTCTAATGTACTATTTTAATAAAAACATGTCAAGTAGGCCCCACTGTAGAAATACAATTGATGTGACCAGAATAACTTCAATGGTAAAAAATGAAAATGTGGAACTTTTCTAAAGCTAAACAGGTGATGGTCTCTGATATTTAAAAGCCAATGGGAGTTTTGTATAAGAAGTTTATAATATTCACATGAACTTATGCTCCTTTTCTGTTTATTGTTTGAGAGACTGAAGTCAGTGTTAATCTTACAATAAATACAAGCCTGCTCACTCGAGACAGCTCCAGAATAAAAAAAAGTCAAATCAGTTACAGTGAGTTTACTGTCTTTCATTTGGTTACGACTTAATCATTGACCATTCATCTACTGTAACACCACGCCTGTAATCAGTTTTATTAATGTACTGCTATAACTTTGAATATGTTGGTCATTAGTTATCACTCAACACAGTGTATGCTAGAATGTTAGCAAGGATTTAGAGAGGAATCAGTAACTGAGGTCACAAGGATTTGTAGCCCACAATCTCATCACTACATGAAGTCGTCAACAAGGTAATCCCACAAAAAATCAATGTACTATGTAAATTTTAGATTTCACATGATTGAAACTTTACACAAAGTCAGTATGATTAAAATGGCCTTTTCATCGAGGCAACAAAAGACAATCAGCTGTCAACATTTCACCACAGAGAGGCTTGATGTAGAGAGAGAGAGCGAGAGAGAGAGAGCGAGAGAGAGAGAGAGAGCATGCACTGGTCATTCAGAGCAAATACTAAAGGCATCAATGCAACATTATTCAAAGAGGAAGAGTAGTGTTAGTGTATAGATGTTAAGAACAAATGTAGTGCAAATGGCCCATGCTGAACCATCAGGAACAACATACAGGTAAATACTATCAACAAAGCACAAAGGATTTAAGTTGCATTACACAAACACACATCAGAAACATTATGGTAGGGAATAAAGGCTGTTTTTTTTCAGTCAGCCATAGTCTAAGAGAATGTTTGAAAGGTTCAGAAATGGACTTAGAGCACATATAAATTAACAGCTTTGACAGTGTAAAGTGGACAATAAGCAAAGCTTCCTATAAGACTTGTATGATTACACTGCATTTAGCTCAAAATATGTCACTCAGCTGTGAGGGAATGATAACATTTACACTGGAGATTATTGCACAACACTATATGCAAATACTGTAAATGTCCACGTCAAACAGAGGTGGCATGTATAGGGGCACTACTTCACTTCATAACTACAGTTTGACATTTAAATATGTTCCTCATGGAGAATGGTCACAATAAACTATTACATCGATTGTGTCTACATTTACAATTAAAGAGCCAAAATTCACAAACAACAGCACATAATGGATTCTTACATCATACAGGGAAACATGTACAGTATTTACAAAATGGCTTCATCAACACAAGAGATTAAAATAGAGTATCAATCTGAAATGGGAGTCAACATGCCAGAAGATACATTAAATGTAGACACTGTATTATTTAAAAGCACAATGATGTATTGTTGAAGATTTTTTGGAGGGCAGGGGATTCAGGAATCTCTCCAAGTGCTCTGAAAGAAGACACAATGCTACCCCACAGTGGCAGGATGAAGTAATACACTTACAATACAGAGGATTCAGTCGCTCATTTCACATTTGGTTGCTGCAGTTTGCATGTGCTAGATGGCTATAGAGATGGACACACATGCAGCAGGATAGGAGAGAGTATGTACACTCAGATATGCTGTTGGCATTTAAGCTCAGCCAAATGAAAATAGGCTCTTACTTCGGTCCACCACTGAAAACACAGATGGCAGTACGAGAAATGTCATTTGCATGCACAAGTTGTTTATCTATCAGGTATTGGGTAAAAGAGTGATCTTTGCAGGCTTCTGCAGTAGTGTTGGTCAGTTGGAGGTAACATCAGAGGATAAAGACAAGAACATTAATTTTCATGAAAGGCACTTTAGATGGAAAAGGGGTCTCTAATGTTCCCAAGGGTACAACACAGTTTTCAAATAAATAGCAAAAAATAGTGCCAATAGATTAAAAAATGTGAGCTAGAATAAAAGAGACAAAAAGGGATTAAAACAGTTAAAACATTTCTTGGAGTGACAACCCAAAAGGAAGACTTTTCTGCTTTCTTTCTTGCACACATTAAACAAAATATTAATATGGTTGTCTGTTTAAAACAAATCTACCGCCAGCAGACTGTTGGCTTAGTTTCTCATGGTGAGTGGGAGCAGGGTTAAACAGTTAGTCTGTCTAAAGGGAAACTGTCCACCTACCAACACTTCTAAAGGTCACTAATAACATGTTGTACTTTGTTTGTTGAGTCTGCACAAAAACTGGTGATGAAACAACAAAGTGCAATTTTGCCATGAAAGTAAATCCAAAAAATCCACAACTTGTCCTTTTTTAACCCCTTGTTTTGTACAGATTAAATAAACAAAATACGTGTTAATCCCTATGAATGAAGCGAGGCTAGCAGTCCCCCTGTCTTTTCCAGGCTTTATGCTAAGCTATGCTAACCATCTCCCAGCTGTAATTCATATTGAGTATACAGTTACAAGAATGGTATGTTCTTCTCTAACTCTCCACTAGATAGTAGAGAATCTTCTCAAAATGTTGAAATCTTGTTAGAAAAGTCATGGAGGAATACTGTCTCTTTCATTTTGAGTTCCGGCATTTAAGTTAGGTTCCATGTTAGGTATGTTTAAACTCCATATTTGTTAGTATTGCCAGAGAGAAAACTACAGAAAGCACAGATGAGGATAGAAGAGTATTATGGGACTATGAAGATAACTTCCTGATGCCTCCTGAATAGCAGATTGTGAATTATTATTGCCATCTACTATTATACACATATCTGGTTTGAAATGTATCCGGACATTTATGTAAAATTTGACAATACTTAGTACAGGTCTTGTTAGATGTATTACACTGATGAATATGGTTACCAATGAATATTAAATAAAACACCAAGAGGATACTAAGATATAAACATCTTTCATATACATACTCGATGTGTAAATCTAGAGTCTGGCAGCATACTGAGGCCGCTCAGGATGGTTTCACTTTACACTTCTAGGCTTTGTAAAGATGGTCACAAACACAGATGTTGGAAATATTTAAGTGTGCACCAGCTGATGATGTCATATTATTGCTGATTGTGCAGAGGAGCAATACCAAGTTAGATAAACAAGGCTTGCTACAATATGGCATAGTTCAGTCCAGCAGTTTATGTTTTGCAGCCACACAGATGCAACAACAGTGAGATGAAGAGCTGGTCACAGTTGAGAAGAAACTGCTGATGAGTGTGTGTTGTCAGTCAGTTTCATGGAGACTCTGAAATGCAGTCTGTCGTCCTCAAAATCACTCAGCCGCCATTTTCTCTATGTGGTCAGTCAGCAACTTGTATTGTTCTGCAAATGTTCAAAACACAGACAGATTTGTTTTGAGCTACATTAGGGTTATTTTTACGTACAAGGAATAAGAGCCCATTTCCACCTGATATTAATATGCAAGCTGAATGCATTGTATTAAGATCTTAGTATGCAGTTTGTCAATGGAGCTGGCAGTCTTGTCAACAAACATGATGCACCTAAGGTATGCAATGCAGGAGACTCTGAAATGTGCAGGGCAGGTGTCTTTTAACAGACTAGGAAGGCTGAAGAGTTCATTCGATACTTTTCTTTTGTGTTACTGAGCAGCAAATCAGATCCAAAAAGTCAGTGTGCATTAAAACAGCACAAGCTACGAACTGTTTCACATACAGCAGGTCCACAGCAGCATTGCTATTATAAAGAGCAAGTCTTTCCACTGCTTCAGATAAGAGCTACACATGTTAATAACAGGCAAAAAAAAAAAAAAAAGCTGCACTGACAAACTTTATGTTTTTCTCTGTCTGGTCTCTCCATAAAACACTATCAGTCAGCCAGGATGGGTGGGGTTAGTGTTATCTCTGTTTTGCAAGCTTATACTACTTCTGGGTATTGTAAAGTAATTTATGATTACTTCTCTTGGGAGGTTTCAGCAATGGAAGTATTCAGGTTTGCTATTAAATAATAGTTTTAACTGCCAGTCAGTCAAGTTCCTCTTCCTCTTTAGCTCATTCCAACAAGTCATTGACTGTATACAGCACAAGCTTTCAATTTAAAGCAAATTTTAATTATTTTGCCAGTAGGAGGCAACTAGCATATCAACAAATCTGCAGGTCCAAAAAACTGCTATTACTTTCCTCTTCTTTACAATCTTGAGACTGTATTAGGTAGAAATTGTTTGACAATGATTGCACAGTTCTCCCTGGTGGAGAAACTGCAGCTTAAAAACAATAATTAAATAAGTTAGTAAGTTTGCTTGTAGATGTGGACTACAACCTAATAACACAGGTGCTTTACATCAAAAACTGCCAAACAAGTAAATGGAGTGAAAGCAGAGGCTGTTCCACTGCATCAAGTTGAACTTTTTCTGCTTTACCTTCATTCAGGTTTCCAATGACAGCCTGCTTCTTCAGGAAGTCATTGCAGAGCTTCTTACTGAGTCCAAATGCCAGCATATTATGAGTGAATGTCCTGAAATACACATGGCACCAAATTCCTCTCAGTATAAACAGAAATCATAACAGACACACTGTACATTCTTAACTTTTACAAAAGCTGTGATATCTCTTTACCACACATCAAAAGAAACAGTCCGGACCAATACTGAATTGAACTCTGTGCTACTCTGAGCTTTCATTTTTTAAAAACACTTTGGTCTTATCCAAAAATACATGTTTCTTTTTTCTTTTTTAATTGCTTCCTCTCATGTGTTTTGGCTTTACTGTAAGTCCACACACATATACATTTTGAGGTCACCGGAAATGGACATTTGGGAAAGTCTGGCCAGGTTAAAGTTATTCAGAAACTCTGTTTGCAGTGCTAATGTGAAGACAGGGAAAGAATTTTTTTAGCCTGTGATGACAGATTGTGCTCCATCACCTATCATCTGTGTTTACATTGAGCAGTGTAGGGTGGATTCTAACCTTGCTGCCAACACTGCAGGCTTTGGATGAGAATCAGTCCAGCCTCTAGTAGCAGGTGGCTTATCTGTACTTGCTTTTTTCCAAGACTCTGATTGGCCCGTTTTGCTGTAGGGTTGGGGTTAAATTACTGCCTGCTGGTTCGGCATGCTCATGACAGCACTTCAATTATTTTGATTCATTTTTATTTGAACGGAGATTTGAGACTTGAACAGGCTTGTGTGAATGTTTTAAAAATGAAGGAGGGAAAATCCTGTTTAAGGAAAAAAGCCATTTACATCTCTCCTTCCCTGTATTAAGTATATCTCATATATCATTGCTATTATTGGTACCAATAACTTGTTTTACCACTAGGGGGGTCTCTTTACAGTAATCTACTTGCACTCCTCACAGCTCAAAGCCTCTATTTACTGCGCTGTATTAGTTTCTAAACAATACTCTGGTGGCTTCCTCACCCTAGTTGTCCGAAGGCGATGTTCTCATCGATTTTGGAGCTATCGTCCCTTTCCTCCTGAGTCATATGACACCACTTCTCCCTGCAGCACAGAAACAGTCAAGTCAGGCTTTAATTCCTAATTTTCCATTTGACCTTCAGCTTCCTTACAAACACAGGACAGGGGTGGGTGTCAAAAAATGATCACCAGTCAGTGTCGTGCTGACTTTATGCAGTGATACCACAGACAGTACTGGTTTGTACATAAACCTTCAAAATGCTGGAAAGTGGAATCTAGAACTATTCTCCTGTTCGGGAGCTAATGTGGATTTAAGAAAGCATCACTAAAATGCAGCATGACATCCATCCCTGTAACTGCTAATTGTGCAATGGGATGCAAAAAGAGAAATTTTTATTACACATAAAACATATAAAACAATGTGAAAAGGCAAGAAACACATTAACCAGCCATCAGCGAAGGAAGAAAACAAATGATTCATTCACAAAGAGTCATCATCGCTTACAAGCAAATGAAAAGCATAAACTTGCACTGTAAATAATTGTAAGACAAGTACTTAACCTGAAAATAGTTTCCATGTCTGAATTCACCAACACCACTTTAGTTTTGAAGGCTGTCAAAATAGACTGAGTAAAGAGAGAATGTTGCTGCATTGTAGACTACATTTTTTTATTTTTGTCATGTCACCAAGGCCTTATTTCACATAGTAAAGTACTTTCTGTTGGTATCTTTCCCTGTCTAAAACATCAATAAAAATACTGATTATCTATAGTGCTATTACTGATGCTGCAATATAAATGCTGGAATCTTGCCACCCTGCAAAGTGGTTGTTGTTACTTGCATCACCTACTGAATGCTTGCTACTGCAGGTCAATGACAAACATATGTTATGATAACACAGAAAAAAACCCCATGTTTATGAAATAAATTATGTAGGAAGACAATAATCACAAGTATTGCTAAATTTATCCAGTGAATCTTCACAAAAATTCAGCTTATCAATTGAGCCAACAGGACTCATCTGTCAGATTTTGATGTTTGATGCAAGCCAGGGGTCTCACTTTCCTTTATCCCATTTACTTTTGTTGCTTTTTCTTTTTAGCTGGAAGGTGTACCAGAATGTTCACAAAAACCCCTTAAAGAGGGGTTGTCAACATGAAAAGTGGTCATGTAGCCTTTTTTCCTATTAAAAGTTGCACTGATCAATATCTTTTAAATCAACAAAGGGTCAATTTGCTATTTGTAATGTGGAAATGGTTGCTTATAATGTAGAACCCAGCAAAAAATTTCATATAAAATCTAAGCATTATTCTTAGTGTTTTTCTCTCTCTTTTTTTACCTAGCAGAATGCGAAGGTTTTGATCAAACATCTTACATGAAGTGTAAACTACCTAACCAGAAGCAAAGTTAGAGACTAGCTGGAGAAAATGATCTCTGAGCAGGCCAGGGCCCCCACTTAGACAACCATGGCGCTAATATATACACAATAACAAATTGTGAGGTGATAATATATCAGTGCTATAATTTCAGTTCAGTCAGGGCTGCCACTAGGTGGCATAAAACAAGAAAATAATAAAGGGAGAAACCTTATTAACACATTTTGAACTACCATACACGAACACTGATCTTAGAAATCTGTTTCAAAAAGAATATAACTGACTATTTTTGGATCTTTAATATGGCTGAAACATTCCCTTTACTATATATCATCTCTTTTTACCCCCAAGTTTCTTCAGTAAAGTGCTGGCAGGAAAAAAACAAATAACACATCTCCAAACTCTAAATATTGGCCACAAAAGCACTGTGTTCAATTGTTTTGAGGTTGATATTTCTATTCATGGAATGTACTGTATTTCCCCACAACTAATCCACCATGGAAACAGAGAAGCAGGCGAAGCCAGAAAAAAAGAGCAGTAAAGGAAAATGGAAACATGCAGGTGGAGGGAGAGAAAAAAATATCACATGCAAAGAGATCAACATGCAGTTAGCAGGTGCTGTGAGGAGGCAGAGGACACCATCACACTGCAGTGGATTTACTGCCTTCCTCTCCTGCACTACATTTTTAATGGCACTGCAGCCTTTATGTGGGGTCTCTCAGAACATTCAGGATATTAACTGTGGGTGTGATGCTTTTACCTGTCAAAGACATTTCAACAGCAGCGTGACAAAATACCCAGATGACTCACATCACCACAGTAACCACAGAAAAGCACAGCAACATGCCAACACAGGGCAGATGAAAAAAAAAGATGAACTGTAGCGGTTTCCACTGAAGAAATCATGTAAAGCTTAACCATGGAACAGAATACAGACTGAAAACAACAATGCAAACACAGTAATCACACCTGGAGTAATAAAGTTATAAGTATGAGTAAACCACTCCCAATTTCCAATTGTAATGGACTTTATTGCCCTTCTGTGATTATGTAAGTGTATCTATTAATTTATACACAAAAATCTCACACTAGATCCGTGCTGTTGAGTCTGGGGATCTACAATTACAGACTATACTACCACTGTTCACTAGAGCACATCTGACAAACTGCAAACTAGCCCCAAGGAGACTCTCAGATTTCGAGCCTCACCCGTCACCACAAGGCTGATCATCAAGCTGCTTTTACATCAACACTGTTTCTGTCACCTGTCACATCTCTTATTGCTCTCAGCTTTTTATGCTTTTTACTCTTGATGCTTCTCCTGTTTTACATCCACTCTTATTCTCACATCCATCAGAGATGATGAGGACAGTGTGACTTGCATTTATTTGGAGGTCATCCACCTTGATAACAATATAGTCTGGAGCAGGGCACCAGAATAATTATGTACTTTTATCATGCCTGTGTTTCTCAATTTAATACAACATGTGTATCCTCAAGCCCTAATACATATTTTAAACATTTCCTTCCTTATTTAAATGGAGTTTTTCGGATTATTTTGAACCCAAACTGTTCACATCCATGTTTCTAAAGATTTGTTTTTACTGCCTTTGCTTCATTTCTTGGTACTGCTAACTGTGAAGCAGTGGAACCGTGTGAAACCATTTGACAAGATAATGTATCCTGTCCCCCACATAAACAAGCACGTGGATGTTCGTTCATAAGCACGAGCACAAATTTGCAATGTAAACACTGCTCCAAAGCACAATTATGTAATATTTCTTGTAAAAATGTAGTAGAAACCTGTGACATTATGCTTCAAAATGATATTATTGTTTGTTTATGAGCTGTGGCCCCATAGTTTATAATTATCTACACTAGAACTCTGTGCGTGACAGCAAGCTGCAATTTCAACACAAGTGTTTTACCTGTCTCTCTTTTTATTTCTTTATTTAGTTGGCAATCATTTCAAAACGACTGAAACACTGGACCTCAATGATGAGCTGTTTTTAGACAATTTGTGCTAAAATTGCAAAGCCTCTGTCCTTATCCTCTAGTCTTGATTAAGCTTTGTTTTTTCTTTTGGTTGACTGAGGTTTTTTTTTTGTAGGGCTGCTGACAAATGGAAGGACAGACCTCTCGTCTTTCTCTTCATCCTGCGTTCCCCTGCCCGGCAGCAAGGCACATGGAGACAAAGGGGTTAAAGTCAACATGCAGAAAGGAGAACAACAACAGCTTGTAGACAAGAAGTGGAAAGGAGAGGAGAGAAGAGAAGAGAAAAGGAGGAGAGAGGAGAGTAGTTGTTCGGGCTGAAGCATACTAAACACAACTGTGAGATTTGTCTTTAGTTACAACGATACATCACAACAAGCTCTTTGACCTATATTTATATTTCATCACACACACACACACACACACACACACAAACAAAGCACACTTATGTTTTAA
>JAQMCX010000050.1:6409170-6440141 GCA_029814765.1 Acanthurus leucopareius
AAGGAAGGTTTTAAGCCTACTCTTAAATGTTGAGAGGGTGTCTGCCTCCCGGACTGAAATTGGAAGATTGTTCCACAGGTATAATACTATATAAATAAAATTGAATTGAATTGAATTGAATTGAATTGAAATGCACAAGGCCACCTGACAGATCCAAATCTCAATCAGAGGTAAACAAGAGTTATTGTCTAAAGTCACACAAGCAGTTCTATCAGGGAAATAAGAGACATCCTGACATTAGTATGGTGAAAAGCTGGCAATGACAAAGCCAACTTATGGCTGGAATGCAACTAAATTACGATATTTTTCACTGTTATGAGGTTCTACAGATAAAGCCGGGGTTACTTCTCTTACAAAACAAACAAACAAACAAACAAACAAACAAAAACCAGTGTTTTGAAAGCATGTGTTACTGTGCAACAACAGTCAATCCAACAGTCAATAACAAAATTGAGCAGCTGTGCAGAGCCGGTTCTGTGAGAAAAAAAAAAAGAAAAAGGAAAGACAGAAACAAAAGAACAAAAACACTTCCTGACAGAACACTCTTGGGTTTCCTTGATCAGATTTTGCTAGACAGAGACATTAAGCAGCTCCTTATCAACATATCAGTTTTCAGGTCACAGAGAAAATAAGTGGGGAAAAAGGAGGAAGTATTTTGAAGAGAAAAGAACACATCCTGGATCATATCAGAAGACTCTGCAGCTTCTCACTATGAACAGGATGTTGCAGTCCCACATTTGCCAATAGGCTTATAAAATAGGCCATTTTTATATAATTATACAAAAAAAGGTTCTGACCAAATGATTCTGAACAAAAGGCGTTCCATGAGTGCTGATATACAGTAGGTCATTTAAAGCATTTCGGATCTTTCCATTTCCTTATTTAATTCTGTAACTTTTAGGTGCATGTACAACATCTTCAAAATTACGAAGCAAAGTCCAAAGAGAGTTATTCCTCCAACAGAAATACTGCTCCTGAACGGAATGAAATCCCTTGTCAGAGGTTCAGGCTTGCTTTTTGTTTGTTTGTTTGTAGTCCACATCACAGTAGCACACCTGAGCCCTCGCTATTTTTCACAGAATCAGGTGTGGACATTGTCTGTAGTTGCCCTTTCACACAGATGGTGATTGTCTATGTCAGGCTATACTTAGTTTGGTTTAGGTGATGGGGAACTATCTTTACAATTAGCACAGTGTTAACGCAGCCACCCAAGATCACTGTCACCAACTGATCCAACCAAGTCAAATATTGTCAAAATCTCTTTTTTTTATGAGTTATGGTATTTTAAAATGGATGGAGAAGTGTTTTTACAGAACATTATGAAGCCAGAGAGAAGCTGCCCTTTGATGCTTTGAATATAAAATGTTATTGCTTCTTCCTTTAACTTATTAGACACCTGTGTAAAATGTTATTAGTTATTAGTGTATGAATTCTTGATTTATGGCCAAAGACAGGTGTTTGGGTCAGGTCACAGTGACCTTCATCAGTTGATCCTCAAGTCCATGTGCATGCAGGGTTGTAAATTTGAAGAAATTTTGTCAAGGTGTTCCTATAATGAAGTGTTCACAAAAATGGGATGGATGGACAGAAGTATGTACAAATAAACAATTCAGTGCCTCTGGCCCAACTGTCACCAACACAGTGGCACAGGCAGAGGTGACTGATGATGTGTTGATGTCTGTACCATAATATCTGGACATGTGGATAGCAATATAGAGGCAAGAAGAAACCAGTACAAGAAGCTTTGCTTTGTGTAGCATCAACAATTTCAAATAGCATCAACAGGCTCACTCGCTGTGTGTCGCTGTGTTAATCAGAGGTTACACAAACTTTGTACTGGGGAGTTGGCAGGGTTAATTCAAGGTCAGCTCATTCAGACATTTATGTTCACATGCAAAACTTTTCCAGGTGATGTCTGAAACAGGCTGGCAGTGCATGTGTGGCCCCTTAAGTAAAATAACTCCACCTCCAGTTCCTTTACCATTTTCTACCTTGGTGGCGTTGATGGAAATGTGCTGCTGAAGTAATGTTGTGGTGTAGAGGTTCAATCAAGAGAAACAGATAAAATTAAGCTTCATTGAAAGCTTATTCAGTGACAAAAGTTGTAGGATGACTGCAGTGTTAGTTTAGCTAGCATCAGCTTTGGTTGAGGGTAGGTAAGTAGCATGGTTTTGATTCATTTGAGGTTGCAGGTCGAGGGCAAAGTTATATTTCTGAAATATCACTTCAAGTGCTGCTTTAAAGCTGTAAGTTTGCTGAAATCTCACATAACTACTGAAGCTAAAGGGGAGATTACTATTTTCTTTTTATTCATTTCTCAGCATTTCTATCATTCAGATAACAGGAAGTTGAAATCATTTATTGAAAACCACAATGACAGGAAATGCATGGTCTTGAACTTTCCGTCTGATCTGTTCAAGCAGTGATCCACAAACACAAATTCTCTGCTTCTCTTCTATTTAACCTGAACAGCACTGTACTCAACAGTACTTTAACAGTCCATATATGACATATCCTTCAAAACACTATCTTCCATGCCAGAGGCTCAACTGCAAACCAGGCCTTCACTGCCCCTTTTTTTGTACTTTTGATGATCTCCTGTGCAGGTCATTAAAAAGTGATCACTTAAATGGCATGAAAGCATTATTTCTCAATGAGCTTCTTTTTTGAGCTAGAAACTGTTAAATGAACTCAATGTGATCTTCCAAATTTTAAAACAGGTTTAATTGTTAAACATGAGAGATTTTTTGTACATGTGGTTTTCTTTTTGGTCTTCATACTGTTTGAAGTGTGTGGGATGAGGGTGATGTCATATGCCTGTGTGCACCAATCAGAACCTAACAACACTGAATCAGAGCCTGATAAGAACTGGTTGTTTGGTCACTGTCAAATAAATCAGATCAAACCACACCCACACAGTCCACAGAGCAAACTGGCAAGTTCTGTTTTGCTGTTCATCTTGATAAATAATATCTTAAGATGCTTTTAACTTTGTTGCTTAGTTAGTCATGAATATTATTGTATGAAAAATAAAGTTTTAAGCTAGCTATTTAAGGGCTTATGAATTTGATCTTTGCTCCAAGCAGACAGAATAAATGCTTTTACAAGAGCACAGAGGTTTGATGTTTTCACTCCATTCTCTTCTCTTCAACTTACACTGAAAAATGTTCTCAAAAAGTAAAGAATCAAAATCCATATTCTTTTTTTACACCTGAAGTATCCTTGTTTTTCCTTTAATTACAGGGGTATACTGTACAATCCACTATATACAGCAATGTTTTTGTATGCTATGCTGATAATGCAGCTGCCTTTAAAATGAATTTCATCAATCAACACATTGTAGTTAAGTTAAAAGGCCACATGTACTCACTGACCAAAATGTCCTTACTGCATTAAGTGCAAACAGCAAGGCCACCAAAAGTGTCACCTTAAGAAGTTACTCATGCTAAAACTGAACTGGAGAAGACTGGTCTCTTGAACTATGTACCTCAATACTGGAATGAGGAGCAAAGAACACCTGGGGACTTTAAAAATCTGCCCACTGATTTATATGTGTCTTTGTATGAATGAACTGTTGTTATATAAGTATACTGTATATAATTTGACCTCAGGTCTCTCTTTAAAATGAAGAAGTTTTTCAAGGTAAAGAGTCAAAGTGAGATCTCAAGGAAACAGAGAAGGAAACGCCCATCAAGTCTTTCCCTCACTGCTTTTTTCTGGAGGCCTATGCCCAGCTGATTCACTGCTGGGGCTGGGTGGCTGCAGCACAATCACCTGCTGACCAGTGACGCTATTTGGCCTGATTCATGAATCCTGTCCTCCTGTCCGGCAACGGCCACTGCAAATGCCTTGAGAAACACACACACACACACATTTGTGACCTCAGTAAATCCCTGTTCCTTCACTAGGACTGCAAAGGTTGCAGTATTTCTGCCTCAATGAGCAGGAAGGGGAGCCCCCATTAAACCCCGGCCAACACACATACATAAACCCTATCCCTTGCGGTAACATGTGCAGATGGAGGCGCTTCTATCTGTTGGAGAGTAATGAAAAGCTTGAGCCATTAGGTGGAGCAGATCTCTTCTTGTTGCTGTGAGCTGTGCAGCACAACAGCATCACAAGACCTGTTCTACACTTTCCTCATCTTCAGTGTGCACTGCACTTAGCATGATTCACACATGCCGTTATGCAACGTGCCCCTAAGCCCCTCTTATCCCCAAGAAATATTACTTAGCAAGCTCATCCACAAAAACATCAGTTGAGCAAGATATGAGAGCAACACTATTACTCTCAGCCCTTATGGTTTTTCACAGTTCATCTCTCTCGATCACCCTGGTATTGCAGCAAAAGCAAAACAATTAATCAGCTTTTCTTTTCTGTCACATACAATATTACAGAATATCAATTCAGCCTGTGGACAAGGTGCTTTCAAAGTCCCCTTCTCAGGTCACGAGTTCATCCCCAAAGTGCTCTCTCAGGGCATCAACACCCATGTAGTCAGATACATAATACTTATTTTATGGACAGGAGGAACAATTTCATAGTTCTAAGAACTACCTGTTTTATTGTATTTGAACCACAGAAACTATGAAAGATCATAGTTCTTACAATTCTGTTTCAATTGACTTCTCTAGCTTCAACTTCAGAGTAGGAACTTCATCCCTATTTGCCATGGAAATGCCAACAGAGAAAAAAAGCCCTTATAGGTGCATAGTTCCCCAGGAACTCCTCAGTAGACAGTTCCTCTAAGGGAGTTCCTAGAACTGTTTGGTCCAAAAAAGCCTAATCCCTTGTAGAAACACAACAATGAGAAAATTTCATCTCAGTCATTACAACACCAGTGTTATCAATACAACAAATCTGTGTGGAGGTACTACCAACAGAAAATGGACATTTCCTACGCATGCAGCTTCACATTAAACATCTTTAATTAATGAAAAAGGATTGAATTTTCATTACAAAGAAGTCATGTGTGGGGAAATGCACTGTGTTAGTGATTTTAGCTTCTACTTGTATTGTTCATCAAAAATGTGCCTACATTGAATTGACACTGAATTTTGTTTTTTTGCTCAGAACCTGTTCATATTTACTTTTTAATAACATGAACTTATACATCTTGAGGAGTAACTCCTTAATCAGCATCCATACTCAGATACCACATTCCAGTGACAGACAGAAGCTCTAGCAGCTATTTAATGCCTCTGATGTGCATTTCCTTGGTGTCACAAAGAGCTTCAGAATAAGAATTAACTCATCACAAGCACAGTATAAGAGAAACCATGAGAGAACAGAAAACAAGCAGTTTTAACAGTTTTTGACCTTCTGATCAGGGAAAATCCAAACCAAAAACATTCGGTCTGAAAGGACCATCAAGCACTCCTGAACAAAGCTCAGCTTGATAGAGGTGGGAACCAGTTCCAAGCTGGGGACTTTCCTGACCCACAAACTTTTTCCCATTGTTTGTGTCTACTGAGACATCTCAGTCCTCAAAATACAAGCAGAGAGTCAATTCTGTGTCTCACCATTTTGGATATTTTGGTAACAGGTTGATTGCCTTTCCTCTTAACTTTTTTACTTAACCTCTTAACATGTGATTTTCTTTCGTCTTCTCCTTGTGAGTCACTTTTGCTTTGATCTAGAGCCATTTGCCGACATGAGGGGAGCTCTGAGTTTATTTTTAAATATCGGGGATGAAAAAGAGGGTGTATTACTTTTACTTCAGTGTGTCTGTGTAGCTTCAACTGTCAACTTTTTACTGCTTACTTTATGATCACACAAATACAAGACAGAAAAAAACAAGATAACAAGAATATTAAGAACTGGAGCCTGGTGGCTGATAAGTTTAGTCAGAGGCTGAGCTGAATACAAACACAGACACACACCCTTTGTGCCTGCAATGCTCACTAGCCTACAGCTAATATACAGTGTGCTGCCTATTTATGGCGAATAATTACAAATCATCCAGCAGTCAAATTTTGAAAGTAATGTGCAGGGGGTGAAGTCACCATAAAATATGACAACAGACTGAAATTTTAAGATTCATTTAAAACATTTGAATAAAAGCTTTGAATAAAAAAAGGAATTTGGTACAGGCCTATTTATTTTTGATGTAAATAGCACATTAATGTTGCAAAGTGTCAAGGTGATTATTTGAACTAACTTGTATATTGTGTTATATTCAATAGGCCTGTCATATCATTCTGCAAAGAAAACAAATAACTAAGCTGTTAAGTAAATTCAGAGGAGTAAAAAAGTTCTGTGTTTCACACCAGACAGTGATGGAGTATTAGCAAAAAGTAGCATTAAGTTGAAACACTTAAGAACAAGTAACTCTGCAATAAAGAGGAGAGATTAACTCTAGTTTACAATTTGAATCTCATATTTTTGGAGTCTTGACCAAAGTCTCTGTTGCTCTGACTTCATTACATTAGTGTATTAGTGCCTCTGGTCATGACTGTAACCAGCGTGAAAACAGAAAAAGTGCATTAAGTCTTGGCTCAGTGCCTCTTTGACATAGATACTCACTGAAACTGGTCCATTTCCTCATAGGCCATCATTCCAACATAATTAGCCATAAACTGGCAAAGGTTGAGAAAAATTGGATTATATGTCATGAAGATGAGACTCTGATAAAGGTAAACTGGCTTAAGTGCAGTAAATGTACTGGGCTATTTTGCACTCCAACTCTAAACAAAGAATGACTCCTCTTAGTATACAATACGAGCAGTCTTCTAGCCGAGTACCATCAGTCTTTCACAGGCAGTGTGTGAGTGAGTGCAGGAATGTCAGTCCTGGATTAACTCTGTTGGCCTGAGCCTCCTGTAGAGAAGCTTTGGCACTATGAAGCCAAAAAGATTGGACCATATCAGAAAGAAGTGTTAGTGTGTGATACCTGATTACAAGTGTTGACAGGGACAGTGTTAACTTTTATCAGCTTCTGTCACCAACAGCTCTCTGGCACAGTTTTGTAAAACTGACAGCAATAATAAAGTCAAATTTTTACAGTACAGTTTACAAACCAGGAAAACCAATTACCTCAACAAATGATCACTGATTTACTGTCACTTGATTTTTAATTATAGAACTAAATGTCTTCAGAATTGTAAATTTAAAGGTCAGTTTGGGTACACAGTGTGATAGCTGAACTGCGTGATCATATATCACATGCTACAATATGTGTGGCAAGCAGAAGTGGCTGATGGCAGACACGTTAAGTTGGGTTCAGAATCCCAGCTGAGCTTAGCCAGTATATCAGTAGAGGAGACACCATTTAAAGATGCTATCTGCTCACCACAGGCAACGCTCGAAACCCAACAACACTAATCTGTTTTCAGAGGACAAGCTGTATTTCTGGGGACAGGGAAACAGTTGCACTTCCACCCATCATCATGTAACTATAAAAGAAGGGATCTATGTGTGTGTCAAGGAATTGTGTTTCTTTTGAAACCATCTATGTCACAGTTGGGGGGTGTATTTCTGGGGACCAAAAGCAGTGCTGTGTCAAATTCAGTCCAATTTGGACAAGTGACATGTTCAATATGAATATACTTTAAATAAGCAAGTGAACAGCACTCTGTGGGGCAACGTTTCAGGGCTTTTATGTTACTGCTGATGCAGACTAAACATTTCCTAATGCTGCAGCTTCACATCGAAAGCCTTTAACTGGCAATACTTTTATTACAAAGTAGTCAGAGGAATGCAAGTGCCTGAGACTTACATTAACATTGGCTGCTACCATTTATCAAAAATACATCTACAAAAAAAAAAAAAAGAAAAGACATTGGCTATTTCCATTTTGTTTTGCCAGCGGATCAGTTTGAGATATTGCAGGGCCCTAACACACCAAGCTGACTGATGGTTGTCGGCTAGTTACTGGCTGTCAATTAGCGTCCTAGTTTTTGCAGTGCGTTCTGCAACCTGGGCTCTATTCACCCTTTACAGGCAGCCTTTTCGGAAAATTCATCACGTTGAGGTGCTGGCAGAGCCCGTCTGTGGATACTGACACTCTAATTGACAGGCTAAGAGGACCAGTGTCTTCATAACACTACACTAAGGGACATTGTTATATTGTGGCTAAACTCTTTAGAGAGGCCAGAAATCTTTACCTGAAACAGAGGAAAAAAAGGAGAAAGATGGACTTCCTGATTGGAAAGAGGACTTTCAAAACACAGGACAGCACACTGCAAAAGACTCTTGGAGACAGCAGAGACTGTTAATAATGTTTTGTTTTAACTACAACCACAAACTGTAAATATTCAACCTTTTAACTGAAGACCAACATCAGAGCGCAGTCTGTCAAACTGGACAGATGAAAGCAGTGCTTGAGAAAATCAACAGAGCTCACCAAGTCAGAGAGGACTGGTCACGAAGAAGTCGAGAGTGATCTGGCCAAGCTGGTGAGTTATCTATACACACATCTCCATCTCCAGATATGGACAACTACACTCGGCCAGGGAAAATCAGGCCGCACTTACATGTCCATTACAAAACATAGTGACAGTCATTGGGTTACAGGTTTGCTAGCCTCAGAGTTAGCGTTAATTACAAGTGAAGGTAGTACAGCAACATAGCAATAGGTTTTTGTGTCAAGAGTGCAATCCTGAAACTACCAGGATTTAAGTTTAATGCACTTCTCACTAAAGACACTCAAACTCAATACAGCATTAAAAAATCAAGGAGAGGTTAAAAAGGACAAGAGAGCAATCTGTTCAATACTAATGCCATTACCACCTCTTGACCTAGCACACCAAATCTCTTGTTTTACACAGCACCTTGTGTCTCTCTGCTGTTTCTTCCCCTTGGCATCTTTACATGAAACACAAGTATAGACATAATGCCTACCTATGCCATTAATGTTTCCATAGAAGATAAGAATTATTTTCAGCTTTTCCCTAATCTTTTAAAGAGAGGAAGACAACAAAAAGATAAGCCCAGGGCCATTGACAGCCACAAACATCTGCAACAAGGCAACTAAAGAAAGACAACTTCTGTTGTCTTTCATCTATCAACCCAACAAACAGAAGGCCCAGCAATATTTTGTCAGGCTGCCTAAACTGGCAAAAGGCGATTAAAGATCTTTAGGCTAATGCAATGAAACGAGATATGTATTGTGAATGCAGATTGAAAAGTGTAGCATGAGGCTTTGTAATTAATCCAGACTGTTATCAATCATGACTGCATTAAATGACTCTGGAACATGTTTGTTTTTCATACATACATACACAGATCTTTCTCCTGTGTGTGCAGTGTGCACATCTACATTTATATTATCCACTGTTTACGTACTGTTTTATTTAGGGGCATGTATTATCTTCCATCTGTTTGTGTACTTACTCCTGTAGTGCTTATTTACAGAATCATCCTAGACTCCATTAAAGTTTTGTTAATTTTATCAATCAAAACTAACCACCGTGTGCATACCTAATATAAAACATTACATTTTAAGTGCTGCAAATCAAGAGGAACTGTTCTCCAGTGCACCTTATGTAGCAGTAATATAACTCAGCACCTCTGTTCTAAAATATTATTATTTTAGACATAAGTCGCTATAATCGACCATGATGCAGGATAGGCGAAGCACGTTGAACTTACAAGTTGACCAATAACAAAAGTTAAAATTTTCCATATATACACTGTGCTTAACTCAAGACGCACCAACCGGATGAAAACTCATCTCGATAAAATTGGCAAGAAGCCTCTCACCTATTTCACCTGTTATATATCTTTGTCAAGAAGCAGGGTTACCTTGTATTGCAACCTCACTTAATGAAGGTTGGTCTATGCTGTCTCCAAAGAAGACCAGCAGAATCTGCCGTGAATGAATCGAAATATGAAGGGTTAATAATTTATGAATGAAACAGGTTCTTGGACTCTCACAGTGCAGATCATAGCTTTTTGTTTAACCCAAATGCTGACTGATGATGTCAAGTTGCTGGACTGGGCGCACTTGACAGCTGAGTTAGGAGGCAGCACTGAATAAACAGCAAAAGGCTGGCGTTTCCTGTAATGTTAATCGCTGGTATTTTCTGACAAACAGGGATACCCCACGTCAGTCGTGGAGGTGTATCTGCAAGTGAAGTCAATCACACATCAAAACATCTCTAACTAAACGATTAGGCCAACATTTAACGAGAAGATGATAATTATTACTCCCCTTTGACCAAATAAACATTCAAATACACAGAAATGCTATGCAAAACATGGCGTTTACAAGTCGTCAAGGATAAGTCTAACATGTGTAAACTGACATGAGGTGACACAAAAACATGAGTAACAGCTGTACGTACCTGAAGCGTACCGTGCTGACTGTAAAGGGGGTAGCTCCTCTCTGCTGTTGCTGCGTCGAAGGTTTTGCTCGAGACTGTGGGCTTCATGCGGAAAAGCGCAGGCGCGAAAAGAGGCGAACAAGACGCAGGGGGAACCCAATGACGACAGCAGCGCGGCCAATCGAGTTAGCGGGAATACTACCGGATATGTTCCGTAAAAATAAAAGCATGACTGACGAGGAAAAGTGATTTGAGCGGAAATTCTCACTGAGAAGGGGTTTTTATGGTTTCTTAATCAATTTAAACGCATTTTCTATGATTTCCTCCGGTCACGTAACTCATTGTATTCCTCGAATAATTTTCATGAAATAATTTCATCTTAGAAGCTGAAAAATGGCTTTCTATACACTAAAACTGTGGTTAAACATTAAACTGCTTGGACTAGGCCTGTTGATATTTGATGTATCACATGATGATGATTTAAGCCCACTGCATTTCTCCATGCTGAATTTTGTAAAGCAGTCTTTAACATGTTTAAACTATTCATCTACATTTCATAACTGTAATATTATATTGTCCCCAGAGTTAAAAAGAAGTCTCAAGTCAATCAGCTGCTTGCAGTGTCTTTTTTTTATTATGCTACTTTCCTACTGAATAACGTGATTGCCAAAATTAGACAATCTGACTCCTTTAAGGCCTGGGGCTGCTGTGATCAGGAGCCAGGGAGGAGTCGTCCACTAATCAGAAGGTCTGTGGTTTGACTCTCTGGATCCTCCAGTCTGCATCGCAGTGTTCTTGGGTGAGATATTAAGGCACAAAATTGCTCCTTGCTGCTGTGCCATACAGTGTGTATTTGTTGGTAGAGGCAGAGGCCAGTTTAAAAGGGGGCAACTTGCAAGATGGCCTTTGCCACCATTTTGTGAATGGGTAAATATTGTCATTGTAAAGCGTTCTGAGAGGTCAATAAGTCTAGAAAAGTGTTATAAAAATGTCATTTGTTTAGCATTCAAATCCAAAATTGCCACTCATTTTTTACCTGAACTTATACATGGCGCTTTTCTTCTTTTAGTTCAAACCTTACACCTGCTACCATCATCCCTTTTTAGTGGTTAATGAGTGGTTCATAAATTTTAGAACTGTTAAAATTTTAATACTTTTCTACATTTAGTCATTCTTTACTTACACATCTGTTGCATGTCTGTCTTTCCTGGGAGAGGAATGCTTCCTCATCAGCTGATCCAGAAGGTTTTCTTACTCATTGTTTTCCTGTTAAAAGGGTTTATTTAAGGAATGTATTTCCTTAAACCAATTAAGGATCTAAGAATAATGGTTGTCTTATGCTGTACAGAATGTGAAGCCCCCTGAGCCAAATTTTTGTGAAGAGACAAACTCCTTTCTTTGCAATAAAATGATTTCCTTTATTTGTAGCTCTGGTAGAAAATACATGTCAGTAAAAGAATGGACAAATGGATTTAAAAGACTTGGTAGAAGAAGTACATAAAATCCAGCCCAAAATCGAAATAAAGGAGTTGAGAGAGTAATTAACATTGTGGCAGTTAGTTGTAGTGAGGAATAAAAATTCTCAAACTTGTGATGAATACAGACAAAAGGCAGCTTGCAGATTTCAGTTTGCTGCCTTGGCTGCTGCTGCAAGCTGTTCCAGTTTCTGAGGGAGGGTGACAGTAGCAAAATGGACCCTGTCATTCTTCAGGTTCTGTTTAACCGTGGGTGTCAGGCCCAGCTCCATGTACTCCTGCCTTTGCCTGTCATACTGAGGCCAGCTGACCAGACCAGGACCATTGGGAGAGCTGAGGACATATTTAAACATGTCAGCTACAGATCAGGGCAGTCTACATAGCAAATACCTCCCAATCAACTGAAAATATGTTCAATACTAATTTTATATGGTCAGCCTCTGATAAATATGTCCATGTGGATATGCTAATTTTTTTTGGTCTCTACATACCTACAACTTCAACCTTGTGCACATAATTTAAGGCATATATTTCGCTTTTGTTCCGGTCCAGTTTTTCACAAATGCATCAGTTCGTTTTATTTTTGATTCTATCCGATGCATATGCTGATGCAACCTTAGTTGAATATTCTCTATTCATATATATATATATATATATATATGCATATTCTGTTAAATACTGTCATCTGGCTCAGCTGTATCACAGTTAAGTGTTTTTAAAGCTTGACCTTGCAACAGGTCACTGTGCTAAGTATCAGCTTTCAGGAAAGCAGCCTCTTTAACCAGTCTGCTCAAATTTAAGTTACAGTAGATGAGTTTTTTATGGCCACTTGATAGCAGTAGAACAAGCTGTAAACACAACAATATCATGGTGAATATGCAAACAATTTTGTGTTCACACATCCAGCAGACTCTAAGCATATGGATATGTGAATGATTAAAATGGTGAGACTTCACAAAACAATTAACTTGTGATTTTATTACTAAATCAATAAAATATTAAAAACTCCATAGAGAAGAGGATAACTGTCTGGTGTTACTTTTCTGTGGATTTGTCAATGAAATATTCATATTCTTTTAATTTTTTTCTTTCATCAGCAAAAAAAAATAGTTAGTGCAGCTTTGAAGTTATTTTTGTGCTCAGTGTTTACTTACCCAGTACGGGCAAAACTGGCCCAGTATGCCATCATGGTCCTACAAAGCGTTTCGTCCTCCTTGGTAATGTTACCTAAAGACCGGACAGGGTGAGTTTAATCACAAAATCAAACACTGAAACCCATTAAATATGATCTGAATTGATTTCAGTGTTTTTGCATGAAAACATTATGGTCTTCCCCCTTTCATTCCTTCATTAGATCCAAGTCTTAGAACATGATAGATATTCAGTTCATACCTGACAAACCCTCGCAAGACAGTAGCAGAACAGCCCAACTAGTCTATAAATATATATTACTGGTAGCATATTGCATATGACTTACCAATGATTTTTATATCTCCATTCCAGAAACATCCACCAAACATGAAGCCAACATCATCTGCATGATCTGCCTTCACAAAGCTTGGTCTATTGTTTTCATGTAAGGCAGCACGATATACAAACTCATACATGTAAACTGGAACACCCGCATCTAAAAAGCACCAGGAGAGCAAAGACAGGAGATGTTTAACTGGACTGAGATGAAGTTCAAAGATTAAGAGTAGTTAGCCAATCATGTAGGTAATGACATAATGTCCTCCTACACAGGCCTCTATTATTCCTGTGTACATGATACAAACAAGTCACATTTGTTTTGACTTATTTGCAGTGCTGTCATGATGCACTTTCAGTGCCTTGCCCCTCCTGACCTGCGTGGTATCCAGCCACCTTGACGACAGGCAGCGTCATCAGTAGGTCTCCCATGATTTCCGTGAATCTGTCTCTGATCTCCTCTGGGGTTTTGGCGTCTTTCAGGTATTCATCTGCAATGAGACTGTTGGCAGAGGAGGCCTGGAACAGGGAGGGAGTTTGGACCATCAGTGTTCCCTTTAATGTTGTGCCATTATTTTTACAGGAAAATCTTAAGTCTAGCAAAAAGGATGATTTCATGACCTTGTCTACTACTGACCCTGTATACGTAAAGCAGTGTGACAGCTGGAAAGTAGGTAAACCCATTTACTATTCTATTACACACTGTGTCAGTAATGCTCAAGTCTAATGCGACAAGATATTGTAAAATCTTCCATTGGCAGTAAAATTTGTTTCTTTTCGGCCTGTTAACTCAATCACATTGAAGAAGGGAAAATGTTTGACTGGGTAATTAAATTTTAAAAAATCTGTCAAATAGTAATTAACATTTCAAGAAAAGTTGTTCTATGAGTTAGAGAGAACGCCATCAGGAATCTATTTCAAAATGCAAACATGGCAAGAAAAGACAGCTTACTTAAGAAATGTTATAGGATGTTTTTTCAACTTTGGTTTCTTTGCATTATTGGATACTAATATTCAGCAGAGGCTTGGCCACCCCGTGTACTTTAACCTTTTTCCTAAATCATCATATTTTGTATTAATGGGCTGTTTTTATACGTGTGACTGACTAGTTTGTGTGTATATGTGTTTGAAAACTTGCCTGCCTTAGAGTGCCCCATGAGGAATGATTTAAATATTTAAAACTGAAATAATTTGTAGTTATTGTTTCTACCATCACATTTTAGGAGCACAAAGAATAGTCAAATATAGATCATATTAATAGTAAAAAAATACAAAATGTAATGTACTGTAAAATTTGGCTGTGACTCTAAAGTGGCTCTATAAAAAATAATGAATAACTCTCTAATTTCATTTGGAATTTATCACTTCTAATCATTATGATCAACAAGCCACAACAGTTCAGGAGCTCACCCCTGGAGGATTGAACATGTTCACCACTGCCAGCACAGACTCTCTGTTCATACCGTGCTCCCAGCCAGGAGGGGCAAAGCTCTGTGATCAACAGGAGAAAATACTTTTGAACAAAAAATGCAAATCCTCAAACATAAAGAAACTCCACTCACTTCTTTTTAATACAGACTGATCAGAACATTGAGTGCTACTCATATAAATAATAAGAATTATGAAAATGCTACTGTCACAGATGCTGGTTAAAGTATCTGAACATTTGGATGAATGCATTGAGAGTTGTATGACCTGAGGCAGAATCCATCCAAACTCATGGTTAGTTATTCCCATCATCACTGGAACATCCAGCACGTCTTTCCTCTTTAGAAGCTCCTCTGCTGTATCAGTGAGGAACTCGCCGTCCACCACAGCTCCCAGGTATATTTTCATCTAAACGTGAGAGGGAACTTAAAGCTTTTAAACATTAGTGCCATTTTGGTCAAGCAGCTTTAAGGGAACCAAACTGACATGGAGTGTTTGCAGGATGCCATCTAGTGGCTAAAGTCTGGCCTGACACATGAATTCTGAATGGAATTTTACACTAAACCTGAAAATTAAAATTCCCTTTTCAGAGAAGTATCCATTAATTCATTCGCCTTCTGTAGTCCTGTGATATGCAAGAAAGGCCAAATGAGTATAATATTTAAATGAGATTTCTTTACACAATTATTTTATAAATTTAGAGTTGTTGTCTGAATGACAGTAATCCACAGTTTACATTTTTTAATTATGGTTGGGTTAATTCAATGTTGACTGTCTACTGAGGTTTAGGCACCTGTTTGAACTTGAACTACGCTGTGAAGACAGAGGGACCCAGAAAAATTAAGATAGGATAATACATAAAATTAACAAAATCAATTTAAATCTAAAACCAGCTTTATTATCTGCTTTGATATTTTCAAGACCTTACCTTTTTAGTTACATCAACCAGCTCATCTACACTCTTTCCCATCATACACTGGACCAGTTCCTCTGAGCTACTGTAGGCACATCCAGTAAGGTTGGCAACAATCTAAGAAGGGATTAATGAAAATTACGAAAAGTTCTGTAATAAAAGTGAAAGTCTGTATATTTATGCTCTGGTAGACTTAGGAAAATCTCTATGAAAAGATACTTTTTGTCCGCTTCATAGAGAACAGGACTGGGTTGTTATGTTGTTGATCAGCAGCAGATAATTCAATCATTGGAAACTGCTGTTTAATCCTTTAATTTTCCATCTGTTTGGTGATAACAAAAGTGCTTACAGTGCAAAAACCCAAAACTTAAATACTTAGCATATTTTCTGTGACATTTCTGCTGAATAAACATATAATCAAGATTCAGGCTACATATACCTAAACCTGTGTATTCTTATTCTTGTTGATACTCAATAAAGGTGGTTAAAGATATAACCCTTTTTTCCCCTTAACACATACAACATAGATACCATAACATTTATGTTTAAATTCATCAAAAAACCTTAGCATGGCCCAGTGGATTGCTTGTAGTGTAGGTCCCAAGTGTTGCTACTCCACTTTGAAAAATTGCCCTCTGAAACAGTCCCTTTGCTTGTGGAGACAGAGTCTGTTCATAAGGAAAGATACATTCAATCACTTGACAAAGACATGATATATAACAATAATAAAAACAGATGCACTCAGACATAAATGACATACATTGGCATCAAGGTATTTACATTAGGGTAAATTAAAAATATTAAAAATGTGTAAAAATGGGTCATTTCATGATCAACACATGCTAGTTGGGTAATAACAAAATGTTTTCTTTCCTCCAACTTGCCATCCATATTTGTTTCTTACCAGTATGGAGGCACTAATGCCCCCTGCAGATTCTCCAGCTACTGTGACGGTTTGTGGATCACCACCAAAGGCCTCAATATTCCCCTGCACCCATTTCAGAGCTGCCAGCTGATCCAGGAAACCCCAGTTGCCCTGAGCATGTTTGTCTCCAGTGCTTTAGAACAGGAAAAAAGTCAAGACACTTGCTTTGGATTCTCAGAGAATCATTTCACTAAGAAAAGTGTGGAGAAACAGCTACTTTGATACTGTTGATACATAAATACAATGAGCTTCACAATTCCTTACCTCAGATATCCCAGAATGCCAAGTCGATACTGGATAATAACCATGACTATGTTTTCATAAGCAGCTAATGGAGCGCCATCGTACTGAGAAGCTGCACCCATAACCAGACCTCCTCCATGGATCCACACCATCACCTGACACACAGCACAACACAGGAGCCTGCTCTTCACAGCTGACCTCTCTGACTTCACAGTACAATCAAGTACCATAACAAATAAACTGTGATGCATTAAAAACAAAAAAATACTCTCACCCATCAGAAACTGGCAAAAATGTGTACAAAACTATAACGCTTACAGAAACTTAAATCATCATTGTAACTACACTGTACCATGAACTCAGTAGAGTGGGAACATTCAAAGATTCAAAGGCCCTAAAGCAGTTCAAATGTTAGCTGATGTGTAAAGGTTGAAATAGTTGAAGTTTTTCAAATCCTAGGTTTGAGAATTTAAAAAAATAGTCATTGAACTAGCCAAACAAAAGCAGGTAAAGTTTGAGTTGGCTAGAAAAAAACTGAAAGTACTTGAATTCTCAGTTGGTATGGAAGCATTAACTACTGTCCTGATTTCATTTACATATATGAGCTTAAAACAGTTGTCAGTTACACAATGACATGAAAAGATTTCAAATGTCAGTGTAGCTATGACAGTGAAAGCATCAAAAGTGTCAGTCAAATTAAAGGCACTGAAAGGATTAAGGCCACACTAAGACCAAATCAGGCCCTGTGGTGAAAACACAAGTTTTTTTCATTAGTATTTTAATGTTGGTAGTCTGTTCAGGCTGCAGCAATGCAGGCAGCATAAGAAAAAAAAAGAAGCAGTGGTTCAGTGGAGGAAAGATAGGACAGAGTCAACTTTTGGAAAGATAAGACCAACCTACTTCATGCCGCAGTGGCCATTCAGCTGATCAATCATCAGTACGACGACGTTCATTTGCGTTTGCATATTTGCCAAAATTTCTAAACCCCTACATAAACTTGGGGTTAATGCCTGATTTCTGAAATGACCCTTAGTCAAGTTAAGTCTAATCAATGAAAGTTGATGAATTGCCGTCAGTATATAAAGATCTAAAACAGTTGAAAGGTCAGCTGGAGTGTAAACACTGCAGGCTGATAAACTGTCAGTTGGCAGATGCTGAAAATGGTTATAATATATTCGAAATATTATTTGAAGTGTAAATAATGTAGGCAGCTTAAGTGTTGGGTTAAACCAAGCGGGACAGCTGCCTGCTTTTACTCATCACGGGGTTAACCTTATTATGTCTTGCTTACTTTAAATCACAAAAAAATAATGCAAAGAATCATCAATATTCGTAGATACAGAAATTTGAAACACAAATTTGATGTATGTTATTCTGATCAATAAACAGAGGCCACATTTCATGTTTTCACCATCAAGCTAATAATGCTGACATCAACACAAATTTACCAACTCTGTATTGGTATGAAGACACTATGCTAAAATGCTAAAGATGAATGCTAAAACAAACACACTGAAGCCCTTTTTGATCTGAGTTAAAGGGTGGCCAACATATTTTACATTACAGAGTGTACTCTATACTAAAGTCACGGGATGAATAAATTAATATGAACACATTTCATTACAATTTAATCCAGGACAGCAGCATCATAAGCCCCCCCAAACCCCTCTTTTCACACTTGATTACTAGTGTTTAATGATGTAGCACTGTCTACAGGATTAGACTACACTGCAAGGATATTCTGTTATTTTTTTGTAGAGTATACACTGTCTTTTTGACCCACCGGCAGTTTGTCCCCTTTTGTAGCCTCGACTGGAGTGTATACGTTCAGATACAGACAGTCCTCTGAAATCCCTGGTGGGGTATATTGCATGGACATGGTCCTGGAAACATTCACAACTATTTCTCGATCCTGGATACACCTGAGATAGAAAGAGAGATATGAAGAGGTGTGTCAGATATTGAAAAAAACTCAGATGTTGCTATGTTCTGTGTCCCTTCATGATTCAGAGGTCACCCAGTTTTACATGGGGGGCTGCTGTGTGCCATCTCTCTCCCCCTCCCAGGGCTCTGCATCCTGGGGAGCAGCCAAGCGGAGGGGGCCCACCGGGGGACGGGCAAAGGGTATTCCCAGATATTTCTTCACCCTCCTCTCCGTGCCTTTCACCATCAC
Organism: Acanthurus leucopareius; assembly: GCA_029814765.1. NCBI lineage: Eukaryota > Metazoa > Chordata > Actinopteri > Acanthuriformes > Acanthuridae > Acanthurus > Acanthurus leucopareius. The sequence goes on from JAQMCX010000050.1 coordinate 6,428,060, forward strand.
ATATTCGCCTCTGATTCTGCCATTTTTCAGAGAGACCACAAGGTTGCTGCTCCCTGTTGAGGACACAAGTGGGTGTTTTGTGTGTTATAGGACCACTGCAGTGTTTATGCATGATTACAATAAATGTCTATTCTACATTACAAGGCATGCTACACCTTTTGTAGATTTTTTAATGTGTTGAATATTAAATTAATCTTGCAGAGACTTGGAACTTTCTAGAATTAGGTAACCTGTCACACTGGATATCATGTTTGCTTTAATTAATATCCAAGTAAAGTTACTGTTATATAATTAATTGGATGTAAGAGTGGATTGTTTTGAAAAGTCTGCTACACTCAATGATGAGCATGAGGAGAAAATGCATTAACATTAGATTAACTGTAATGTCAATCTAGGTATTACTTGATGGGTTTGTGGAAAATTCCTTAATCCACTTATGTTTTATAATATCCTTCAAATTTCCTAAAAAATAAACATGGGTCAAGCTAAAATAAGGCTGTTATTAGCTGTTTTTTTTTAATTTAGTCAAATGGTAATATGACCATGCCTCATTTCAAAATTAAGTTTTGTCTGATTGTTCTGACCAATGTCCTGTCCTAATACAAGGTAAATAAATAAAAAAACTTTTCTTACCCAGTGTTGCCTTTGCTATCGCTGTCAGCGCAGAAAGGAGATAAACAATGAACTGCTCTGTTCTCATCCTGACTGCGCTCAAAGAAAAGACAGAGAGAATTACAGTGTACTTTTGGAGAAATATCCCTCTGCCCCTGTTCTGGCCCTCTAGTACCACCCCTCTCTCTCTCTCTCTCACACACACACACACACACACACATGCACACACAGGCAAAAAACACACAAACACCCACACATGCACAGATACACTAAAACACACATACACACATATACGAACACACACACACACACACAGGCACACACACACACACAAACACCAACACATGCACACAGACATCAAAACACACACACACAAAAACTTAAAATTTTAATATATACAAACATAAAATGAGTGCATGTACTTTTCACCTGTAATTCTCTTACACACAAACTGTGACTGTGGGTGTGACATAAAAAGCATATTATGTCACAGGCAGAGCTCAGTATAAATACTATAATCCTCATTGATTTAACCTCCAGTGCACTATGAGTAGAACTCTGACCGCTGAGTCAAAAGTGACAAAATCCTGTCCTTTGACCACTACAGTTAAAAACATTATCTCTATAATGCTTTGTATACTTTACTAGATAAACATTTTTCTCTTACTTCTGAGAAGAGATGACTGTGATTTAATTTAAGGGTATAAAAAGTTCAGAGCAAATATTTATTTATTTATTTTACTGTAACTAAAATGGAAACATAGATTTGTAACTCAACTTGCAATGCTGACTCATGCTGTTGTATGACACTGAACAGCTAAGAGGTGGTCTCAGATATTTTGACAGCTGGATAACATTCTTCCAGCAGATTGCCCTCACTTTTAGACACTGATATTGTTGCTGTTGCCATAAATTTGAAGGTACAATACAAAATTCCTAACTATTTTCTCTATAGCTTCAAGTTCTAAAGAAGACCTAAAGAGGAAAAAAATCTGCTATCCATTTCTAGGTCAGATTTTACTTGTTTTCTGTCTTAAGGTTTATGACTTACAAACAGGTAAACAAAAAAAAATTGCTGGGACAATCTCTCTTAGTTGCAGACTTTTTTTCACAAGTAAAACAGATTTAAAAAAGTTTCACCACATGAAAAAAGTTTTTCCTTTATCTTTTTTTCAGATTGTTTTTAGCCAGAAATCTTTCTTTACACTTTGAAGTGGTCCATTTTAATCAAAGCCATGATCTTTCTCTAAACCCAGTTTAAGGTTTTTGCACAATTCTAACAAATCTTTATTTGAATTGTAAAAAAGAATTTTTTTTCACCTGGTGAAATTTTATTTTACATTTTGGCTATTTGTTTGTTTATTTGTTGTTTATTTCCAAATGATCCTAGAAAAAAATGTATTATTATATTACCTGAAAAACTGTTTTTTTTGGCCATTTTTACAAATTTTAAAAAACAGTCATTTAGAAAAACTATCCAGGCTTTTTCTTGTTCTTTGGTCATAAACACAGGAGAGAAAACAATTCATATTAGACCAAAAAAGTGGACCAAAAGAATTGTTTTACTTGCTCTCGGGTACAGTTCCTCCTGGGACAAGAAGTACTGAGAGCTGCAGGGAAGAGCTTTAGCAGCCCTGACACTAAAAAAGATAAATACAGTAAGTAGACAAAAAAAACATATATTTGCTTGCAAAGGCATATACAGTATGAACTTCCGATATGACTAAGTCTAATATGCACTAAAGGATGAATAAAGGAGACAGAGCTGATAGCAGAAACTGAAAGCTGTGCTGGACAAAAGAAAGGTTGGCCAGGGCTGTGGGAAAGGCTTTTTACCCATGGCAGGACAACAAGGCCTTTTTTAGAAGTTGATCACTTTTATGAGGCGGTGTAAACATTGCCAAACTCTTTAACTGTGCTGGGGTAAATTGGCAGCAAAGGTATGACAAGAGAAACAAGAAAGTGAACAGCCTAGACCATGATTTACTGTGGGAGTGGAAAATAAATGTTGTGACTCTTGCAAGGTAGGGAAGGCTTGATCTAGTGAACTTTAGCAACATTCAGATCGAGGGTGGAACTTAGTAATAGTTGAGAAGTACTGCAATTAACTAAACATGTAAAGTACTGATATCATCTAAGTTGTCTTCATGATTCCCACTACTAACAACACCTGAAAGTTGCACATTACACTAGTGCTAAGAGCAAGGGATTTACTGGGGTTAATAGTAGTGATGTCAGAGCCCCAAGTATTTTGAAGAAACTTTCAAGTAAAATTTACATAACTCTAATTTGAGACATGGCCAACTGATCCTAGCCTGTCATTTTGGTCTTCAATCCCAGAGGTCAGGTTTGGCAACACTGTTTACCTACTACAATCAGTAGACACAGGACATGTTCCATCAGGCTGAACAAACATGGTGAGCTCTGTGAACTTGAGAAGGAGACAGCAATCGCGTTTTGTCATGAATATTCAACCTGCTGCAGCTTCTAGCCTGTTGTTCAAGATGGATTTACCCCACAGGTAATCTGCAAATAAGGAGGCCTATTTGTAAGTAACACAGTGCAAAACAGAGATGTTGCGAAAGGGCATTTTGGAATATTGTACAATGTGTACAGACTTTATGACTTTTTACAGCAAGTAAAACACAGGTGTAACTAATAACATTAGTGTATGCTTGGTTCCATTAAAGGTCCAGTGTGCAGGGTTCGTAGCATCTAGCCATACACGCAATTGATTATTTTTCCTTTCACCCTTCTTTCCAAGCACATAGAAAAAACTCTGGTGGCCTCTGAAACTAACAAAAAACCTGGAAGGCCAGAAAGAAGGTTCTCTCCAGAGAAGGTTTTTCGTTTGTTTGTTCTAGGGCACTGGAGAAACGTGGCACTGTAACATAGTGGAATCCATTGAAGAGGATCTGCTTCCTCTGTAGATATTAAGAACTTGTCATCATGATCTTCACCGTAGTTATTTCGCATCCCTGGCCAGCTTGTAACATTTGTCATGCTGTTTTGCTCTTTCACCTTGTCACATACAAACACTCCCTATATTTACAGATCCAGCAACTCTTTTTTGCCCTTTCCTTGCAGTTCCCTAAACTGGCCTTCCCTACTCATTCACTCATCTGACCCACATTTTTTAATAAATCTAGCAGGACTTTTAATGACCCATCTCCACTCATTTCCTGCCATATTTAGTCTTCTCATGCCCCAATGTCCAGCCCTTTGGTTATATGCCTGCCTGACCTGGTCTGTTTCAACCTTTGTCTGATCTCACAGCTCAGATTCCCAACGTGTCTTTCATTGGGTAGGTTTTCCCTTTTCCCTGATTACCTGGTTTTGGACTTACTTGCCTACATCTTTACTACAATATAGCCAAAATGAACCCAGCTGAACCAACCTTGTACAGAATGGGCTGTTGTAACAAGCAACTTTTATCCAGTTCAACAAACTAATCTTGATGGTAGGGGGTCTCCAAGATAAATCTCTGCTTGCAACGAATGCATCCTTGAATCCAGCTGGGAACAGATCAAGTGCCTCTCAATGTCTTACCAAGCTCCTGTGACAGTTTTGGCCGGCCCGAAAGCTGGCCTCATTTGGCCCACCCTGTCTCCTAATCAAGCAGGATTCTTCATAATAAAAAAGAAGGACAAGATCCTCTGGCCTGGCATCAACTACCAGGACCTCAACTACACAATGGTGTAACAGATACCATCTCCAAGTAAATTGTTCAGTCTTTGAACTATTTTAAGAGATATTTTATTTTCCAAGCTTGGACATGCCTGTCATCTGCAGGGGAACCTTATTTGTCTATCTTCATAACATTCTCATCTTGGGGTTTTATTATCAATGTTGGAAACAAGGCAAGGTCGAGAACATTGGGAACAGTGACATTGATGGTGGATGTTAATCCATTCCACCTTTCACATCTTCCAACGGCAGCTTGTCAAAGAGAGTGCGCTCCCTCTTGTCTGTTCATACCTTTGCCTGATCTTCGGACCTTGGATTCCCAGCTTCCTCTTTGTCGGATAAATTGCTTTTTCTGCTCAATTACTGACCCTTGCCTGCTTAATTACTTTCAGTAAACTGAACTTTGATTTACCTACCTTACCTACCTACCTGTCTTGCTTTTGGGTTCCTGCCAGTCTGATTCTGAATTCTTACAGCTAAGTGTGTTAGCCTGCTACATTTATTTAGAAGTATTTGATGGAAAGTACATCTGTCATTGGTTTTAACAGGTGTTTGGTTAATACCATATTATTGGGGAAACTGTGCTGTTCATGACTAAACTTGGGGACATGGAGGTCTTTTAGCAGTCTGAAGAGTCGAAAGTATATAGTTTTTTTGTGAAAAAAAATGAGAAAAAGATCTTATTTTTATAATCATTTGTTAGTCTCAGGCAGCACAATGGCACAATGTTAAGCTTAACACTGTGCCATTAACACCGTGCTAAGGTTGGTCCAAGGCCTTTCTGAATAGAGTTTGCATTTTTGCCTCTTGCTTGGTTGAGTTTATCTGCAGTTTATATGCTCCGGTTTGCCCTACCACCAAGCTAGCAATGGGACACACACAGGTTCATTAGCTCATTAGCATGGCTAACGCTTATAGAAAAACTACCATTCAGTCTCACATTTACGAAATTTTAAAGGAAATTTAAAGTTGCCAATTAACTGAACCTACATGTGTTTTGACTGTAAGGGGAGGCAAGACCACACTTAGAAAAACCCTCAAAGACCTAAAGAGAGAACAAGTAAACTCCATATAAAACAGATGAGTTCAAACCAAAACCCTTTTGCTGTGAGGTTACAATGTCGACATCTGCACCACTGTTCTGCCCCCCTGCCCCAGTAAATTATGTCAATTGTGTACTGCACTGCTAATGCAGCAGTTACTGATAATCTTAGCTGATATTAGATTGTAGTACAATTTAACCATTACAGTAGCTTTCTGATTTTCTTAAATTTACTTTCTTACTTATAGTTTCAAAACTGTGCCCGTGTTTTGTTGGTATCACTTAACATGATACAACAGTGACTGTGTTCAATTTTCTTTTCTTTCTTTGTTTTGCTGTGATCTTCTTGAGAGTAGACAGATGTGGGTCAAACACTAATGTGGTCTTTCTGTTTTTCTTAACAAGGAATTTTTTAATGACTCTTCTACTTTAAAACAGATATTTATTACTTTGTATGTATAACAACCACTATTTTAAGAGATACACATGCTGATAAAACACAGTCTGATCACTGTCCATTACGTAAATGAATATCTAGAAAATACTTAAGCAGAATTGATGTTAAGAAGCATTGACGCTGATCTAGAGGTTTGTGGTGGGACACCTAAGTTTGGTTTTTCCTTTGTAAATGCATGGATGTTAATTTGCTGTTGTCATTGACTAAACCAGTATGATATAGCTTGACATGATGAAACCCCGCCTGCTATCGGTAATGTAATTTCAAATGTGCCAGTATGGCAAGTTATTATGCTACTTCAGTCTACACTAAGTATAAATAGTGCAAAATATAAAAGATATAAAGCATGGGCTGGGTTTTTGTCAGCTCTAACCAGCTATCTTGAGCTACTCTTGAAGTTTGAAAGATAGCCACTAGATGGCACCAGTGAATTTGGCTGGTAAGAAGCCAACTCTAACACCGCTCTATGATCAAGTTAAAGATGGTGACATTTTGGAAAAACAGGACCGAAAGGTTGCTGGTTCAAACCCCTGTATGAAATGAAATCTTTTGGCATGAACTTGTGAATGTGGGTAACCTTAATTTTTACTATTCTGCTGGAACTTTAAGACTTTTTATTATTATTATTAGTGTACTGTTACATCAGTTGTTTCTATAAGTGGTGGGGTAATAGAAAACCTTTTAAAAACATTTTCATCTTATCCATTTTTGAAAAATTTGCTAAATATACCACTGACAAAATTTAAAAATATGATTTCATTGCAATTTAAAAATAAAAATATTTAAAAACATAATCAGTGTCATGATAGAACATCAGATTTAATAGTGGGACATTTAACTCCTCATTTATCCTTTACCTGCTGTTCATTGTCTAGGTCTGATGTTAGACACTAAAAAGAAGTTGAATTAAATTTTCTGTATAAACAAATCTTTTCACTTGTGTCCATAAACCCTAAAAATATCTCACAGTCTGATGTTGCAATTAGGTACCCTTGAAATACGATAACTTACTTCAATCAGAGTAATTCATACAGGTACAGGTACAAGGCAGTATGTTGTAACCCCAAAAAGGAAGCCCTGCTAATCTGATTTTTATATCAAAATTTGAAAAAGGAGCAAAGTACACCTCAACAAAAGCAATGAACATCGTCATGTGTTACAGACTTGATAAATTTTAGCAAACAAATTTCGATAGAGGGACATACTGCTCAGGAAATTACGAGAGGGTCATTGTTTAGACAGAACTCAAGACTTATTAGAGTTCACAGAGTGCCAAGAACTTCAGAAGTCCCTAAGTCACCCAGAAGACTATGCTTTGTTGAGCATGGAAGAGTTCATGATGACATATGAAAATTGGAAATACAAGGCTTTTCACCAAACAATAGAAGTATACCCTTTTTTTTCAAAAAGCATCAAACAATTAAACTCATAACTGCTTTGGGTTGTTGCTGGAAAAAATACAACATAGGATTGTAAATGCATAAAAAATTTAATGAATATTTAATGTATCAATGAATATTTAAAATTACTCAGTACATGTTAGAGAGTGTATATATTGATATAAATTTGATATATTATGAGCTTTCCCAACGGAAATGTTTGTCTATTTTGTATATGTAGTTATTTAAAAATCATTCGGTTGAAAATAAAAGTTTATGTATTTTAGATTCAATATCTTATTTTGACAGATTAAAATAATGTTTGCTTTACATGGGATAAATGTTAACCTATAGGAGACGAATGCGATGCCATACGTCAGACGTACGGGGCGTTCCAGAGGCACGCTTTGTCCCTGTAGTAAGCAGAGTTGGCTGTAGCGCTCGAGCTCCGTTGAAAGTGGCTCCCAGGTTCAGAGACAGTGCAGGCGGACAAGGGGGCGGACCGGGCGAGAAGAAACTTGACAGAAAACAAAAGCACCCACTCCGCTGACCTCCATATAACTGTTATTATTCATCAGTGTTAATATATCTGAAGATAGGCTACTATACTCGCTGACGAACGCGAGGGGTTGTTGGAGGCTCCGCCAGCGAAGGAATAACGTAAATAACAGAAAAACGGAGAGAAAGGTGAGGTGAAGGCACGTTCGAGGAGAGGAGAAGGAGGGCACTGACAAGCGGACTCAGTTACAGGTAGCCCTTCTTTAGCTGTCGTGTCAGAAGATATCAAAGTGCAGGCGGGCATGCGGATTTCTCCGGTCGCTGTTCGGAGCGCCGCGTCGCAGCAGTAAACGGCGGGGAAGGAGAAGAAGCAGAAAAACAGAAGAACCAGACCGCTTCTCTGTCGCTCTGTCAGCCCGTCCAAGCGGGCTCGTAGTCGGGGGGAAGAGCAACCATGTCCCGGAGAAAGCAGAGCAAACCCCGGCAGATAAAGCGTAAGGATATAATAAGTTCATTACTTATTTTTTTGGGGGGTTGGATGTGTGAATAGTTGTAGTGTGTGGTGAACCACGCACGCTTTGGAAAGAAGCCGCATGTTTTGTGCAGCCCTTCAGTTAAACTATACTTTCATTATAAAAGTTAGCAAGCAGTGTGAAAACCAAAGGTAACGCCTGATTGTCTCATCAACAGTTGTATGAAGCCATTTTAAGGGTAAATATCCCCTGAAGCGCAACCAGGACCAAAACAGAAAACTTATGAAGGGGCTGCACGTTAACTTGACCTCCGCCACAGCATTTACTTAGAATAACCAATTGATGTAACATCAGTCTGCACTTTTTCTGAAACTGTTTTTCACAGCGCCACTTTGCTAAGCCTCGTTACCTAGACTGTGAAAGAACATAAAAAAAGTTTTCATTTATTACCCTTAAGAATGCTTTATCCTTTGGCAGCTAAACTGTATCCGTGGCTTCCTGTTTAATTCTGTTGTGGAAACGTCAGTGTTCTCTGAAAAAGCCGATGTGAACAGAGATAAAGCAGCGATCCGATGTGAGCTCAGATAAAGATTAAAATTGGATCTTTTTTATTTGTTTTCTGTCTGAGGCAGCGCCGAGGCCGCCGTTGCATTTTCCCCCTGGCTTTTCACTTCTCTTTTCCAGAGATGGGGCGTCAGATAGGCGGCCTGGTTGATCTCTCTGGCTGATAGCTGCTTACAATTGGATCTTTTTTTTCATCTATCCTTTTAACTCAATAATGCATCTTAGGTCTGCTTGAAAGGTCATTTTCTTGGTCTGGCGCTCGGCGGGTCTCCTTGCTTGACGAGTTCTTCCTGTTTATAAAACGTGTGAAGTTATCGCCAGTGATTGATGTTCAAACTTGATACAAAGGCATATTAATGATGTTGTCATTAAGCCTTCCCTGCACTTGGTGAGGCCACAGTGTAGGCCTGTTGCACTCTGATCTGATGAAGAGTCTCAGTCTAAATTCAATGCCATTATACCAGAGATGAAAGATTAAGGGAAAAGTGCGCAAGTTTTTTTTTGGAGGCTGCAGCTGGAATGGAAACCGTGACATCAGCAGGACAGTTTATTTGGTAAGGTATCACATTGAGCAAATAATTGAATCTAGTCATCAGAGATTATGTCATTGTGTTCCCAGAAAGCTGGTGTCTAAAAGCAACATTTAGAAGTTAAGGTTGTGTGGTATCACAGTATACAGTTTAACAGTTTTTAATGAGCAGTTTTTAAAGATCTGATATTTCTGATCAAAAATAACCTGATAAAGAATCCTGGCTCTGTGGATGTCTGGTGTATTTTCTCTGTGTAATTTTAGAAAAATGCATCTAGTGGCAGTGATCAACTTCTTTTATTGTCTAATGCAAACTCCACTTGGGAGCCCTGTTTGTGTTGTAAGGTGCAAGAGATAAAAAAATGCAAGATTACATCATGTCACTAAGATGCTCAGAAGTGCAAGATCCAGCTATGGCTTAATTTATTTTTTATCCAATTTTCAAGAAAAAATATAACAGTATTTACAGTGCTATACTACAGGAGTTGAAAAGATTTTGTCTGTCGATTTTACCTGATAAAATTGCTGTTGCCTCCCATTTTTTCAGCAGTATCTATTTTAAGTAAATTCTGTTTGTCAACTACAAAATTAACTCATGGTCAATGACTGCTTAAAATGCTCTCTGTATACCAGTTTCTGTATGATTATTGCTAGGCCAAAAATGAATTAACTGAAATCATTCATAAAGGCACACCGATCTCTGTATCAAAAAGAGTTGAGTCTTTCTGCTGCACAATAAGTTCAACAGAATCGAGGGTCTACCTCTGTCTCACTTATCTCAGTTATGTCCTTAGATAGTTACCATGTGGCTTGGTAGGTGTTCAGGGGCAATGTAACAATAAGTTGATTGATTGATTAGGTTGTTGAAAGAAGATTTATTAGAAACTATTTAATAACTTGAAAAAAAATGCAAGTGATTTTCAATTTTTTTGTCTTCTTTAGTGAAAATGCAAGGATTAGCTGCTTTCTTTTCATTTATGATTAAAATGGAAATGTACAACAGCTGTGCTGACTGGTTTGAAGCTTGAAAGCTTCTTTTATAGCAGTGGTGTTCGATGTCTACATCAAAATTCAAATAAGTGTTGCATATTATGGGGATTTGCAGAGTGTCGTGTATGTTGGACTGAGTGGAACAGGGATACCAAGGCCCATAGACAGCTGCTGATGCCTAGAAGCTCTGGAGGAGAGAGTCTGGGGCACACCAGAGCTTCTGGATGAACAAAAAACCAGGAGTTACACTGGAATCTGTGGTTTCCAAGGTGCAAGATAGCTCAGTTAGATTTTGTAACTCCTTGAGCTGATCATTGGTAATTCTTCATTTAAGCTGCCTGCAGCAGCAAACTGTGGAGTATATTTTAGTTAGTCTGTCTTTCCTGACTGCTAACAGAAGGGGGAATGTACTTCATAGTTGTACAGAGAAGAGAGGAGTGAAAGAAAAACAAAGACAAAGAAAATGACTTAAAGAACCAGGGTTTGGAGTGCTGAGTTCAGTCTGAGGCTGAACTCAGAACACACACACACACACACACACACACACACACAGATACACTTCCTCCATAGCTGTCAATGCTTGCTTGGTTGAAGATAATATGCAGTGTTCTGGCTTTTTGGGACCAATGAAACACAAATGATCATGAGATTAAGCTGGTTTGAGTAATGGAAGGCGGAAATTCACTTTTTGGCAGAGGTTGGGGGTGATGATGTCATAAAAAATGAAACTAGACATTTGAAGCCTTATTCCAAACCTTAGTAATGGTTTTAGATGTTACAAAAATGGCATTCTGTCCAGCCTTAAAATGAACAGTGTTTTTGATTTTGGACTATGTGTTGTACAAAGAAGTCACTCTGGCATTTGGAGAATTGTGATAAGCCTTTTGTCACAACTTTTTGACATTTTATAGAAGTCATGAAGATGATGTGAAGATTAATAATAATCATTAATTGTAGCCCTGTTGAGAATTAATGACTGAAAACTTTCAGGGGCATGATTGTTATTTAGGCTTGTCTTACTAAATGCTCTGACTCAGCACCTCCAAGATCCAGAGCTGTGAAGGAGTCTCCCTTGTAAATTCTGTAAGCTAAAATATATGCTAGCTAAAGCAGCTAATGTGCAGAACTGTAAAGAGTTTGAAGGGTCCCAACGCTGGTAATAAACATTATCAGGTGTTATTTATTTTTATTTTTTTATATTCTATCCTAAAACAACCTGCACACAGTGCACTTTTGGTATTACAAAGATGCAAACCATTTTGCTGCTAATAGACAAGATGCCATTTTTTAACATCATGGTTTTTAAACTTTATTGAGTAGTGTTAAGTATACTACCAATGTGATATTTAACTCAGAGGGTGGCTTTTCTCTGCCTGACTAGTTTGTAAGACAAAGACCCCTTTCAGGATAGCAGATTTTAGTGAGGCTAATTTAGGAAGTCATAATTTCTTGTATTGGGTATTTGTGCATGATGTAAACTGTTTTAAACTATACGGACTACAACTTAAGGGTGGGAGGTATACTGGTTCATACCAAATACTAGTGGGGTTTTTTTTGTTTATGATATGAATTGTTCAGATACCCCAATATCGGTGTGTGTGTAGCGTACATAACGTTGGGAACAGCAAGCGGCAAACGTAGCGCCGCGGGAAATCGTTTGAGAAGGGACTGTTTTTGCAGTTGCACTGAATGAGCACGTGGGGACGCCGGTACAGGTACAGGTACAAAGTGTTGAGCAGTCAAGAAAATGGACCAGTGAATTGTCAGTGAATTTGGTGAACAACCAGAAAAGGAACCTGAAGAACTTGTACCAAAAAGAGGAGCTGTGTCGGCTGTTTGGAAGTTCTTCGG
>JAQMCX010000050.1:6443852-6453852 GCA_029814765.1 Acanthurus leucopareius
ACACACACACACACACACACACACACACACACACACACACACACACACACACACACACACACACGCACACAAACACACACACTATGGAGTAATGCATTAAGACAACATAGCATGGATATCTTTTAATTTTTTCCCTCAACAACAATGGATTAAATCCAGGGCTTTCCAGAGGCCCATAGTTGAGAAGGAGAAGCGGGTGTTTGTGTAGCAGATAGATATTTGTCTGTGTCTCTTTGTGCGTCATCCTCCCCAACGGTTGGTGATCTTTCAGCCTGATAAGGTGTCTCTCCTTGATGGAGAGATAGGAGGCAGCCAGGCAGGCAGCCCACTGAGGCTGGATCCCTGGGCTTATATTTTGGCGGTTGAGATGGGAGACGTGATAAAACTTGGCGGCGATTGCCTCTGTTGATAATGAAGAGCGAGAGAGAAAGAGAGTGAGAGAGGAGAGAGAGAGAGAGAGAGAGAGAGAAAGATGGGGCTGCAGATGGAAGGAGAGATGGAAGATGGAGGGCACATTGTAATTGCATCTGGCTGTTGCATGCCATTTTTCCAGCATTGTCATGTTGTTGTCGGTGGTTTTGTTTGTGATTCACTTTGGGGGAGGATCCCTAGATAATTAAAACAAGAAGAAAGCAGAAGGAGAGCGGAAAAAAGTGTGACGATAAGAAGGATAAGAAGAAAAGGAGTGGAGGTAGATAGTGGAAAGAAGGATAGAGTTGGAGTGAAAAAGTGTGTAGAATACATAGCTGGTAGATGAATGTGTTGTGGCGTGTTTTTAATGGCAGCCTAGCTAGCTCTGCTGCTCCCCCACCCCTCTCTGAAAGATGTTTGGGGTTGATAAGGAGGACTGCTGATCGTAGATAGATAACACCACGCAGATCCTCATGACTGATTGGGCCTCAGTGTGTGTGTGTGTGTGTGTGTGTGTGTGTGTGTGTGTGTGTTTGTGTGTGTGTGTGTGTGTGTGTGTGTGCGTGTGCGTGTGTGTGCATGTGTGTGTGTCTCAGTGTGTGTGTCTGTCGTTGTGAGCAAGCTTGGTTCCTATGACATCAGTGCTAGAGCTCAGAGGTCAGCGTGAATAATACGCTGCCTCCCACGGCTCAAAGCAAACCAGGACGCCTGCAGAGGCCAGACAAGGAAATCACCACACTGACCTCCTCCTTCTTTTCTTCTCCTCCTTCCATTTTTTTTCTTTCATCAACATTGTTTAAACTTAGAAGCCTGGAGAAGAGGTGTTTTAAAAATGACACGAGACAGTTTTTAGTGAAGTGTTGCAGCTCTGTAAATTGTTCTTTTATCAGTAGTCTGACAAATCTTGAGACACGTGATTGTTATATAGACACACAATTAAGTGATTAATTCATTCTTTCTGAGCCAAAGTGAAATAAAACACAAGCATGTCTAAATTCCTAGCACACACAAACAAACACTCACCCAGAAGACTCATGCAGTGCCTTGGTGGCTTTCCCTTGTGTTTTTTTTCTCCTTCTTTGTTCTGCTTTTAGCTTGATGTGAACTTTCGATAAGCCGCGGGGCCTGATCTCCGGTGCAGATAGAGATCGCCAAGTGTGATTAGAGTTGTTATCAGGCTGCAGCAGGCAGGAGCCGAGGCTCCACTGCAATAACAACAAGCCCAGGCAGGAGCAGCCGGGGTCCAGACCCTGGCAATCAGTTCCAGCCCTAATGGGATTAATGTTGTTGTATAATTAGATGATAGGTGTGAATGCATTTCTTTTCTCACTCAATCTTTTCTCACTTATTTAACTCCCCCCTCTTCTTTCCTCCCCCTGTCTCTGCTTTCTCTCTCCTCCCCAACAAGCATTGTCATTGATTAATTTAATTAAAATTAATATCACGTATTACTCTTCCCAGATCCTGTTTAAGATAGCGCAGACATGTTGGGAAATTTTGGTGTTCGTCGATGATTATCTCCAGGGTTCTTTTTTTCTTCTTAAATATTCTCCTCAGTTCAAGGCGTAAAACTTGAGGAGCGTACAGTAAGCGAAGGGAAGAAAAGAGGAAAGTAACAGCATCAGCAAGATGACTCGCACTGGGTTGAGTCTAGATATTAAACTAGCTAGATGGTGACTGATTACGCACCGGACACCAATGTTTCTCATGCTCACAGTGAGATAACTTGGTGTGAGAGCTGTTTTTCACTGCAGTCAGTAAAACCCACATATGCTTGCACATATAATATCTGTAAGAGTAGGCAGACCAAGTACAGTAAACACTTTAAAAACATAGAAAGGTCAAGTGTTCAGTGAGTATTTAAAGCAGTTTGGTTGACTCTTTCAGGAAGCTGTCAAGACTTTAATGTTAAAGATGATGAAAATCTGCTTTCCATAATTGTTCAAGGTGTCTTTGTCATGTGACCTACGCATTAATGAACTTGCCTCCTTTTCTTCCTTTCAACTATTTTCTTTAAAAGATTAGCTCTTAAAAGCAGTAATTCTGAGTCCTTTGCCAGTGTTTGTAATTAAGATATCCAGTGTGATTGCCTGTTTTCTTTTTCTTGTTAAAGATGTTAGCTTCTCTTCATTTATATGTATGCTTGCATTGTGGCTATCTGAGCAGCGTTGATGGAGAGTGTGTGTGTGCGCACGGTCAGAAACACCAAAGGAGGAAGTTGGCAGGGTTACAGAGGAAACATAGTTTGTGTTCGGTGTGTGGATGAGTTATTACCCTTTCCTGCTATTTAGCCAGGGGACGGCCTTGTGGTGAATTATGGTTCCCCAACTCAGCGCAGTTGTAAACGGTTTCACCCTTGACCTCTGTGGTGATGACTCCATAGATGAGAGAGGGGAGAAAACATTACCCCGGCCAACAGTAGCGTAATCTACGTCCAAACTGTTTGTTCTAACAGTAATTACCACTCTGCCAGCTCTTCCCAGGGAGCTTTGTGAGGGCTTAACTCATGGCTGACGTGTTCTCTGTTAGGGACAGTGGATGTTTAACCAGAGTAACCACAGCATCTGAGCTGTCCTTCTCAAACTGCTCCTAGATCAGTGCATGAAAACACAAGTTTGAGGACACATAATGGTGCAGTGATGGCCATCATACAAAGTTTTATCATTTATCATTGATGTCCAAGTGGATTTAGAGATAAATGAGAAAGCCAAGATGGAGAGAAAGAAAAGCTCACAGAATGCAAATCTCACTGCATCAAATAGACCAAATAGAGGTTAATTTTTGGATTTAATCTCTGGTCAGATTTACTCTGGACTCTTTGAAAGACAGGTTGTGTGTCTGTGTGTGTGCATTAGAGAGAGAGAGAGAGAGAGAGAGAGAGAGAGAGAGAAACAGGGAAACAGAGAAAAGAGAGACAGATAGACAGGCAGTCAGAGTTATGACAAGGCCCCCCCAGTGGCAGTGATAAGACAGACCATTTGCTCCTACCGTGCTGAGCACTCTGTTCTGGGTTGTTAAGGCAACCTGGGCAAACAACACCGCCTGACCTGCTTTTACAGCCACACACTCACACACACACACACTCACACACACACTTAAACACACATACACCTGCACACGCACAACACTTCACAACTGCTCATTTCCTGACCGTCTGGCAATAAATGCAAATTTGGCTTAAAGCTACCAAGCTTGAATTCCAAGATCACTAATACTGGACGAAGAGTTAAGAGGTCAAGGGTCAAAGGCCACGTTAGTCAGGGTTTAACAATACTCTACTGTCTCTAGAGGGCTCATGCAGTTCCTAACCACCTGGTCTGAAGTGACCTTTGACCCTATGTGCACCTGCTACCTGTGTAGTCAGCCAACAAGTAAAAAAACATCAAGTAGACAATCATTGTAGGGTCACTGTTGGGTGAAAACCTGGTATCTATTAGGTTTTACTATATTTTAGCTTTTTTTACACCGTTTCCATAGTGTAATAATTTGGCCTAAGTGAGCGTTAGGGCAGGTTTTTGTACTGACATCACTGCACTGAAAATTCCTCATGATAAATGCAGACATTAAGGCAAAGTTGTTCTCATATCATTGGTGGTAACAGAATGTAGTTGAATCATGATCCACAGGATCCCCCCACAGTTTATTATATATGTGTGCTGTGGATTCAGTCATCATATGAAATACAGCTGCTGTTACTGTTCAGATGATTATTTTCATGAGTCTTTATGCAGAGTTGCAGTAAAAACATGATGTTTGGGCAAAGGAAGGTTGACTTACTATAAAAAGCTTTCACTTATGCCTCCACTGAGTGAAATTTCGTGGGCTATGACTTTGGACATTTTACGTGATATAACTGGGAAAGTGGGAATACTTATTGTCAGAAATCACAAGGTTATAGGTCTGTGATGTTTATAGGTCTGACCTCTTCTGTTAGGTTTGATCAGTTGGTTGGTTGATATGTTCTTGTCTGCCTAAATTCTCTGGTCTTATCAGTGTTACTTTCTTAATGAGAAAAACACCTTTTTATCTTATTGGTTCTTATTGGTTTTTCTGAGATGAGACAGACATAGGTAGGCCTGATGTATTTCATCATGAAATAGGCTATATTGTGATAGAAATAACTTTGTGAATGAAAATAACAAATAAATAGGATAAATTAAATAAATATACCCGTATGAAGGACAAATAACTCAAAAAATTCATGTCAGACCTTGATAATATTTTAGGGAATGAGGAAGTGGAGGAGGGTTCAGATGAGGAAGTAGAAAGGATAGGAGGTTAGGAGGTGATAAGGCTGACTCAACCTCCAAGACAATGTGAGTAGAAAGAAGAGATGCTGGAGGAGCCTCGCGGGACCCACCTTAACAGAGGAGGTCTAGACCAGTGGCTCCTCTGGCTGTCTGTCCACTACACACACACACACACACACACACTCACACACACACCTGCACACACACTCACACGCACACACACGTGCACAATAACATTTTATTTTCATGAAAACAGCTCTGATCTCAGTGAGCCCTGCAAAAAATAACCATCATTTATCATCAGTGTTGACCTGGAAAGATGCTTAACTCCAGCTTTTCAAAATTCAATTGTTGGTCCACTAACTGGCCTGTTTACTCCTATGTGCTGTGAAAATACAACTTTTTTATCAGGTTTGAGTCATGGACTTCTGGATGCTGAGTCAGTTGGTTGCAGTTCACTCTGTTTGCCAACAGAGGATGATAAAAATCATAATGAATTTCTTTTTCTTTTAAATAAAGTGTTTGTTTATTTGATTACATTTAGCAGCGTCATGACACATTACTGCATGATGTATATGTATGTTCTGTTCCTCTTCTGTCTCTCTCTTTTGCCTGTTCTCTTTCTCTCACTCTCTGTGTCCCTCAGTGTCTCTCTCTCTCCCATGTCTCAGTGTGTACATTACGAGTCATGTGAGCCAGTAGTATTGCAGTGATCTGGGCCTTTGGATTGCTTTGTGCTTGTGTAAACGGTGGTGCTCTGGCTCTCCGACTGATAAGTAAACTGCCAATCAGCTAGCTGTGTGTGTGAGGATTGTGGGGAGGGAGCTGTGTGTGTCTGGCCTTACAGTATGCTCAAAGACTCTATGGTATGTGCCACAGGTGAAAAAAAAACATGATTCACAACTTAAAAGCATTAAATATAAATCAGTTACTGTAAAAAAGAGAATTCAGAGAGGAATTTACTGTAAATATAAATACATCTTATTAGTGGAGTTATTATACAAGAGCTCTTTGGGCTAGGTTTATCATTCCTATCTTAATTATACCTCATAGTGTTTCAGCACTCTGCTGTTGTAGACTGCATTGTCTTTATTTTAAATGTGATAATTTAAATAGTCACTTAGCTTGTGATAGTTTTAAGAGCACTTGGAAATGGTAATGGCCTTTGCTTGTCAAACGCAGTACAATCACAGCTCATTTTACACAATCTGTTGAAGGCAGCCGTATTGTGCTGTTATTACGCCCCACCACTCAGTATTGACGTTACAAAGGTGGAATGGGTGTCATTGTTTTTCTACCTCCTAGCCAGTGAGGAAAGTATGAACAGCACTGACTCAGTGTCTGTATAAAAGGCCAAACCAACTGCAGCCCCTGGTTTTTTTTTAGCCTGGCAAATATGGGAATCTAAAATTTAGTACATCCATGCTTCCTTTGCTTTATGATTTTCTCAACTTTCATGAAGTGCTATACTTAATTGCCAAAGTACCTATTTGACATATTTATGAAGGCTTTGAAGGCTGTCCAACCTAACTTGTGCCAAATCATGCTGTAAACAGACTAATTTGAAGGTGTAATACTGTGACATGCTACGACTGAAATTGACTACATATAACAGAGTATCTGCAACAAGGTTTTTAGTATCTCCTGTAAAAGTTTGTACCAAACTCAAAATAAATCCTAAAAGCATTCCCAGTGTAATGAGCCCAAGAATCAACACACTGCTAACTCTTTATCCTGTCTTCATAATGTTTTAGTTAAAAGTTTTGTCAAAAACACTTTAATGCTGTGTCTTGACACATTGTTTCATCTTCTTTCTCGATAGAGACACAGATAAAGCTTAAGTGATCTATAATACTAACTTTATGTTATCTTTCAGATTAATTAAACCCTGCTGTAATATAATTTATTATGGGATTGTTGATCTATTATATCTTGGCAGCCAGGAGAGACAGGAAGTCAGACCATAAACACTCCAGTGTGTAGACGCAACAACAAAGCACAACACGATGTCACTGCAATATCAGGTTAAATAACAAAACCTAATGTTTTTTACGAAGTGTGTTATGATTTTTCAGACCATACCATTACTCTGCCACCCTTACCCCTCCCCTCCACCTTCAGCTATGCTACCAATTCATCTTTTCTTTTTTGCTCCTTCTCTAAATAATGCTCTCTCTCTTTTCTCTTGACCATCTACTGTTTTTTTAAGGCTACTCTCTCTACCTCTACCCTTCCACCTCCGCTTCTCTATCACCCCTTCTTTCATTCTATCTATCTGCCCCCACCTCCTCTCTCTCTGTCTCCAGCCAGACCCCTAGCCTTGGCGAACCAGGTCTTGGCGGTATGATAATGTGGAAAGTTGAACTGGCCCCATTACAGCGAGGCTGATGGTAGGGCTGATAAAGCTGTTGATAATGGGTGCAGATAGCGCTGACACAGCGGTCCAATAGCCTAGCCCTGCCCCTCCCTCCCTTACCCCTTCAACCCCCCCACCCCCCATTATCATTCCTGCCCACCGATGGGCTCCCAGAACGCTATCTCCTCTCCATTTCCACTCCTGCGACAGATAAGAATGGAAATACTGACTTCATAGCTGACTGATTAAAGTGTCTGCCTTTCTTGATAATACACAGATAAATTATGTTTTTTTCTTCTTCTTCTTCTTCTTCTTCTTCTTTCCCCCCCTCTCTCTATCTAGAAAAGGGTGGGGCACAGCAGAAAGAAGAAAAATCCTCTCCTCTTTTCATTTCTCTTTTCTTTTGTGGAGCTTTTTTGGAGGAGGAGGAGGAGAAGGAGGAGGAGGGAGATGAAGTGCACAGAGGAAGGGAGGGGGGATTGAGAGATTCTGTAGTGGTCATATGATTGGAAGAAGAGTGTCGAGATGTGGAAGTGTATTATATTTGCAGATCCTGTGTGCTGTAAAGGTGTGTGAAAACAGCACAGGCACAAATATCACTGCAGAATGGCCATCAGTACCGGCCTGGGTATAAAGAAAACTTGTATTACTGGCTTTTCTAGTCATTATAAAGGCAACAAGAGTGTCTAGAGGGTGGCTGAGGGTGGCATAGACATAGAGATGGAGCGATAGAGAGAGAGTAGGGGCAGACAGGCCTATTTGCAGCCCAGTGAACTCCCACTGCAGCTACAGCCGTTTCCAGGTTGACTTTTTATCACTGATCGCTCCAGTTTGATACTAGAAAAGATCCCTGACGGATATGCTCCCTGCATCCAAATCCTCTAACCCATTTTCTTTTTATTCCCCCTGCCCCCCTTTACACACACCCAGTAACCTCTATCTCCCTCCCCTCTCTTATCTTTAGCTCTCCAGCTCTCTGTCTGTCCAACTGAACTTCTGTCCTGGTTCCTTCTCCTCCTTCCACTCTCACCTTTTCTTCCCCTCTTTCCATTACCACACCATTCCTTCTCCTCAACCTCCTCCTCATCCCTGATCAGGATGATAGTGATGATGACAGTGTCTGTCATCTGTCAATAGCTAGGTATAATTACAAGTTGTTGGATATAAGTTTTCTCTTTCTACTTTGGAAAAGATTCAAATAATTGGCAGATTTCGATTTGGAATAGGTTTTAACCACACAGGGAAAACACTAAGACCATCAATTAAAGACAGGGTCACTCTGTAATTTTTTGTGTAATCAAATTAAATCAACTGTGATTATTGCAGTAATAGCGCTGCGGAAATTCAAGGTGAAGACAACACAAAAAAAGCAATAGCAGCAGTAGTTATTATTTTGTTTTGCTCTATATTTTACCTATAGATTCAACCGTAATCACTTTTTACTTACTGACAAAAGACATCAGTACATCGGTGGGCAGTGTGGTCTGTCTGATTTGCAGAGTTAACTCTGCTTTTGGGTGCTTACAGGACCTGAGAGTGAATACAATGGGCCATTTAGTGATCAAGAGGTTTAATTAAACTAGAATAGAGTCTGATATAAGTTAACCTACAATATTATACTGCAATTTAAAGAAATCTTTTGAATGTGGAAAGGTCCGATGTTGCACAGTGGCTGGAGATGGGTTCTTTTGCTCTTTTCCTGCCCATAAGTTTCCATTAGCAAGATGGTGAGTCTTGCTGCAGCCTCCTAGCTGACCTCCGAGTGGAGGGTGGTATAGGTTGAGGGAAAACATCCGTGACACTTTTTCAGAATAAATGTAATGCTTTTACCAAACTATTTTTGGCTTTTTGCTTGTGTCAGGTATTCAGTGGAGTGGTAGGCAGGTAACATGAGGAGTGAGAGAAGGTTATGACCTCCAACAAAGGTACCTGGGTGGAATAAAACTCTTGTTCTTGCAGTATTATGATATCCGTCTGTCCGTTTACTATCAGCTGTAGCCAAAGCTGTTTTGCTTGCTTACTTACCTGCCTATTAGCACCTGTTAGGTGAACTAATTAACATGCTGTATCTTGTTTTTAAGTGTGCACACTTTTATGCTGTGTAGTTTCTTTAGCAGACACTGTAACCTCCTTAAATCTTTGCTGGTTTCCTCATGACAAGACTCCGGGAAGCCATGTGCCTTGTTCGCTATTTCCCACAGTTGCCAGTCTTTATACGGTGCTAATCAGCTATTGGCGTTAGCTTCCAGAGTTTTATGCTCCCCCTTTTGATACACTTCTATGTGTTGAATACTACCCCTGAGCTGAAGTAACGGCTAGTCCATCTAATTGTATAGGATGTAAGTGCAGTGTAAAACTACTAGTAAGCACCTCAATAATAACAGCCCAAAAATGTGTAGTTTTTTCCCCCAAAATTAACACTTATTTATGTCTCAACAAGGTCAGAGACTGCTCATGCAGACAGGCCAGTAAAAATGAACCTTTTCAAATCGGGTGAAGATGTATTGATAGATATTCTGCCCATAATTGAATTTGATTGAAACCAGTTTTATTATTTTGGTGTACCAAAAAGCTTACCACAAATGTTAATAACAGCATCTGCATATGTATTCAGTTGAACAGCCTTAAACTAATCCATTGAGTATGCTCAACAGGAACAGAGAGTCTTGTGGACTCTACCAGTACAGTATCTCAACTGAAAAAAAATACTGATTTTATAAGGATACTAATCAAGTTTTCCAGCTTCAGATCATTTCATCCTGACATGGCAGAGCATTTATTATTAGTCTATTAGAAGCAGGTGGATTGGTCAGTCTTCCCTCTGGTGAGCCAGTCAGAGGTTGTGTTCACCAGCAGAGAGCAGCGGGATCGAACAACATGCTGTTTGTCCGTGCCACACTAGCTGACCTTGATAGATTAGACCCAGAGAGGCTTTTCCGTCTGACACAGAGCAATGATAAGTTTATATATGAAATATATTTTC
>JAQMCX010000050.1:6454963-6482969 GCA_029814765.1 Acanthurus leucopareius
TAAACACAAACACACACACACACACACACAAACACACACACACACACACATATATATATATATATATATATATGTACACACACACACACACACACACACACATTCTGGTGGAGATAAGCCCAGTCCTCAATCTGTCTCTAATAGAGAGGCACAAACCAGCAGAGCACAGGTTTGAGTTTCCACAATGACGGGCTGAAATGTCTCCATCCACAACAGTGGCAGGAATCGGAAGCTGTGATTGGTCGCTTTTTGGCATGGGGCCGTTTGGTGGCGTCCTAACAGAAGACATTCAGGTCAGCAGCTTGACCCCACTTTACATCTGAATCCCTAATTGCTCCCGTGCATAACACAATAGCTTTGAATTCCCAGCTGACTGTTTGTGTGTATGTGTGCATGCATGTGTCTGTCTGTACTCATCCAGTACTCATCCTCACAGTGTTGAGTATAATTTAGCTTAGTAGTCCTTGGTGCTTTCACAATTTCTTTAATTGATTCAAAGATTTTAAAGACAAAATTTCAGTGTTACAAAGCCACCTCTTGTAATCATGTAAGCAGTAAAACTGTAGTGAGATGTACCAGTGATAAAGTTCATCAATGGCAATGAACAAAAAGCGTGGTAGAACGTTTGACAGTTTCATTTTAATGCACTAAATGCAAACCCATGTGAAAGCACGTAGCAAAATAAAGTGAGAAGTGAGAAACTGACTGCATTTTTTAAGATGAGATAAAGGGACAGCCACTTTACTCAGCAACTTAACTTGGCTGCATTGTTTTGGCCACTGCTAGCACTCAGCCATTGGTGAGTGGTGTGGTAATATCCACAGAGTTTCTTAAGTTGAATTGAGGAGGTATGATATAAAGTATATTTATAGTAAGAATTATGGAAATAAATCTTTATCCAAATCCCTACACTTGTATTTTTAGTGTATTTCATTTACAAACTAAGAGACAAAACAAATGATAAACAATGCTGAGGTTGGATTGGATTGAATTTGATTTGATTTGATTTTCTAAAATTTCCTATAGATACATCTTTTTGTGAATTGTATGGGTACAATTATCATGTAGTGACAGCATTATATGACAGCAGTAGCCTGGAAAAACGCTTGACCCCTCCCTTCCAGTAATTGACAAAATCACAACAGGGGAGTGGAGGAGAAACCAATGGGATAAACTGTCGTACTCAAATTCTGTTTCCTGTCAGTGTGACTTTTTAAATAAGAGCAGAGTATAATCTTGCAAAATTGGCTGTGCCACAACCAATCTACTTTTATATTGAACATCTTAGTTTAACTCTGCTCTCCTTCACATTCACACAGTCATTTTAGAAAAAATGGCCCTTTTGCTTGTTTCAGTCTTTAAGTTATGCTTTGAGCCTCTGATTTTTTTTTAATATAATTAACTTTTGACAAAACACTAGAATTGCCCTTTTAATATATATAAGCCAGGTGATATGTATAAGTCTACTGATTAAAAAGTTTTTTAACTGTAGTTACTAGTTAAACAATTAAATGTTTAACATATTGATATCTTGTTATTGACAAATTTATTATGAATGAACTTCTTATAGCTCTAGCATTAACACAGACAGGAAGGTAGAAATCTAACCCTAAATGAGCAATGACATTTCAGTTTTGTACTTTTTTGCTATAGCTGAACATTAATATTTACGACGTGAATAACTTAAATTAATCAATCTGGTTGATTTTTTTCAGAGGTGTAACATCTATAAATAACAGCGATAAAGAAAAATTTCCTTACACAATTCTGTATTGCTCTACATGTGGATAGCTCTGCTATGCCTTTGTCATATCTAGGCAACACAAGAAAATATTTACAGGTATATTTCAATGCATCTGTTGAACTGGGGGTATTAATCTTTAAGAATAGTAGATTTCATTCAACTTTGATTCTTTGATTCAGGACTCTCCATTTTAAAATTGATTCCCTATTGATGAATTGACACTGGGGCAAAATTGGTCTCCTGCTCCAACATACTGTGTGTCAAACCAGTCACTAGTGTCCGTAGTATATATGCAACATGAAATATAAGTAGCAGTTAAGATAAATGATCTGCATCTAACAGTTATTATTTAATCTTTTAACGTCAAGCATCTTACCGTCTCTTGCCTGTATGTAAATAAATGGGACAGAATGTGTTCTTAATGAGTGGAGAGTAGCTTCTCTACTCTCTCTTTTTCTGTTAATAGGAAAACTAAGTTTTCAGTGAATAAAAATCTGAACACAGAGTTGTTTTCTTCCCCTCAGAGTTGTTTTAAGTTTCTTAATTCTGCAGTCTGTGTTGGTTATCTTGTCTTGTGTGTTACAGCTGATGGCTGTTCAACTCTGGTACAATTAGTCTCTTAGTAAATGCGCACAAAGCTCACAATATACTTTGTGTTTGTCTTGTGAAAGGCATGAAACAACTGTCTTTTTAAAGATAAAAAAGTTGACATTTACAAGATGACTGTAGACTGTCCAAGTGTCGCACTGCCCTCACAGCAGAACATTTAGAAAAGTGACTTTTCTGAATAGATTCTAATCTGTAGGAATTAAAAGTTGAGACTTGTACGTGAATTTTTTCCTCCCCCACACCCCTAATAATAACTGCTTAAAAATGGAAATGTTTAAGTCGGGCTACATGCTGTGCAATTTTAACCGTCTTATAAATTCACAGCAAGCTACACTGACATGAATCCAATAAACTTGGGTACGACATGAAATTTTTTGTGTGCAGACTGTACGATGAAAATGCAAACTGAATTGCGGTCTACCATGTACGTGAAGCAACAGTGATGTGCAAGAATAAAACATCATCAGCGTGCACAAGTGCACCATCCATCTATGCCACTACTCTAAAGCAAGATAAAGAAAGAAGCTGAACATGAACAGAACCCTCCCTTTTTTGGCACTTATGTGTTTGGAGAATTCCAAAAACAAAATGAGGAGGAAGAGAATGTTGAGGTGGTTGTTGCTTGGAAAAAGAGGCCAACTGGGGATGCCAACATTGCAAAGGGAGCTTAAAATAAGTATTTGTTAGCATTTAATGTTGTTGGGTTTAGAGCCGATGCACGCTGATCAGTACGTCATACTGCGTTTCTATTGGTTGGTTAGCTGACGTGGGTCACAGCAGCAGTTGCACTGTAAGACGGTAATCCCAAATTTTGGACACTGTCAGACTTTTATTGCAGGCTATCTTTGGACATAAGACAGTGACAATCGCCATCCTTGAACCTGTCTCACTGTGGGACATAGGACCACTGTTTTAGAGCCAAGACCAAAGAAATAAATGTTTCTCTTATAATGGTTGTCTTTCATCTGGGGCAGCCATAAATTGTACAGTGTGTAGCAGTCCTAAGATCAACTTTGACTTACATAGTTGCTTAACTTGAAGAAGGAAGGCTACAATACCCTCCCAATATAATATACAATACCCAAAAAAGTGCTGTCGACTTTTTTCTCCCATTTCTCATCTCCCAATCAAGTGCTGTCCACAGGGTAAAGCATGAGGTGGGTATTGTAGCCTTCCTTCTTCAAGACCCTTTTCACTCTATACAAATCTCCTATTTTACCACCTCAGGTGCCACACCGACGCTTAATGCCACCTGTCAAGCACAGTGAAGGCAGCACAAGGGTCTGGGGGACCATCAGATTACCTAGAAAAAGTGACAGTGAGAATGCCCAGGTCTGCCAGGCTGTAATTGCTGCAAAAGATGGTTATTTTGATGAAGGCAATGTTTGAAGTACAAAGTAATAATTTCCATTAAAATCATTATCTCCTACTCTGACAGTGTCATCATGTCCTGTTCATAGCTATGTTTGCTATATTTCCTATGCAGGATTATCTTGTGTGTGTTTCCACTGAAAACAAGAAAATTGAAAGTGATCCTAAACTTTTGACCGGTGGTGTATATGTGATTGACGTGTAACGAGGACGTTAATATTAATATTCAGTCTGACTCAAAGTTAGTGGCAAATGTGTCCATGTTTTAAACAGATGCCTGTTGCTTTAATGCATTACCTGCTAAGGCTTCAAATCCCAAAATTCATAGCTCATTTGCATGGGTAGTACTTGATATTTCGCAAAAGTTTAGACCATGAAGGCTTGCCTTTACACCCAAAACTGATGAAATAGGCTGGAACAGTCCTAACCTGAAATTAGAGAATACTGCAGGGAGATAAATGAAATGAAATAAAGAATGATAAACGATTATTTTAATGTCTTAGGAAGGATATTTTATTAAGTTACATTTCTTATTTTCTAAGGCAGGATTTTATTAGGTTATTTAACCTGAGATTAGGATCTCTTATATAAAATGGGAATTTATTAAGCAGTAAACTAAATGTGGGTATAGAAAGACTAAGAGAAAACTAAGGGTGGCTGAAACAGAGAGAAAGGAAAAGAGAGAAAATGGTCCTTGTGTTGCACACTTGAACCTGCTTTTAAGTGTAGGTCACCTGGCTAACTACCCTCTGCCCCCCCACCCTCCCACCCCAGCTAGCTCAGGTTACCCCTGTATGTGTGCATACGCACACATAAACTAAACAGTTGTACAATTGTTATTGTTATAATTATAGAAATCAAAAGTTCATCAATTTAAATTGCTTTTCAAATGAGTAATCATTTGGTCTATAGTCCATTCTATTAATTAGTAACTTGTGTGCTCAGATAATATTAATATGTTTCCAAATTTGCAAGTCTGTGTTTCAACTAATGAATACAGAGGCAGGAAAGGGCACATACAGTGATATTGGCTGTAATTTCCTTCAGCTCACCATGGTCTCCTTGCCCTTACCTCTTTGTGCCTTTTTGCCCCTCTCCTTCCAACCCCTCCATCTCCTTCTATCACCAACAAGCCCTCTTGTCTGTGTATTAGTATTAGCAGCAGCAGCAGTGTCCCCTGAAGTAAAACAATCTGCTGTAATCTATCAGCGTGTTATCGGCCCTATCTTAGAGCTGAGAAAGCCAGGGCCGGGGCTGTGGCGCCGCTCTCTGGAGCTGATAAAGTTTCAGAGTTCAGCTATGATGAATGTTAAGAAACTACACCCTCGTTACCGACGATGTGGACTTGGCAAAGCGGAGCGATAGGGAGGGTGTGTGGAGGTGGAAAAAGGAGAGAGGGAAGAAGAGGAGGGTGGAGTGGGTGATTGGAAAAGGAGACAGAAAGGAAAAAAGGTCTTCTTGGCATCAGTAGTGGGTCGAGGGGTCAAACCCTGTTGTGCCTTCTTTTTTTCTAAACACACACACCAAGTCCATTTTTTATTTGGGATTCCCTGCTGCTCCTGACTGGGGCTCATCATATGCCCTGTTCCCACATTTTAGTAGCCGAGTTTCAATGTCACATATGATGTTTTAGTCTTTTGCAACTCTGACATTGAGTCCTTTTTTTCCACCGTTTTAAAATATACTATATGTTTTGTGTCTCTTATCATTCCAAAACTTAATTAAACTACATGATGCTAATATGTAAAAAATGAGATAGAATGTAATGTAACAGATTAAAATAAGTTATATAATGTTGGATCACACCATTACATAAAAATAAAATATTTTAATATTAAATATTTAACTCTTGTTTGGATGAGAGCTTGGCTACATAACCTACATTGTAGCTAGAGCTGAAATAATTAGTTATTAGTTAATAAGTTAAATAATTGATGCAGAAAAAAATGAATCCTCAAAATATTATGATCAATTTATAATGGAAGGAGATTGTTTAACATTTCTTAATTCCTGCTTTTTAAAAGCATTATATAAAATTAGTTGATTGACTGTCTTTTCTGTTTTTGAATGAAGGTGCATAAAAGCAATCCATTCGGAAAATTTAAATGGACACTTTTTGCTTTTTTGAGATTTTAGATATTAAATAATCAATTGAATAATCATTGGATACATTCATACTTGTAGCTGACACAGCAGTGACTTTAACGTGTAAGTGAAATGTAGAAAACTGCTACCAAAAACAGTGCATAAACATAAAAAAGAAGTGTAATATTTTTTCTACTAGATTCTTGCCCCCAACCCCGCCCTCTTGTCTCATGCCTGAGAGTTACCTCCACGGCAGCCTAACTGTGTGGCACTGGTATCAAAGTTCTCAGT
This sequence comes from Acanthurus leucopareius, assembly GCA_029814765.1. NCBI lineage: Eukaryota > Metazoa > Chordata > Actinopteri > Acanthuriformes > Acanthuridae > Acanthurus > Acanthurus leucopareius. Next base: position 6,461,064 of record JAQMCX010000050.1, read on the forward strand.
TGCCGCCAACTCTGCGGTCCATCCATCCCAGTGAAAGCAACGATAACTTCTATCTCACAGCCATCAGAGCGTCAGGCCTCAAAGTCCCCTTGATTATGATCTGGTGATAAGAGAGGTGGTTCACAAAAGCAATGGTACAAATGACTGATAAAGCATTAGGTAGTTAGTTGACTGATAATTAGTGGGCCAGTTCAAATAATGATGGTGTGCATTTGAACAAGACTGTCCACACCGTTTGTCTGAATCATGTATGGATAATGTGCTCAACTGTGGTCAAAGTGTGGCAATAGCCAATCGTAGTGTCTAAAATCTGAAAAAATGTTTATTAGTGTCTCCTTTTAGTGGTCCCAGTAAAATTTCTTCTTGAAGTTAACTGAAGTAGAAAATCACATGACATGGTTAGGTAAGTTTGAGTTTGAGTGTCAGACAAGCAGTTGTGAGAAAATACTATTCATCATACAACATCTCAGGATGTTTGCTTTGAAACCAGAATTATTAAGCATATCAAGCAAATCACACTATTTCATAGAGTTGTAGAGTTTAAGAATTATTTGTGCAGTTTGTAGGAGGTAAAGAGCTTAAGCATTACATACAATAGGGAAAGTTCAAAGTATTTTTGTTTGAGGTTCAAGGCTGTGATGTTCCAATTTATAGAGATGTCATGATTCTCCAAATCCATAATTTGATTTGACCTTTAATTTTGATACACAATATAACACAATACGATAATTGATTTACATTTTTTTTTTGCCATTTTTTAAACAAATGTGTCTTGATTTGTTATGATGATCAACAGATCATTGGTTTTTATGCCCTGACACGTCATAACATTTCAATGTCTTATTTAAAAAGGTAAGCTACATGGTATCAAGTGCAATACAAGTGAAAAATTCTGGTGAACACAAAAACATAAATAATTCTTAGAAGGAAGGGAGGTAGAGGGAAACTTTAAAACAGCAGCTTGGGTTTCTGAATTGTGTACTAGATTGTGTACTAGACTGTGTAACAGCACAGTTCAACAGCATGTGTGAGTGTGTGTGCAGCAGGGCAGGGATTATACCGCAGTCAAATAGTAAGTGCCATTGATGCCCTGCAGTGTGTTCATTATGCCCCCTCTACCACACGGCCAGTTCGGCACACCATGATGATAACGGCTGTTGTGCCCTCAATCAAAGCTGTGGATTTCTTCATTTGAAACTAAATGTGTTGTAGCAAATAAACAAACTCACCATGTTATCTCACTGGATATCAAGATTCCCATTCAAATTGACAGCTACTCACTTACAATGAACATTGTGTTATGAGCAAAAGCAGCTAAACCCTGAACAGCGAAAGTGTTTCTGTAAACTCAAAACCTTCCACTAGGTAAGTTGAGAACAATCAGTGTACGACATTGATTTTGATGAATAAAATCAGAAATCACAGTAACTCACTATTGACATCACCAAAGGACATCACCTAATGCTACAGGGTGAATTAAAAGTCAGATTTGTTTATAATATATATATGATATGAAGTGAGCATGTTCTGATAAATGCTGAGTATGTATCCTATTCGGGCTGATTTCGACCTTGCTCCCCCTCCCCTAGCTGTTGTCCAAGTTTATAATTTCCCGATTTCCTTTTTTTTGCCACTACATATCAATATCTGCCTATTTAATAGCATTTTTTTTTTAAACAACTGTATTTTGTTTTTGTTTTTTTTAATTCTTAAATAACTTACTTACTCATGGAAGAATTAACCTATTGCAGCACTTCTGCATGATAGTCAAGACTGTGTCCTCCTATTTATTCTGTAAGAGCAATGAGCAACTCCAGCACATGGCTGGATGCACCAATATGGTAACTTCATCACTTTGTCACTCAGTCAGTCATGGACAACGGCAGTCCTGTCGTAGCACTGACTCTGCTGTTATGGTGTGGCCTAAAAAGCAAGTGCTGCTGGCTTGTGGGATCAGAACTGGATGGTAACAGGCAGAGTTAACTTTTCTCCAAATATCTGAGGTATACTTGAGGTAAAACAGCTAAAAAAACGAGTGTGCTGCAGTCTATCTGCGTAATGATCGTCACACCATCCATAAGCAAAAACTTAAAAGCCAAAAGCTGTCAGCATAACACAACCTATACTAAGATGCAGATGTTTTCTTCCAAACTTTCTTCAAGTTTGAAAAAGCTCTCATCCAACTGTGTCAACCATGCTATGGACATGAGTCATATTATCAGATTTAATGCTTGTATGATAAGTCAGGCAATATTTTAATTAATTCTTAGCAAGTTTTATTGAAAGTTCAGTGTATTTTTGAAGCAGCTTTTTTGGTAAGAACAAAGCCACCAATGTGTTAGTTTGTATTCTACTAAGTTCTGATTTCTCTACCTTGGTTTTGGCTCTCAGCCCCCTTATTTTACTACTGAAGTTGTTAATCTGTAAAAATGACTCACAAATGTACAGTTTAATTTTTGGAAAAAAGTGGAGTAATTTCCCAAAATAGTTGGATGCTGTAGTTTATGGGAAACATTGCGTAAACAGGAAGAAGTAGTGAATAGCTGAGTTAGGACGGTGTGTGTTGTATTGAGTCAAAATGTCCATGTGTTCATGATATTTGAGGAACATGTCAGCCAGTGCAGCAGTGTGACTCAATGATGTGTTCAGTATATATTCAGTTAATAGTTTTTCATGACAATGGAGAACAATGTCACAAAGGAAGAAGATATTTTTAGACACTGATAAACAACCCATACTTTTTAGATAAATTCACTGTTGTTTTACTCTTCAGTTAGATTTATTTACAATAAAAATATAGATTATCACCAGATTGCTTGATGAAGTGATATAACACAGGCTGTTTTTGACAAAGTATAAAACTGAGGTTGTGCTAGAAAGCTCACAGTATGAATGAATGTTAGGTGGAATGTTGATAGAAAAAAAATGCTTGGAGCTGTTTCAACTTCCATTTAAAAAAAAAGAAGTTATTCTGACCATGTTGTATCATCATCTTCCATATCCAATCTTTGACTTGCACACACGCTGACACAAGAAGAGAAAGCAATGGGATTCTTAGTTCTTAAGGGCACAAAAGGAGACTAAAAATGTGAAAAAGGGAGAATGAGGGGAACCATTGTGATTGTGACAAAGTTCATGAGCGTAAAATAGCAGTTAATGCGTGGCGAGGCACAGGCAGCTTTGTTCGCCAAAGTGCCGAGCTCTTAATAGAATCTGATAGATAGATAGATGCCTGTCTCCTCAGGCCTGTTAGGGGGGCGTTGGGTTGGGTTCCACTCATCAAGCCAATAGTCTCCCCCCACTCCTCTCCTTGTCTAAGTGTCATTCTATGAAGGAATAATTTGTCAATAATTGGCCGTGTCATTCTCGTCAAGACATTTTGATAAAGCGGCGGCTCTTTGGGGGCCGGGCCGGAGAATATCTCAAAAAAAAAGTAGGGAAAGCGGAAAAAAGGCAGCATGTGGCAGCAGATCTTAGGCAGCGATGGGGCCATTAAGCGCTTTAGAAGTATTTTAGCTGAATTCACACAAAGCAAAAATAGATAAATAAATAATGAAAGAGGAAAAAGTGGAACATCAACTGTCAGGGAAGTGATACAGACTTTAAGAAATCATTTGGGAGGGTGAAAGATAAAAGATTATCCCTCTTTTCTGCCAACTTATTGCCTCCTCAGCCATTGCTGAAGCTAATTCGCTTACTCAAGCAATCATGCAGACATACTGAGCCTGTGTGTGTCTGTGTATGTGTGTGCGTGTGTGTGTGTGCATACAGTATACACCACAGCCACATTTTCTTTAAGGTGCTGCTGGGAACTGCTTATACCAGCAGCACTATGTGTGAACTGCGTGTGTGTGTGTTGTGTGTGTGTACTGTATGTTGTTATGTGAATCTGATCCTTCCTCCGTCCACATCACTCGGCAGTGTATGGCATCCATTATCTGCTCCACTGTAAGGGACAGGAATTTTGCAGAGATATCCCAGAACTCTTATTATCTCTAAAATATCTCTGGATAGCTGACACTCATCGGACTAAATCTGCCTTCCTAGGCACATTCCTTGGACCCCAACTCCAATGACTGCAATGTCTGGAGATACTCATTGTGAGACTTGAGCCTGTGTGAGAAATCATATTAGACTGGTAACTGCACCATTTTGGTCATCCACAGGGATACAAAACAGGGTAAAGATATTTAAAACAGTACACAGTAAACAGACAAACAGTGGGAACAACAAAAAGATCTTTGTAGCGAAACAAATAAAGGATCCATTTACCAAAATTACAAAATGAAAAACAAACCATAGTAATAACGACAACAAATAATGAATAAATAAATACAAAAAAGCAGACAAATAAAAATCAATAGGTATCTCACTATGCAGATTTGGTTTTTCTTGCCTGTGTTTTTGTAGATTGGATTTCATTTCAGCAGCAGCTATCTTAACTGGGTTTTTAAAACTGCTAACCACAGTGAATAAATTCTTCTGAGTGCATAAAATCATTGTGATCTCTTCACACAAAATATTTAGCATCATTTAAGCCGTATGCTAACCTGTTTTTTTGTAGATATAATCCTGTAAAATCTCTGCAAGACTGTGCAAATATTCTAAATCAGCCAGTTTTAGGGTCAAATCTAGGTGCCATCCTTAATATATGGAAAAGAATTTGAATTTGATTTTCTCTATTATTTTAATTGCATTGTCTTTAAAACATCTTCAAAGCATCTCTATCATTTTCCCTTCTTAGATACTGGTGATGTCTATAATTAGTTTGGTGTTGTCCTACATTAGAACACCCTGTAGAGCTTCAGTTCACCACTGAAGGTTAAAGGGAGATTTCCCTTTTTTAGTAAAGAGAAGGTGCTGCCCCCGCATCAGTGATCTGACTGATAACAGTATGTCAGGTTCTGCATAGCTTTTTTTGGCTGCCTGTACTTAGCAAACCTGCACTGACCTTTCAGTCAACTGGTCCTGCTTTGCATACCTACATGCCATTTCCCTGGCATGCAAATGGGGGAGATACAGAGCAGTCTCCCTAGGAGCGGGGAAGGCCTTACTCAGTGGACTCTTACTGCCTAGGGGCTAGCACTGTTCAAAAAAGGGGATAATTAACTGGGTTATTGAACTTGATGTTTAAATTTGAGAGAGGTGGAGTTTTGAAGTCTGATATTGTCACTTAGTAACTTAATGTACCTTTTTCACAAACAGTGATCAGGCTGGATGTGTCTCATGTCTAATAATTCATAAAATGAGATCACAGTATGGGGCCTGTATTGGGCCTTAAAGTCTAGAGTTTGTTGTACATTCTGTGTCTTTTACCAAAACAAAGTGTGTGTATCCTTGATGCCTAATAATTCCAGACCCCTCAAGGTTTGTTTAAGGATCTAGAGCTCCATGTGGGACTGAGGTGATAAGTCTTCCACAACATATAAAGCATGTTGTAACTTTGACCTATCATTACATGGTCATGCTGGACTGCCAGCGTGACCAGTTCCAATGTGTAAAGATGCATTTTACCGATTGAAATTGGTCTCTCAGTTTCCTGAGAACAGCAAATGTTTTTTGTGGTAGCATAGACTCCTATGAAAAATAGTGCCATTGTTGGGATTCCCGAAATGATAATTTTGATGGTCAAACACGACTTACCTTGTAATAGTAATGCCTGAATCAGCTCTTTTGAATCCACATTTACACAGATGTCATTCACCCTCCACTCAACTCACCTCACAATTTCCTCAAGTTTAGAGACTCACAAGAGCATAAACATTTATTGCAACCTCTACCAGTCAATCATATTATTCATATATGATTTTAACCATTTAAATTGATCCATGTCTTATTTCTGCTTGGTGTTACAGTGTATGAAACTGTTGTAGCCTGCATGAACCTTATGCATTGATATGCTCCACGTGACCAGCTAATATGCTGGCTGTCTCCTCTTGCATAAGATACAACTTTAGACAGTCCTCCACTCTTTTGTGAGAATTTTTGTATCTCTATCAGTCTTTAATAATATGCATGTTAAGTTAAGGACTTAAACAGACATCATGTTTTCACATTGTCAGTGATCACTCTAATGAACTAGGCACAGGCAGTGTGATTGCTGCAGGTTTGTTTTATATATGAATGGATCTTTTTCATTAGATTTAGTAAAAGATAGCCTCTCTTCTGTTAAAAACTATTTCATGCTGGTTTCCGCCACTTGTGTAGGACTGAAGAAGTACTGGTCAACCGTCATTACCTTGCTCTTGAAAAAATTATATGGCATGGCAAGACAAGGCAGAGTTATTTATAGAGCATCACTCAGACACAAGACAATTCAAAGTGATTAACAAAGGCACAAATATACATAAAAATTAAAACATTAAGAAAAGCTATGATAAGAGCTGTTCTGAATACTGTGAACTCACAAAACATAAGAAGTCATGCTAAATGTGACAGGGTAAGTGATCAAATAATGTCATTTTAAGTCCAAAAGGTCCACCATGCATGTAAACTGAAACTTAAATGGTTGGTGGAGGCATACAACCACAAAGTAGTAATAATAGTTTTATTCAAACCTGACAAATTGTACATTCACAAACTCCACCACCGGGAAAAATTAAAGTGTTAAGTTCCACTTTCTTTTTACAATCACTGCTGCAACTTTATAGACTTATGAGTATAGATACATTTACAGAGAGGTGAGGTTAGGTGACAGTGACTGGCCATGTTATGCAGCTTTTATTAAAATAACAAAATAAAGTAAATATCACCATACCCATTGAAAAATAATTAAATCAGCTGGAGCACATGTATCCTGTTAAACACTGTTATTATTCTTTTTTTTAAGTTCTTAAACTAATACCAACAGTCTTTTTATGAGAACTTAATTCAGTGCTCCAGCATTTGGTAGTTATAGTAGGTTTTGCAGCTCAGTTTCACATCTACATTACATGACTAAACACCATTTTCCATATTGTGGATGTCTCCTACCTTCTTGCCAGACCCAGGTATGATTACATTTTAGAAACTTGCACAAGATGTTATTTATTAGGAAATTTAAGGGGTTTTTTCCCCCTCCATCGTCAAATTAACTTTGTAGTTTTCCAGTAGGGGGAAAGTTTGTCATGAACATTGATCATGAACTACACACAGTTTCTCATTTCAAATTTCTCTGTTCGACAGCTTAGCCCCTCTGCCCACCACTCTAAAACCACAGTGTGGTGTTTTAAAGTGAGGAGGAGGTAACCCTGGAATACAGCATTCATTATTCATCAACAGATAGCACTTCAACGGCGATGCCCCTCAGAATGTAAGGGCTATAGTGGGCAAAAGCTGAGTGGGTGTGGGAGAGGGTAATGTTAATATTCCCTATCCTCAGAGAGCTGCTCTCGGAAAAGGGAGACATCTATTGCTCTCATCCCGCTGCTTTTATTTCACTTTCAGCTCATCTTAAATTTCCATTATTCACCACAAAAGCCAAGCCTTTTCACACTGACTGTTTGACACTGATGGGCCCCTCCTCCTCCTCAGCACACACACACACACTCACACACACACACACACACACACACACATACACGCACCTTAGAGGACCGTGTGGAGGACTATTATTAATCATGCTCCTATCAGCTCCTCACATCTTCTGTGCTATTTGCTGTTTAATCACTAAAATAATACGAAGGGGAGGGCGGTGGTACCGGGGTAGGGGTGTCGGGTTGCTATGGTGACCAAATCGAAAAGGTCAGACGTAGTTTATCTTATCAGTGATAGGGAATGGTTACTAATTACAGATAGGTACTACCAGCACTCGGTCCACCGGGCCCTGCCTTAAAACACTATCAGCAATCCACACCGGCCTGATATTAAAATAATCTTTTAAGTCATCCACACAAACACACACATACACTCATACACACACTGTGGCTAGGCAAGGATGCATGAGTCTAAAGCTCAAGAAGACATAAGACCAGACAGGGAAAGGCCAAACCAGGCTAAGAAAGACAAGACATGATGCTATCACTGGTGTCACCTATTGGCAGATACTGAGTTCACAAGTTAATCCACTAGACAGAGAGTCATCCTGGTACTGGATGAAAAATGTTGAAACTCACCGGCTGGCAGAAGTGCCTTTGAGCAAGATACTGAAGCCCAAACAGATTCTTCATAGCTATTGCGTATATTACCTAAAACTCTGACTCCTATTTGGCAGGGCAAGAAAAATAAAAAAACATCCCTTATCATGCATTCAATGTTGCTGTGACAAAACCAACACAATTAGCAGTGCTTTTGAAAATGTAAACTTAAACACATTGAAAGTAAACATGCATCTCCTTTAAATAATTAATACAACTGTTCTGCATGAATATAGTTACTTTTCATGAACTGACTCACTATTATCCTTTAATGCACACCGAGGAAGAAGTCTTACAATGTTAAATGATCCCTGCTTGTAACTATTGTCATTGTAAGTTTAAAAGGAAAAAAAAGTGTCTCAAAGTTCATGCAATTGTAGATTAATTAATCAGTTCAATGATGAAAAATTATTTAGTTGTAAATTCTGATTATGCTGTTAACATTAGTTTCAGCTTATTTAAATGGGAATCATAGCTAACTGTTGTTTAACATGAACAAAAGTTGATTAAAAGTTGATTTTTAAAGCATGAGAAATACAGCAGAAATGTGTTATCATAGAATCTATGATGCTTTGGACAATATGTGGTTTCAGTGTCACAAAGGTGGTGGTTTGCATTTGATGGTCCTAAAAAAAGGAAACCATTGATTTTGTATAGTGTATCGTTGAGCTTTCTGTCTTCAAATTGAACGCCTGTGGAGTTCTAATAAACACCTGCTTTAGTAGTAAGAGTCTATTTTTAGTAGCCTGTCATCATAATTTTAGCAAATAAACCTCTCCCATGAGAGATTGCTCTGGTCCAAAGATTGTTTACATGGCAGGTGGTAAAGTTACTCACACAAACCATAAAGCATGCAAAAGCCATTTATAATGTCACTCTTGTACACTGCTGACAGTTGGAAAAAGTGGAGGATTTGATGTAGAAAAAAGGTGACCACAAACCTTAGTTTTTCACTAAAGCAAATACTTGTGTTGTGCAGTGTTTGTTAGCTCCTTGAACATTAATTCACTTTTTGGTAAAATCTTGTTTGTTAGAGGGAATAACTTAGCAAAACTTAATGCCACTCCAGTGCTATCAGTGAACATTAACTCAGAAAAAACTAACTAAAGAAACTAAAAACACTAACTCAAGAAAAACTGTTGTTTTATCATTAAATGAGTTCAAGAACTATTGGCACTAATGTCTGTGCATGTTCTCATTCATCCAGCCCCTTGGATTAGAGGCGAAACGTCTTCACAGACATATCACTGAGTCCAGTTGCCTTAGATTTATTTGCCCAGGATTATTGGCACTAATGTACCACTGATGAAAACACCAATTATTGTGATGGAATTCTGAAATAAATGTGCCATAACTGTGCATAAGGAACTCAAAATATGGTTTAAATTGTCCATAAAGTCTACCAGGCCATGGTTGTCCAGGGAGGGTTGAAAATTGCAACTGTAAATGGTTGCAGATACCTGAAAATGTTTGGTGACTCATCAGTGGGGCTTCTTTATTTTTTTCTGGTAGGAATCCAGGGTTTTTTTTACCTCTACAGAAGAAGCTTTTAAGTATCTACCACCAAGTCCAGTTATCCTCGATTCAGCCCTCTTCGATTCGGTTGTTGATGTTTTGATGTGAAATGTCAGAAAACAGGCGGACTAGAACAGGAGATTTCTGGCCTGTATTTTGCTTCATGACTTATGCAAATTCTGAAAAAGTTACATTTTTATGTATAAATCAAACTCTAGTAGAACACATGTGTATAACATAGACTTTATCCTGCTGTGTCTGCCACAGACTTTTGGTCCTAACTTTAAAGCAAGAACAATTTTACTTGTGAATAGATGTTAGCTCCTAGCGGGAACTGGACCTCTCTATGTGAGAACATGCATATAGAGTGCTACAGGAATGACTACCTGGAAGTTGGAATGGTGTTTGTTTCCAGGACAAAAAGCCAGTGGTATTTTTCCATTGACTTTTTGTTTAATGCAGAAAGTAAGCTCTGCTATGAACACAACAGGTTTAGTCACCAAGATAATCTGTACAAATAAACACCATTATGATTTTTGAAGCGTAAATTTAATTGCCAGCAATTAAAACTTAAGGCTGTAAATGGACACCACAGCCACATGACCTCAACCTCACCAACTCACCACTTAGTTTCCTCCCTCACTATTCATTTAGAATTCAGAATTCTAACTACAGAAACTATTGAAAAAACCACTGACTTTAAGATGAGGGAACTGAAAGTTCAACAATGCCAACTTATTTACAGGGTAAGGGGTAAGAATCTTTTCTGTGCCACTCTGTTATTTTACAGCTGCAGTTAGTGCTTAAAAAGTACTGTAAATACAGTTGGTTAGAGGAACCTTAGACATCTAAAAATGCCACCTTAGGCTGAGAATCAAATATGATGGTTATTTTTAAAGGTTTGCCTCACATGTTGTGGTCTAAATCTTGACTTTATATAAAAGTATACAGACAGATTAAATGACAATGAGAAAAATCCTTTGCTGCAGCCCAAGGTCTAATACACAAACAAGAAATTTGACAAATTTGAACATATGAAGAGTTTATATTTTGAAAACCAGCCATCTTACTCAGACATCATACTGAAATTAACTTTTGTACACTGCAAAGAGACCCAAAGACCTAAAATTGTCAGGAAATGTAAGTTTTTCAAAGAGAGCTGTCTGGATTACACATGCGTCAGCTTTGATAGATACTTCAAACATGGACGTGTCAGTTGCAGCCCTGGTGTGTGCGCATGTATTTGTATGTGTGCTTTTATGAGTACAAGTGAGGAAGAGAGTATTTCTCTGTGTCCTGCCTGCCTGTGTTGTGTTTGTGTGTGTGATCTTGTCTCTGCACCCTTCCATTTATCATCTTTGACATTTGGCTGTACTCCCTCTCTATCTGACCATCATCTGAGGAAAGCACATTTTTCCCATCAGAAATCCCGTTGTGACTTTTTGCGTTTGGGGGGTGGGGGGTGCTGATACTTCCTTTGGTGAGGCAGAGAGATACATAGATGTGAGCGAGCGCATCTTTTCTTGGCTCTGGTTCTTGTGTGTGTGTGTGTGTGTGTGTGTGTGTGTGTGTGTGTGTGTGTGTGTGTGTTTTCTCCTCCATCAGTGTGTAAAAGTAATTGTGTATGTCTGGGCTTGCATAATTTTGAGCGTGTGTGTTCGATCAGTAGAGTAGTTATGGATATGTCTTTTGCACAAACACACATACACACACTCTTAACATGGATGTTATCTGGGCAGTGAGGGCTCCAGTGATGCCCTGCCTCTTGAAAATACCCCCTTTCTTTGCTGCTGCCAGCCATGCAGCGGGTTATATTTAACCAGCTATCTCCTTTACATCCTCTCTCCATGCTCCACAGGGCTATCGCACCAACACTGCTGCCACCATCTCACTTTATTTTTATTTTTATTTTAAGCCTTGTGACAGGAGGCGGAGATAACAGATGCAAAGCCAAGTTGTGAGTGGCGTACCCCCCTTCTTCTCTATTTCTGTTCTCTTTCCAACAGAAGACTACCCCCCTTTTCTTTCCGCCTCTCTTTTCCCTTGTTTTTTCTTTTGCTTTGCTTGTCTGTCTCTTTATCTTTATCACTTCTCTGGCCTTTTATCTCATCCCACCCCTCCTCTTTCTCTCTCTCTCGTGGTATTTCTCTTTGCTTCACAGAAAGGGTTTCCTGGTAGAAGCTTCCTTCTCCTGGCAGTGGGTGAGGCAGATGTACAGTAGGCAGCTGGGGATCACAAAGATGCACAACACTGGGAGTCTGTCAGGTGGAACAATGGCATATTGAATTTTATGCAGCTTAATCTGTGCTTATTTATACATCCGCCTTAGGTGACACTCGGCATTAAGTGCAACATGTTCATTCAAAACAAGTGGGAACCTAATAAAAAAACAGGATTTTACATGCAGTATATAGAAAATATCATCACTTGTATTGATTAATAGAGTGAGACTGATACATCAGCACAAAAATATAATAAATAACATTGGTTTTGTGTCAGTGGATCTGTAATTTATTAATGGTCCCCTTAGCAAAACCCCTGTGGTTAAGAGCGTGGGCTCTGAGGCGAGTTTACATTCCTTTCATTGTTTGAAACTGAGTGAGAATATACTGCTTACTGATCTGAAGTAAATGTTTGTTTAATAGCCAACTTAAAAACTGTCTTGATGGTGGGAATATATATACATGTTACATGTATATACATGTTACATGTATTATGCAGCAAATGCTAAAAAAAAGGCACAATTTTATAAAATTGAAAGCTTTTGTTTGTTTTTATAGTTGTGTTTTTTAAAAAAAGAGTAGCCATCAGTAGTAAAAAGATGGTCCATCTCTGAGCCATATTAGCAGGGAAAAACCTGCCAGGACATTTGACTGTCTGCTGCCAGATGTTGTAATAATTTGATGTCCTGTATATGATAAATCATACTATCCATCAGTTAATAAGTTAATTTTAAGGCAATTGCATCATGACCTAACAATACTGACTAAGGCAGATGCCATTAATGCCACTCCAGGCCTGTCAGTGAACATCACACTCACACAGGCACACAGACTAACACACAATATACACACAAACTATTCCCCAGAGCAGTTGTTGTTGCATTCTCAGTCGTGTTTTTGTCTCCGTTGGCTAGAGTTGTTTTCTCTCTCTCCCTCAGTGTGTTTTGTCTCTTGGACTAGCAGAAACATATGTGTGTGTGTGTGTGTGTGTGCCTGCGTGCGGGTGTGCGTGTGCACGTGTGTGTGCCTGGGTGTGTGAGTGTTTGTGTGTGTGCGTGAAGGCTGTGGTGCTTGAGATGTTGTTTAGGAGGAGGATGAGGAAAGAGGAGGGAAGGAAAAAAAAGAAGTATAAGTAAAAGGAGGAGAGGCTAGAGCAGGGAGAGACAAAGTAGGAAACCTGCAAAAATGTGATGGACTAATAGAAATGTTATTTTTGAGAAACAAATAATTGCGGCCATTTTCATCGATAATAAATAGGTTGAACAAATTGGTTGAATCTGGATGATTTTGTTAAAATTCAAGTTCTTATCAGAAGAGGAAACAAAACTCTTCAATTGATAACAAAATTTTTCTCATTAGAATCAGCAGATCATAGTGACATGAACAAGAGCTGGCTCATGTCAAAGATTCAGTGTTCTGGGGTGCTCAGACAAGGAGGGAGAGTGAGGGAGGACAACAGTGGAGGGAGTCTCTCTTTCCTGCTGCATACCATTTTAATCTCTCATTTGCCTCCCATCTTTATTCAGGGACAAGATCAAGGAGAAGAGATTACATTCAGGTTTCTTATAACATGCACACATGTCGTACAGACAAAAACACACAAATCACACTTAAAGTCAAATGAATGCAAATTCATGATAACAGTTTCTCCCACAAACTTTACAAAACCAACCTTCTTATTAGTAAATTTAGACTTGGACATAGTCATGGCTTGAGTAACGATATTCTGCTTGTTAAAATTTTCCAAAAACCAAAACTGCTGATTGCACCGGGCAGCAGTGTTGTGCTTGGCAAAGGTGACCATTTAAGACCGACAGTTAATGGCAAAAAAAAAACACAGGTCGGTTTTCAAAATAAAACTCAACATGCACATCCGGCATTAATAAATAAACAGACACTAAATAGCCAATAAAATTGAATTTAACTACACAGCATACCTGCCCATTGTAAAATATTACATTCCTCATAGATTTTCCAAAATTACAAAATCTGACTAAGCTAATAGACAAAATACTCAGCTCAAATGCTCAGATGAGGAACAGAAGTCTTAGAGCTGTGCCTGCTGAAATCTGACTGTATAACTGTAGATCAAGTTCATCTTCAAAATTTAAAAAATGAACGTAGCTGCTTGAGGCATTCACCCAGTGCTTGCTGTCATCTGTGTATTTTTGCAAATGGACAAGTCACACCCGTATTGTTGAATGAGAATTGGTGCATGAGAAACATACCAGTGCAGAAGAGTGTCTGCTGTGTAGACCATGTAAATGAATCCCATCAATAAATTTCACAGCCACAACCATGTCCGATACAGGAATGACCTTATTTCACCAAACTATCTGTCTGTGTCTGTGTCTGTCTGGCTGTGTGTGGGTGTTTGTGTAAAAGAGTGAAAATTCTCACCATTTTATTCAAGGCTAAGTGTCTTTATATCAACGCAGAGGAGCAGAGATATGGTAAGAAACACTGTCTCTGATATGATTTAAGGATGGAGCAATGACGCTTAGACTTCACATTCTCTATGACCTTGTGTGTGTATGTCTATGTGTACATGTGTGAGTAACAAGTCCTTCTTGACCTCTCTCCATGTAACCCTTAAGTCATTTTAACTCAAATTCTGAAAATCCTGTGTGACTGTGTGCATGTGTGTGTGTGTGTGTGTGTGTGTGTGTGTGTGTGCATGTGTGTGTGTGTGTGTGTGTGCATGTGTGTGTGCGTGCATGTGCGTGTGCATGTGTGTTTGAGTGTGTGTGTATGTACACCATTCTTCTGTAAGAGCCTTAGTTCCCACTGGTTATTTATCACGAGTGTATCACCAGATTTTTCTGCAGTTTCTAAAAGAGTTGTGGAATTATTCAGCAGTGAGAACCCTGCTGTGTGTGAGTGTGTGTGTTTGTATCCATCAACCTTGTATCCCCGCTCCACTTTTGGCCTTGCCTGGTGGTTGAGTTTTTGGAGGAGGGTGGTGGGGGGAGTGGTAGTGGTAGATAGGAAGGGATTCAATAAGTAGTTGAATCAACCCTTCCTCCCCCTGTGGATCTTAGGACGGTGGGAAAGTTCAAATCTGCTGCTATTTTCTATCTTTTATCAGCTGGCTTATCGGCTGGCTTTCTCGTCTGCATGCCTGGCTTCAATAGTCCAGGGTCTCAGCTCAGGCTGCATGGTAACTGC
This sequence comes from Acanthurus leucopareius, assembly GCA_029814765.1. Lineage (NCBI taxonomy): Eukaryota > Metazoa > Chordata > Actinopteri > Acanthuriformes > Acanthuridae > Acanthurus > Acanthurus leucopareius. The sequence continues at coordinate 6,476,083 of JAQMCX010000050.1, forward strand.
TCTCTATATCCTCCCTCCAACCCCCCCCCCCCTTCCTTTTATTTTTTTGGTATTTGAAATACCACCTGTTGTACACTGCATTTTTCATTTTTTACTTTACCAGACAGAAAGAATAATTTTTAGAAGTTGTTGGTTATCAAATTTATTGGTTTATATTTATTTCTATTTATATCTGTCTATCTATGTTTACATACCCATATGTGTTTGTTATATAATTTTATTTTGTTTTGAGAAATAAGTCAGGAAAACACACTTACTGTCTTTCCCTTATGCTCTTATCCTAATGCATACTTGTTCACTTTTCATTAGATTTCCAGAGGAACATAACGCTCATGTTCACCGTCTCTAAACTGTAGACTGCTGTTCCTCTGTGATGTATGTGGGAGTGAGGCGTCCTTGAGGAACATGAAACAGTCTGTCGGACTGAGTGTGTCTGAAGTGCTGCCAGAGAAGAAACGGTTGTGAAACAGAATACCAGTGACTTATTTCAACACATCACAAGGTTTATCCCCATTATGCATTCTGGAGGAAATGTATGAACAGCTCCAGTGTCATATTGGTGAACAAAAAAGAGGATACTTCTACTACTTGAAACTTTGAAACTGCCTTTTTTAGACATCTCAGTCAGCTCCCAGATGATTTTACCAAATTGTCTTTTTAGTCAAATATATGTGTCCATTTAATCTATAGTGTTCATCATGCTGTGTCCTTCCTCACTCTAGTGCATTGAGAAAATCCCCAGTTACCCAAACCTATGGGCAAAGTGAGCCGTAGAAAAACAGCTGATTGGCAGAACAAATGTGGTGTTCAGATATGGAGAGAGGTTACTTTCTGATATTCCGATGAGCCTGATGCTATTTTCTTGTCAAAGGTGATGAAATCTACTGAAATGCAGCATCTCCAAAATTTTATCACAAAATGTCAGTCATGTGGTTCTGTTTTGGCACATTATGTGTTGCTCTATTCCTTGATGGTACCATGATTATTTTCCATTAATTAATGTTTTTTTTTGTGTGACACAGTCCCTTCAAGAAATCTTCAAAATTTTAAATAGACACATACTAAATCCTTTGCTTAACTGAATTACTTCCAAGAACATTTAATTTTTTTTGGATTATTCCTAAAGTTCTTTTTCATTCTCTGAAATTACTAATATAATGTGGAGTTCAGAAATATAGGATTTCTTTTAGATACTGATATTGACATTTCAGGTTAAAAAAAACAAAACAAAACAAAAAAAACAGAATTTTTATTTTTAACAGGCTTTTTATCTGATACTGTCTATTTGTTTTCAAATGAAAAAACAACAATAAAGATTTCTTAAAACAGATACTTTTTTTTTTAAAAAAAACCCCAAAACAAAACTGTATAGAGCAATACATTGGTTGATGCATTTACATTAAACCAATTCCCTTGATTGAAATTTGTGTATTGAATGCCAATTTTATGAAGCCAATCGGGTATTGGCCTGATGCACATGGAAAGCTACTGATTTTATTTTTAGAAAAATTATGGTACTTTTATCTAGAAATACACCACAGGAATGAATAAGATATGTTATATGGAAACAGTGACTGCATGAAATTGGTTGTCCTGAATAGAGCACTGACAACTGTATTTTCAGCAGTAACATGTGAAAACAGATTAGGAGAATATTAGCCAATTTTCTTTTTTTTTCACTTTCTCATTTCAAGAGTTTAAAAAAAAGAAAGACAAATTTTTGTTATTGAATAAAGCAAGAACTAGAAAGGTAATATAAGATAATGTTTTAAGAATTTAAGAATGTGTTAAATAGTTTTTTACACTCCTGGTGTGTATTAATGCACCACTGGAAAATGATTCCCCTGTTTGAATAACATTAGTTAAAACCCCCTTTTGAAAAAATTAAATCTTTGACAAGTGTGAGGTTGAGAGAAAGGACAGGGTTTAAAAGTAAAAAAAAATTAAGAGATGGAATAATACTTGTGTTTTTGACAGTAACAGCTACAATAACTCCATCCGTGTTGTTTCACACATAATGGACTATATGAACATTTCAATAATAATTCCAACAAGGTTGATAAGAGCTAAAAAATAATCAGAATCACTTTTCTTCCTCCAGAACCCTTTGACAAAGGTGTGTGTGTCTAGTCCACTGTATGTGTGAGTGTTTACAGTATTTGTCAGGCTGCAGCTGTAACACGGCAGGACTGCTATCAGGTCTGAAGCAACACGGTGTTCCAACATGGAAAGCAGCAGTAGGGAGATTTATTTCAGTAGACGGGCTGTTGAATAGTCCTCCTGAGAGGCGCTGGACTATCAGATAGGCCCTCTGTGAAGAGGCTGCTGATCTTCTCCTCCGGGGTTAGTTTTTCTCTCCGGGGGGCATGAAGGATACCCCGCCACTGGACCATCCATCATAGGCAGTGCTGATGCAAAGCACTGTGGGTACTATCCGGTGCATTTTAGGTGTGGTATCATTGCTATCTATCTACCTGCTCTCCTCATGCCCAAGAAGCAAATATCTCATCAGTGGAGGAAGAAAGAAACTAATTGTTACCCCTGCAAGGTGTCAAGTCCCTCTCTCATTCTGTTTCCATTACACTCCATCCCTCCATCTGCTGGCCAGCCCTATCATTGTCTATCTTTCCTTCTCTTTCTTTATGTCTCCCAAGGTTCAGCTTGTGTCCCACCCCGCTGTCTCCTCAAGACCTTTATCAGGGAGACAGCTCTGCTCATTAAGGAGTTAATTTTCTCACTCCTATCTCTGATTAGTATAGTCAACCTAAAGCACTGTGAATTCTTTAAATTTTCTTCCTTGTTATCAAAAAAGGAGAGGAAGAAAAAAAGATGGGAATGGGGGATATTTAATCGGTTAAGTAGGCTTCCTGAGGAACTATATTTCTCTCTCTTCCTTCTTTTTTTTCTCTTCCCGGCAATGTAAAGAAATCTCGCTGAAAGCCGGCCAGCTCAGTAATTCAGATTTTAAAGCATGAGGATGGAGAGAAGGGTAAGGAGGGAGGAGGTGGTGGTGGATGAGGAGTGGGTGGGGGTGGTGGTGGCAGGAGTGGGGGGGAGGAAGGGGAGAAAAAAAAAAGACTTGATGAAATTCCGCTATCAGCTCCGAACCAATATGCAAAATATCTCGCTGGAAATCAAATAGCTATTATGTTTTCATTTCCACGTCGGCGTATTTGCTTAATGAAGAGGAGACAGATCAGACCGGCAGAGAGAGTCTGCAGGAGCCGATAACCGCCAACGGCTTCCAGCTATCCGCAAAGAGTGACGCTCCCAGTCACTACGCTTTTTCAGAAAAAAAAGAAAAGAAAACGGGATGGAGGGAGAGAGAGAGAGAGAGAGAGAGAGAGAGAGAGAGAGAGAGAGAGAGAGAGGGAAGGTTATGGAGTGTAAGGGGTAGAGAGAGAGCATGAGTAATATTGAAAGGGGACAGAGAAGAAGAAAGAGAGGTTGTGGTGGTGGTGTTGGTGGGGGGATAAAAAGGGATGAGGAACAGAGAGATAATGACAGAAAGAGGAGGAAGCAAGAATATAAAGGAGTGACTGCAGGTTGGAATGTAGAAAGATGAGAAAGAAGAAGGAGACTGAGAGAATGTTTTTTCATTGACAGATGTAGAGAGCCGAGAAAAACAAGGTCTATAAGTATTCAAAATCCTTGATTTTATTTTTGACTCAAGGCCTTCAAAGGTCTTAAATGCGATCAGTTCGTGGTGAAGGAAATGACAGGCCATAATGTTTCACTTTGTGAGTATGTAGTGTGCAAAATGTCCAGCTGAGGCAGTTCTGCAAACACATGCTATACTGTGTAATGCCATGCTTATGCATCTTCAGGCCTTTGATGTTTCGTTATCTGCTGTGTTCAAATGCATCTCCTCACGCCATTGCAGGGTAGTCAATCTTTAGTCTTACAACATATACACTGTATGATTTGCTGGTGCCAGTGATGGGCCTGTTTCCCTTTATTCTCTGGGTGGTTCTCTTTCATTCTATGCATTTCTTCACTCTGGCCTCTTTAATTTTTATTTCGGACATAGAAGTAAATTGGCTGTGGCATGGAATTGCAGCTACAATTGCAAAAAAATTGCCTGGTTTCTTTTTTGCGCAGCTGTTTTTGCCGCGTTAAAACATTTAACCATATCTGAAGGATGTTGTATGGTTCAGGTGAAGGGACAAAGCACCTGCCAGTTGGATTTCTAATGATGGATTTAGTCAGACACTAGTCCAGTGTGGCACAGTTTTGATATGAGAGGTAGAGGATTCCTTTCCAGGCATTGGCTTTCTTCCATGCGTAATGTGATCATACTGTGTCATCAGAATCAATTCAAACTAAGTGCTTCTTGCTGACAGTTAAGAATTAATCATTTGGTCATTTCTATGAAAAATTATCAATCTGAATCAAATCCATCAAGGTAGAGATGAACCACATTGACTGCACTATCTAGGCTTTTTAACATACTTTTGATTAAATAAAGCCTCCTTTCACATTTTATGATTCAATAAAATGGCTAACTGATTGAGCCTTATACATCCAGTTCAGTGAATAGTGCAAAAAACACTGAGTTCTTCGCTTTTTTGACCAGGTCCTGTAATATACCTGTATGTTTGAAATTCCCATGTGTGACCCATGGTCTTGCTCTGAAGTAGCAATGTAAATAAACTGTAAGTGTAATGTTTTCAGTGTGCACAGAGCTCATCTATAGGAAAACCTGCCAGCACCAGCTGCTCAGGGGATTAATTGATTGCTTGTCTTCACTTTTATGTAGAAAATCCACTGTAGGTCAACATCACAAAAAAGGTATATAAAAAAGTTTTCTTTTCACTGATTGATTGTTCAAGACTTTAATGTAAAGCAAGCCAAACCTTAACTTTCAGCTTTTTTATTTTCTATAACTAAAAAAATATTTTGAGTTTTAACTGTTGTCCAGTCAGAGCAATTATTTAAAGTCATATCTTTAGCTCTGACAACTGTGCCTCTGTTTTATAAAAAAAAAAAAAAATTAAATAGAGCAATGTTATGGTCAATTGAGGTTAAAAAACCAAAACAGTCATGTCCCTCCATACAGCTGAACTGTGGATATTCAGTTTGACTGAGTGCAGTCAGATTGTCACAGGGGTAGTCTTTGATGTGTACAACATGAATTCCTATTTTCTGTAGTGAACCCAGTAATATCTGTAGTCACCGTGTGCTGAAGTAGCAGATTACATGAGAGGGGAAGTTAAAAATACAAAAAAAGCAAAAAACAAAAAAGGTTAAAAATGAGTAGTTTCAATAATTTCCCTTACTTATTTTTGAAACAGGGACATTTGCCTCCTCAAAAAACACATAAATATTAGAACACAACATCAGATTGTCAAAAAGCTGAAAGGAGGCTGTTCCTGATTCATATTTAAAATAATACCAACTCCGGGACACACTTGATGTGAGTCAGGCTGTCGCTGCTTTTGCTCCAAATATTTTTAGCCTTGCTCTCAAGGTTCTGATCCTAAGAACAGTTTTTTAATATAAGAGAGTGAAACTCTACATACAGTGTCAAAAGAGGAGGGACATTATTGCCCTGCACACAGCAAGATGCATAGAGCAGGCCATTAATGTAGCTATTACAAGATTAGTAAGTTACTTTTATCCTGTGCAATGTTTTTTGCTAGTGCTTTCCTTCAACTCTCAACACACAGATTGGACCATAATGAAAACTACAGAGTACACAAAAGCCTCAGTTTGACTTTAGTCAGTGGAGTGGTACACACGGCTCTGCGACAAACCAACTTTCGCTTCTTTCACTTTTCTTAAGTATCATATCTATGACATGATTTAATAAAATGTAAACTTATGTTGTCCCCTGATGATGAATAGAAAACTGCTGACACTGGTTTTGCACACTTTTGAAAGTGCAACAGCCAGTGGTAGGGCCAGCACTCTGTTGCCTGACCAATGGCTCAACTTCATTGTACATCCCCTCAGCTTACTCATTCACAGACAACAGCATCTGTAGGGCTGTCCATTGTAGCAGTCCAGCCAGAGGGATATGTCACTGGAATCGTGTTATTCTTGTTTGGAGATTTTGAGCTTAATAAGTACATATTGTCATTTGATTTGGTAAGAAAGGTTCCCTTTATCATCCAAAGCCACCTTTTCTTAGTCTGTTTCATTTCACTTTGCACGTTTCACTGGGAGAAACATGACAAAATGGTAAAAATGATGGACGTTGATCTGCCTGCAGACCTTACCAGCTGAGCCTCACCCTCACAACTCTGACAACCACTGCTCGTCCCCTGTTGCACCCCACTGCAATCTGGGAACTTTATCTTTACCAAATTAGATGTGAAGATGTGTGGGACAGTCAATAAGTCTTAGGGATTTCAGATCTGTCCAAAAAATCTATTACTTTCCTTGAGTTTGTCATTCCCAGAGTAATCAATGAGCAGTCGTTAGCAGCCCCGATCCTAAAGGCTGAGAAGAAGAAGCTGATTTTTATTGAAGCTGAATATAACGGATCGATATCATGGACTGTGTGGATGGTTACTTCGGTGTGAGGGTTGATGGAAGGGAACGGTGGCCATAAAGCCGTTATAAGACACCATCCAGCATTGAAGGAAATGTTTAAAGTGCAAAGTTGATTAAAAGCATTTCCTCAGTGGTTGGTTATTCTCTTCACTCTGATCAATAAGTGTCCCCTCTTCAGTGCGTGACTCCGTGTCAGGTACCTTAGTTTCACTTAAGAGCTCACACATCCTCCACTCCTTACCGTTTGCTTCACTCTTTCTCTAAATAAGTTCTTTTAATGTTTCTCTTCACAGGTCTGTGATTTTCTGATACAAGTGTGGGGGGGGGGGGGGGGGGGGGGGGGGGGGGGGGGGGGGGGGGGGGGGGGGGGGGGGGGGGGGGGGGGGGGG
>JAQMCX010000050.1:6483291-6501548 GCA_029814765.1 Acanthurus leucopareius
CCCATAACCTTTTTTTTTAAAATTTTTAAAAAAAATTTTTTTTATTTTTTACCTCCCACGGGTTGTTTTTTTTTTTTCACATTTGGCCCCCCCCCCCCCCCCCCCCCCTTTCTCTTGCTTTCAGGTCTAATGTATTTTTTGTGCGGTGGGTTATTAGCGTGAGAGCGGCGAGGCTTGCGTCTGTTTAATCAGGCTTGTTGAGCATGCAGGTTTGATGTGTGTTGTCTCTGTGTTTAATCAGCGAGCTGCTCGCTGCAGGTTTGATGTGGACGGAGAGTTAATAAAGCAGTATCTTTGGTGCCTTCATCAGTTGCAGCACTTTGTTCTGCCTCTCCTCACGCATCCAAGACAGACAGCTCCAGTCTCTGCGCTGAAACTCAAGTACTCCTGTACTACCACATCTGTCTCGGTCTCATCTTGGTGGAGGACTGAATTTTTTCTTAGACAACATTAACTTGTATTTTTACCTGTATTATTTTCAGGACCAGCACACTTACATACAGACATATACATAACTACGCGCATACATACACACATAAATAAATACGCACACACATACGTACATATTTATATAAAGAGAGTGATTTATGAACACATTAATTGCCTGTTTCTTTCTGCTGCAGTTGATTGACATGAAATTTATATGTCAGTTTTCCATATAACATTCTTGTTTCAAGACACACATTAAATAATTATACCAAACATTAACTGTCTGTTGCTTCTCAGACCTGCGTTTTTATGTTAACACTTTTTGAGAACTATACAAAATGTGTCAATAGCATTTGAGTTTCAAAAATCATGGGTTATTTAAATGAGTAGATAGGTGTGATGAGAATCAGTCTATTATCTGACTACATGGTTCCTACTTAAAATAAGGACATTTTTATTTATATTTATACTTTTATTACTCTGTTAATAATTATTCTTTTTTTATATTGATTGTTATTTGCTTTAAATCAGTTTTAGTCCAGCTGATCTTGAACAGCTCTGTTTTCCAAAAACATCTTAAATGATTTTGAAGCAATCCATCCATCCATCCATCCATCCATCCATCCATCCATCCATCCATCCATCCATCCATCCATCCAAAGAAAAAAAAAGATTTGTTGGCTCACACTTTTGTGTGTATTCTGTCTATATATTACTTTTTAAAGATTTTTTATTTATAGTGAGTACTTATTCAAATCTGCCTCTGTTCATGAAGTAATGTTAAGTGTTTCATGTATTTTCATTTTTTTGTCATTTCTTTAGGGAACATTAAGTTTGGAAATTTGAATAAATCCTTTAGGCTTTAGGCTTTTTAATGAGAGAGATCCTCCTCGTTGAGTTCATAACCTAGAAAGTTTAGTGGTGCTATAGGATAAGTCCGAACTTAATTGATGTCCCTCCTACTGAGATACACATTTGGGCTATGTCTTTATTATTTTTCCATCTCTTGAATGAGTTCAGTCCAATTTTCCTGTGGTTATCACACTGTAACAATTAATAAGGCTTTAACTTTTAAACTGGCAAATGAAGTAGAATGTGCCACACTTATCACACAGGCCACACTATCCTTTCTGCCAACTATCCGAGACAGGAAGAGAAGTGGAAAGAGAATATTTCTCCTTGGATAAAAGAGGGTAGAAAGTGGAGCTGAAACTTTTCCACACCATTTGATGTCTGAAAGCAGTGATGCAGCGATTGATTCATTAAACCAGAGCCGTAATGAGGAAAGAAATCATAATTCAAACTTACATTTTAAACAGGAAATATAATTGGACTTTTATACAGAGAAGTCCCTTTGTACAATTATGATTAAAGAAAAATTAATTGTATGAAAATGTCCTTATAGATACTGAAAATTAGATCTAGCAAAGCTCTGGCGACATAGACCTAATTCTAAAAATATTGTGTACAGGATCGATCTTTTTTTTCATTCTCCTCTACCCTTTTTTTTTTGTGTTAAGGTCCAAATCTAGCTGTGTTAATTTTATCTGAAATTAGAGTGAACCATGCAGGCGTGGAAGTTGAAATTAGCCTAAAGATGTTTCATTTACAAAGACAGAAACACTTTGTCAGCCGGCGATTGTTTCCCAGCATTATCTCTGCCTGCTTTTAATTGCTTTGGAAGTGAAATTAACAGAATTAGAAAAATTGCCTCTCCCTTTTTCTACAAGCTTCTTTATTCATGGGTATTGTTTTGTGCTTTGTATAGATTATAGACTCCTTTTGTTCCAGTATTGTAAATATATACGCCCCCAGTCACGGCTTTAGCTCCGAAACAATCCCTCTGTTCATTCGACACAACCTAATGAAAATTAATTTACAACCTGTCTGGATTGGGGGAGAAAGGCGGGAAATGAAAAAAAAATCCTGGTTTCTCTCAGTATTAATTTCATTCTGATATAGTTATTAAAAAACAATGTGCCCACCCTCCTTGACTTTCCAATAGATGATTATTTTGTATACGAGTTGTTTTTTGCTTGGCTGTCTGCAGCATATTAACCATTTCTGCTTCACTCTAGCACTCCTTAATCCTCTTAAAAGAAACGGTACCCTAAAATAATATTCTTATCATGGTATCCTCTCAGGAACTGAGACTGAAAGATGTCATCCGATGCAGTTAAATATAATAGAAGTTGCCTTTTACGATCTGCAAGCTTGAAACACTAATAACTGTAACTCTGTCTTTACGTACAGAAAAAAGCCAGTAAATATGACATTATATTCCAAGGTTAAGAGCTCTTAACGTACCATTAAGCATCCTGGTGTATTCATCTTATAGAAGGAGTATTATTAATGAAGCAATTTAAAAAAGTAACATTAAATCCATATTAACTGACTCATTTTTTTTGGATATAATCTTCAAACAGGCTAAAATAGATCAAAAGTACTGTATAATTACTATGGTCAGCAGGGATTATGAAACTGTAATTGATACAGATCAGCCCTACACTAATCACTCTTTTAGCTACAATTTTAGGTATACTGTAATTTGGCTTTAAGGTCCCCCTTGGCTTCTTGCTATTAATCTTCTGGATTAGACCGTTCAGCGTGTCCAATTCTTGAAACCATTTTTTGAATGAGTCCAGTAAAAAAAAGGAATCAGTGTGTTTAGGGTTTTCTCCTCCCTTTACATATAATCATAAGTAGCTTGTTTAACAATCTCACCACCTTTTACTTTTCACCTCATTTGCACCTTTTGTTTCAGTCTTAAGGCCCATGAGAGGACAAATGAACTCAAGTCCCTCTCCTTTTCCGACCTAAATTGTACACAATTGTTCTGCAATTATGTCAGAAACAGAGTTATATGGAGTTTTTTATGGGGCACTGTTTTTGTATATTTCATATGTGCATTTAGTGTTGAGACCTTTTGGTCTAGTTGTTGTAATCAAATAAAAAAGTGTAATGTGACTCTGCTCTGCTATTCTCTACTTTGTTTTTCTATTGCTGGAGCTTTTAATATGTCTCCAACCACCCAAAAGGGTATACTTTTCTTCTTACCTTGACTATTTTCAAATTATATCAGAATCAAGTCATTCTCATCAGATGTTAAAGGTGTTTGTGACACAACAGGAAATCGAATACAGTGAATTTGATTCATGAAAGTTCCGATTCAGTGGGTAATTTTCCCTCCTCTTCCTGCTGCAGGTTCCCTTGGTGATCTTGACGGCAGTGAGGAAAACACACCGGACAACCTGGGCCTATCAGGAGAGGAGGGTGGAGCCTCAGATCCAGAAGATTCAGCAGAAGGAGACAGCTCCAGCCCCCTACCATACACCCCGGTGTACAATGAAGGTGAGAGGAGGAAGATAGCCAGGTGTAAAAGCAAGATTCAATTTAAAAATATCTAAAGAAGGAATTGAGCAGCAGATGTAGGGTCTCTATCTATTCCTGAAGATGAGCTTGAAGTATCATATACCGAATTCACAGACTGTCACATTGCTTCTCATGAAGACTTTGAAGCTCTAACGGGTTTACTATGAATGATAACTACAGCTAAATGCTTTTCTGCTGTGGAAAAAAAAACAAAACAAAAAACCATTCCTCTGCTTAAAGCTTTGAATAAACCCATGTAAACTGACTTTCTAAAATTAGTTTAATTATTTATCATTCTGCCAAGTATTGTCTTTTTTACACAGATGTATTTGCAAATGCATGCATAAGTATCAACATATTGCCTTTCTTATTAAAAAAAATAAAAATGAAATGTATAAAATCAGGGTAAGACCTTATCAACCCTACAACTGCTCATTTAAGCCCCTGCTATTCCTTCTCCATCATGATGAGCAAAGTCTCAAATTTGGATGCTGTCAAGAAGGGTTTAGATCCTCACTGATGTCAGAGCTGCAGTTTAACCAGGGTAGCATATTGTTTTCCCCCAGACTTTCTTCTTAACTGCATGAATTCAGCCTGTCCTGTGTTGAATCTCAGTTGCTTAGTCTTGGTAAAATGAAATTCCCTTCACTGCCCTTTCCTCTTCAGTGATATGATGATGTTTCTAATCTGCAGGTCTGCCTGGGCATTGAGAGGTTATCGCTCAATCTAGCAGTTGTGGAATGAGATTTTTTATGTATCTGACCACATTGTTACCTTCAGAGTTCTCTGGAACTTTTCTGATCTCTCTGTCTGATCTCCAGCTCTGGTTTTCACCGTTTTCATGCTTCGTAAAAAAAAAGAGATTTCCTTTTTCATCTTTTTAATTTAAGTGCAGGTGTATCTTTCTAGCACCTAAAGTTCCTAACTTGAGTTTTACATCTAGTCAAGATAATCAAATTAGTTAAGTCTGACTACTTCATTTTGGTCAGTGAAGTTTAGGTGTTGGTTGTACTGTTGTTTATGTCAATTTGTCAGTTTGTCTTTGGAGCCCTGAGTTGCTTCTACTAGAGATTTAAGTATTGACTGTTCTATGAGACAAGCTCATCTTTTTTGATCATTATCACACTGATTCTCATTAAATGAAGTAATTCAACTGTATGATGATTCATCTCCTTATTAGGGCTGTAGTTCATTGACTGATGTCCAGCTGTGTCTGTCAAGAGACAGTTGAGGTTGCACAGATACAACTAGAACAGACTGGAGAACCATTATAAGGTAGCGGTTTTTCACATGTATCATTTTTTTTATTTCTATTGTCTCTAAACCAACTTAAAAACAAATTCTGTGGGTTCAGTCTTGGCTCCAATGAATCTGCTCCCTCATGCACCTCTTATCCCGAACCTCCCCCTTGTACCGTTTGATAGCAGAGTTTTCAGTCATATTCTTTTGACTTATTCAAGATTTCACTAGCTGTGTTTTTTTAATCTCAAAAATTCCTGCTCTTGTGAAATTTTGGGTCTGGAAGTGATAAGCGTCTGTTGGTTGGCTTGGTTTGATAAACCCATGGAAATTCTGTCAGGTGCTAATCGAGAAGAGATTAGAGATTAGCTATCGGTGTGTATGTGTGACTGTGTGTGTTTGAGGTGAGGAGTGGGTTACGTGTGTATTAGATTGTATAAGAAGAAGATGAGAAAACTCTGGCAGACTGAAACCCCCACTCTTACCCCTCAGCACACACACATACACCCACATCCCCTTCTCCATCACACTGTTGATTTACTCCCCCCCCCCCCCTTTCTGGGGTTCCTCTGTTGCCCAGCGCTGCCATTATCAGTTCTCTGTAAATCAGCCATGTTTGACGAACCTGCTCTTTCAACCTGGGATCAATACCAGGTCTTTATCTGGCCAGCTCTGGCTAATAAAGGCAAGGCCTCTTATCCACCATCTGGAAGAGAGAGAGAGAAAGACACACACACACACTCTCTCTCTTTTTCTCTTTCTCTCTCTTTCACTTACACACATGCTGGAGATAACCATACTGATAATTTTATCAAGAAAAAACACATTCTACCAGTAACAGAACCAAGACTCTGTTCTCTCCATCACACCCTCCTCAACCTGATAGAAAGAGGCTTATATTAATGCTGATACAATGGATTGGCACACACACACACACACACAACTTAATTGAGGACGACTTGAGCATCTGTTCATTGCATCTCTCTCTCTCTCTCTGTTGTGGTGAGTTTTTCCCTTCTCTCTTCTCAGAATTACTCTACAGTTGCAGCGATCTGCAGAAACAAGTGAAGGTCCTTTTTTTCACATCAAGGCCAGGCAATCATACTTTTACATACACAGGAAACCTGATAAAATCCACTTCTAGGCTGATTAGTTAGTACTTGACCTCTGTCTGACCTCTAATCATCATGCCCTTATTTGAACCATCAGAATGATTTTTGTGACCCTCTATTTTTCATCAGAATCTAATCACTGATGATAAAGAAAGTGTCAATGATGCACAAACTGACAAATGATGGAGGTCTTAATCTCTTCTGGTATCAGTGTTATTGGTGGTTGTGGACTGCATGTCTGCATTAGTGCTGAAATGGCTGGCGGATTCATTGATAAGTCAACAAAAACTTTCATCAGAGCAATTGTTAAATAGTGTATTATGGAAAAAGTGCTTGTTTTAGTTTGACAGGTGTGAAGACAGTTTTTTTTTCATTTTTAACACATTATTGCAGTTAAATATCTTGTATTTGGCCTGTTGGGAGTTGTGATTGACATTCTTGTTTTTTAGGCCTACAGACCACAGATGGCCTACAGTCTACAGACAATGGAAAAATGACAGAAAATTAGGGAAAGAGAGATGAAAAAGGGTCCCTGGCTGGTCAGAGTAGAAACCCCTAGGGCCATTTTAGATCATATTTGGGTGGGAGTGTAAACCCTTTAACACAATCAAAATATAAAGTGTTTGCTCTCTTTGCATAGTTGTTCAGCTCTGCTCAGTCTGCCATTCACTGATCATCTGAACAGACAACACAGCATGATGTCAGGTTTTGTTCCTCCAAAAGTTTACTTCGCTTTAACTTTCTGTTGTGTTATTTGGCTCTTTTTTTGATCCCCCTGTGGTCAGCACCACCAACAGCCTAATCTGACTCCCGACATTAAAATGAACTAGAGTACTTGTGTTTTTGATGCAACACCTGTTGTGGTCTGAATGGGGCCTGAGTCATCAGACACACATGTGCTAGGTGACATTTTTCACAGTTTTTGTAATATTCTGATATTATGAACCAAAGTATTCATTAGTTACAGCTTTCATATAAAGGGGTGACATTAGAAATTCTGGATCCCCACCCAACATGTTGTTCCATGGGTGAGTACTTGGGAATAATAAATGTGATACCTCAGTTGTTTTTTGATTTTTTTTTTCCTGCAAAGAGATGGTATGCATGATAAATGAAGCAGTACCAGAGTTAGCTGGAAGGATATTTTGTACTTCAACGGATGATACTTAACCTTAATGTAAAGCATGCAAAGCTTTCAGACATTGAAAATACACCACATACTGGCTTTGTCCATATCTTAAAGTGATGGCTTTTATTAATCAAACTTAGGTGATGCTTAAGTTCACATTTTTTAACAGCTTCATTCTGACTTAAAGGGAAATAATGTAAAGAGGTCTGTGCTGGCACCATATTTGGCACCTGGTTCATGTATGGGAGGAAATAGAAAGAACAGTAGCTACCTAAAATGTTCTGATAGAAAGAGAGAACAGTCCTGTTCTCATCCCATGCACCACTGATGGATTTTAAAACTTCTTTTGTTGTTGAAAGCTTTATTAAGGACCATCTGGAGAGTCACTACTACTTGTCAAATAAATTCACTGATATACTTTCACATGGCATTTAAAACAACCCATATTAGGCAATTTCCCCACGGGGATCAATAAAGTATTTCTGATTCCGATGTACAAAGCTTAGCTCCATCGTGAGCACTGCTAATAGGTGTAATAAACCACCTATATCAAATCATCTGTCTCACACATGTTTGATAGAACAGTAGAACAGATATACAAATACCTTGTGCTTTATATGTGAAGTAGGCATATTTTAGCTTCCTACGTATTTTTCTTTTGTCTTACTCCACATTATGTTTCCCACAACATTGATTGTGTATTAGACTGTGAGGTTTGCCAAAATACTTGTCAGTGTGCAGCAGCATGTAGCTGAGTGTATAGTGTAGACGCTGACAGATGACTGCCGCCGCTGCTGATATGCTGCTTTCTCTAGTTGGTGAGGAGAAGGTAGAAGAATTTATTTGCTCCATATCTTTTTTGTCATCATCTGTGACACCAAACTGACCAACATGGAGCCAGTGGAAGCACACATGTTGAACAGGGAGCAGATATATAAAGAAAAGACACAAAAGACAAAAGGCAGCATTAAAATCAGAAAGGAGAATGAAATATATAAAGAGTTGTAGAAGTTAGGAGGTGAGATTGTTGGGTGACTTTGCCCTGCAGGTGTGACAGGGGAAGTTCAGCTTATCAGATTGATGGAGACTGTCTTGCTATGAGGGGGAGGGAAAGGGAAAGAGGGGAGAGGGAGGAGGGGTTTTGGCAGAAAAGTGTCTGTCGACTCCTCCTGATACCTGCCTCCCTGTCTGAGATGATATGGGAGATAATATTGATAATATTAAACGCAATAACTGTGTCTCCAGCTCCTCTCCCTCGCTTCAGCCCCTGCAGGATAAAATCAATGTGCCATTCAATGTGATTTATAGCTGAAAATAATGGCACTGTTTAGGCAGGGGGGAGGTGTGTGTGTGTGTGTGTGTGTGTGTGTGTGTGGTCTACTTGCTTTAGTGTGTGTACAGTATGTTGCCATGTTTGTGTTTGGATGAGGTTGAAAGGTGGACATGACATAAAGATGGATGGTGTGTGCATATGTTTGTCGGTGTGGGTGTGGTTGTGTGTGTGTGTGGATTATTTGACAATGCAGGTCCAATCTTTTAACTATTACATTAATAACAGCAGAGTGTGAGGTCATCACGTGAGACGTTTACGGCCAGTATTGATCGAATGCTATCCCTGTTTATCCAAGCGGGAATACAAGGATAAACACAGGCTTTGTGCAGACAGCTCAGGTGTCAGGGTGGATGGGGAGGGAAGGAACCAAAATAAGATGGCAAAGCAGGTTTAAAGAGGGGTTAAAGTTAGAAGGAGGAGGACAACAGATTTAGACCAAGAACAGAGGAAATAAAGAGAGAAAGTGGAATGATTTTGAATATAGAGGGCTGTTCTCAAAATTTCTCTCTAAGAAACCTTGAAATTTCTTCAATGACTTTAGCGTAGTGTTGTCTTTACATGTCATCACCTATAATACATTTTTAAGCACATATACAACAAATGAACTTTCAATTGCTTTTCCATTCTAATCATATAAGTGTGACGTATTATTTTGGGAGCAATCAGAGACCAAAGCACATGTGTCAGACTTGACAAGCTCTGGCACTAAATTCAGTATGGCATATTATTGGATCATTATTGTTTTATCCTAGCCTGGTCTTAGTCACAGGGGCCTTTACAGAATGCTTGAGTATGATGGTACTATCTGTTTCACTAAAGTCTAAGCTAACGCATAAACACATATTAGTATATTTATGATAAATTACCTTTAGAAAATACATTCAATACATTATTTTGATAGTGAAATGGGGGTCTCACATTAGAGTTTACTAATACATGACTGTATACCAAGCAAGCAATTAAAAAATAAAGAAAAACTAAACTAGCATTAAAAAAACATAGGCTTTAAGAGAAGAAGAGCTATTCAAAACAGCAAAAGTCTTTATATTTAGTGTGTATATTGTTTAAGCTGACATTCATTAATTAAACTGATCAACTAGCAGGAATCATCACAATCTATCTCAGTTCAAATATTTACTGGGGAAAACCTTTTAGATATATGTTGTTTGTCACAGTGAGACTCATGGTGTTCCTCTGAGGTGTTTTTTTAGACAGTTTTCATTTTTTAAAATAGTTTCGTACACTATCAACTGCACTGTCCACCTTAAAGATCTGGGCCATTTATTTTGTTGTTGCAATAATAAAATTTTAAGTGAGATTAATAGTGATTTGTTTGCTATTTTCATGCAGTCAGCTTTTGAGTCACCCTAACCCTTGGCCTGATGATGATGCAAGAGCACAGAACAAGAAGAGAGAGATCTTCAGCTCTGATAGTGAGAAGTGCTGTGAACCATGAATCTAATCTAACTAATCATGAGTTCCACTAATAGGGAGGGACCTAGCAGTCTGATGAACCGACTGATACCAGCTGTGCAGGCAAAGTTCATGGTTCACATATATGCTACTGCATGCTGGATGAACACATTAGACAAACACACACACACACACACAAACATCCAGACATTCACATACACACAAGTCTAGCCACGTGCAGAACCACACACTGATCTCTTTGATCAGTGAGCAGGAGGCTGTGTAATCAGCTTGATCAATAGCAGAGTATCAATGCTGATTAGAGGAACAGACAGCCTCAGTTTCTGCTGAAGGTGACAGGCCGAGGGATGAAGGGGGAGGAGATGGAAAGATAGAGAGGAGAAAGACAGAGAAAAAACAAGCAAAATAAGATCCATACACATACGGTGAAAAATCAAAGGGAAGATGGTGGACAACGAGAGCATGGAATGACTGGGGAAAGACAGATGGAAAGAGTCAACAGAAAGACCAAACTAAATAGTGAGCTGGGACAGTCTGCTTATCTGCTAATTAGATACTATGACCTTTTTTTGGTGTTGATTAAATAAGTATTCTGAATCTGAAGTGTTGCAGCTCTTCAAGCACTGTAATTTGGTATTAAATTTTATGGTTATTTTTGTTTACTTTTTTGAAACTGGACAAAAGGAAAAAATGAATCATACACTTGTAGGGACTGTATTTCATGAGTCACATTTTCAAATACTATGCATATGACTGATTTTCATTCAGCAGATAAATAATATGTTAAGAAGATGTTTGGCAAAATTAATAGAGCTCCTGAAAAGTGCACACAGCACAGACATGAGCCTAAACATAACATCCTCATTCAAACCCTGAACCTGACACATAAATATACATTTACATGAAGTGAAGATGTTTCTGAAGAGTCTTTAATGCTCCAGAGTTTCAATTAGAATCAAAGGGTTTTCTCTGCATGGCGAGGTGTTGTGTTACACAGCTCAAGCAGTCATTTTACCACTGTCTGTGATCAGCAGACAGGAACAGCCGCTGCCCAGACGCACACGCACACGCGCGCACACACACATGCACATGCACACGCGTATGTGCACACGCACACACACACACACACACGCACATGCACACGCGCACGCACACACACACACACACGCACACACACACTCTCACACCCTAACTGTTTGTGTTGTATGTGCAGAACCGAGGACACAGGACTCTCATGGAGGCCCTGATGATGAAGAGGAGGATGGAGAAGAGCGAGGTTCGACACACAGCAGCAGGGAGGAGCAGGAGGAGGGGATTGAAGAAGAGGTGTTACAGTGGAAAGGTCCAGGTCAGTGTGCTCACAGGGGCTCCATACAGCCTGTACACAGATTTATATAGTATTCGGAACACACAAAAGCAAACAAAACAAAACAAAACAAAACAAAACAAAAAAATGATTTTCGGTCTAGGAAAAGAAATGGTACTACTATTTGTTTTTAATTTTAATTGAGGATTTTGAAAACTTTTATTTTTTTATATACCTGTGCAGGAGGAAGTGATGAAAAATCACAAGGTGTTCACATTCTGTGCCAACCAAATAGAAAGAAAACTGTTACAATAGTAGATAAATAGGTTAAAGATTAAAATGGAAAAAGATCTTTGTTTTGAACCTGATGGTAATTATTCAAAACTGTCTGCATCGTGTGTCTGCACGCATTGTACACTCAAAAGGGATTTTGCAGATAGGCTTGTAGTCAATTTCATATTCACTCAGTCAAAAAATGTGACAATAGTCATTGAAGTCAAAAACCAAAACCAACATCACAGTGGACATTTTTTTAGTCCATGACAACTCCTTTTTAAATTCAAAGTCATGTTGAACATCCTTAATGCTGCCAACAAACTTGTGCCAATGGCCAATCAGGTCGACTTAGGATGACTTTACACCACTGTCCATAGTTTCCTACCACATTGCATTCTGCCTTTGTTGGTGCCACGGCACACAGTCCCCTGCCACTCTAGCCCATGTATTTGTTTATGTGTGGACTTGTGTCCACCCTGAACTATGTGCAACTCTGTCTTCTTCCACCTTTTTGCTATATATATTGGTTCTATTTTGAATTGTCTCATATCTCTAATGTGTGAAATTCACTCATTAAAGTGTATAAAGCCTGTTAGTACTGGTATTTATCTATACATATATTCAGTAGAAGTATTTCTGTGTGTAATGAGAGAGATGGGGGGGTGGAGCTAAACATATAAATATATATCAAGCATAATAAATGAAGCTCAAGAAATCTAATCATGCATATTTTTATTCTAAAGTTTCCAACTGTTAATTCAGTATGATTAAGATATTATTAAGACTAAACACCTCATTAAGGACAGGCTATTGTTGTGATCAGTCTTTTTGGCATTAAAGTTGGATCTGCTCCCCCCTTGTCCATCAATCCAACCTCTGCACACTTACCTCATAGCTAAGCAGGTAAAAAGCGCTGCATGTTGGTGTGAAATGTGCTGCAGAATAGTCCAGTGTGACTTCTCCAACATGCAATAATTTGAACTTTTTATATGCTCTCAGGTGGAGCGAACCAACCCCTTAGAGCTGTGTCTGTGCATCTCAGAGATGTTCTTCTGTGTTGCCTCTTCCAAGTGTCATTCAGGGTCTGCTGTGTTGTCCTACTGTTCCTCTCACATGAGATGTGAATGTGACAGGTCGAAGAAGAAATTTATTCAAGACCTAACAAAAAAAACCCCACAGACACACACACAGCTAAGAGGAGATAACAAGTAAATCGCCATAATTTTATTATTTATTTCCTCTCTTATCGAGGTTTGTTTGGTTATTTATTTCTCTCTGTCTGTTGTCTTCAATGAGTTAAACAATGCAAGAAGATTACCACACTATCTCGCATTATTTCCTTTTCAAGCTGCACACGTTTTATGTGTGTTTGTGCATGTGTGTCTAAGCAGCATTGAATGTGTGTATGTTTACTTGTGTTTGTGTGTGTGCACGTATATTTTAATTCCTCTGGTGGGGAGGAGAGGATGTGTTCATTATCGTCCTGTCCCAGCCTTGTCCCTTTAACAGTAATTGGAGCGATATTAATTGCTGCGCTGTGGCTGGTTGATGGTAGCACCATGATGCTGCACTGATAGGGCCCTTCGGTTTTTTTTTTTTTTCTTTCTTCCTTCTCTCCTCCTAACAAACTAACTGCTGGTTGAGCGAGGCGGAGGGATGGAGGAGGGAGGAGGGGGGAGGGAGGGGGGGAGTAAGGGAGAGAGATAGCCCCTCTATCAGCTCCGGAGCAGGCGCTGTCTTTATCAGGAGCACGATTGGCAAAAAGGAAACTTTGACCGGTCTGAATTTTTCTCTTATCGTCAAGCCCCCCCTCCTCCACCTCCCCTTCCTCCCTCCCCCCTCCTCCCTCCCTCTCTCCATCCATCCACCTTCTCCTCCTCCTCTGGTCTCTCCATCACCACTAACAAACCCACTAACAGCTCCCCTCCCATCCCTCCTCCCCATCGTTCACCCCCTAACAGCATACATCTCTCCCTCTTTTTCTCCATCTCCTTATTGTTTCTTCTTTCTTCTCCTTCGTCCTGTATGTCACAGTGGGACTGGAGTCACTGACTAATTTGCTCTTGTTCATACAGAATGTTCACCACGCATCAGGCATTTCACATAAACAGATGAGAGGAAAAATGTATATTAGCAAGGATTGAAATAAACAGGGTTTTATCTCCTCTGGGAGTGTTGGCATTCCACTCGTTTCTCACTGTTGTTGCCTTTAGACACACCACAGCTCCTGGAACCAGAAGTTTATAGCTTTTTCATTTATTAGGGTTTTGCTTGCTTTAAATGTTCGGTATTTAATTTCTTTCTCTATATGTCTCTCCATCAAAACAATGAAAATAAAAGAGAGTTTGATTATGCTGTACGGGATTATTGTTAAAAAGCCCCCGTTGCAGATGAAATGGCTCCGACTAACTTCAGAAGAGCACAGATGAGGTAATGTGTTAAAGTTAATTCATGTTATATTTAGTCACATTTGTTGGCCCTCTTCCCCACACTCTGACTAATGTTGGCCCAGAAGTTATAAACAGGCCACAGAATGAAATGCACTGTTACCTTCCCACAAAAAGTGGAGGGAACAAAGTAAGTAAATATCAAACTTTGGAAGAGCTCTTGAATTAAGACGACGCTGCTGAACCAACAGGCAGCATCTTAGGATCTAACCAGGAAAGCTTACAGTCACTTTTAGCATGGGAAGTGTGTTGTGTGTTATCTCCCAGTTTCACTAGCCTCAAGTTACAGTGTGGTCTCCCACACACTTCACCAGGCATTTTTAACTATTCAACTTTAAGGCCTTTATAGATTTTAAATTTAGATTTAAATATATTAATTTCAAAGCACTAAATATTGTTTAATTCTGCTGTGACAGTACTGCTTGAGTGACAGAATTACTGCTTAAAAGAGATCATACATTAGACAACATTAAGCACACGGCATTACCATGTGGCTGAAAATTTAGCCACTTCAGACCACCTGGACTGAGTGAATGAAGAAGAAACACTTTACAACAATTTATCTTACTGATAATAAATATGTGTGTGTACCATGTGTGTGTATATCTGCAGGAGATCTGCTGTCATTGTTAGGTATTATCTGAGAGAAGTAGCGTGGCTGTATTCACTCTCTCATCTCTGCTCTCAGCTGTAAACACTGATGTACTTTAAAATCACTGTTATTATTAAAATATCTAAAAATTTAGTTTCATCACATATGCGATAAAAAATAACCAGGAAATACAGGGTTAACTGCTATGTAATTATATTTGGGTTTTATTTTGTTCATTGACATCAGAAAACTGAAACCATCAAGCTACTTGTACACCTTTAAATTTTTATAACTCTGTGAATTAATTCAAGTTCCCCAGTGAACCATTTTTACCAAAAGCATAGGGAAAAAAAAAACTGTTTTCTCCTCCATGTATATCATACACCCTTGTATATAAAAAGGAATCTTTCCTTGTCCAGAATGGCAGTGTTATACATTTGACTCACAGTCTCAAGGCCAGTGCAGTGTGTCCATCTAGATTGCTGAAAAAACTTTAGAACGCATTCAAAATGTTTTACATGCACCCAAAAAGTAATATACAACTTCAGGCTGTGAAATTATTTATGAAAATCATCAAACTCCAAACATTAATGGCCTTTGTTTGTCTCCATATTTATCAGTCAAGAAAGTAATCGTTTCTGCTCTGGTGGAAAGAAATTGTTCTTGAGCACTCCTCAGCAGCTTGAGGAGAAACGGGATATTAAAGTCTTAATCTTATTTGTTTTATTACTAAAATAAAATAATCTATTTTTTTTTTCTTTTCTTCAAGTGCGCCTTAAGATTCCTGGACTGCCTGTAAGTTAAACAGAATGAGCACTTTACTGTGCATTCTGTAAACAGATTTGTTGAGGCTATTGGTTTGGCATATTAACATAAAATATATATACAATATAAATATAACATAAACGATGATTAGCAAACAGATTGAGAATGGTCACAGTGTTTGTCGTTTTTTGTTTTTTTTTTCTTACCAGAAGTACAAAGTGTTTTTGAGGCTATGCAGTTGCCAAACTTCTCCAAGTGTGTTGATAGAACATGTTATGTTTAGAGCTGATCAGCATATCAAATATTAATGTCTGAATACAAGACTTGATATCTTTTGGATTTTTGAATCATTACATTTGATCTGTCTTAAGTGTTGTCTTTTAATTATTATAAAGGCCACAATACCATGAAGTTATTTTATTTTCTAAGCTGAACAGACTGTTTTAGCTCTTCTACCATATTGCCTCTGCCACATTATCCACATTACTTCTGGATATTAAAAAAAAACTATCAAAAATACAAAAAAACAACTGTTTTCCCTACCATAATGTCATAATAACAATATGGATGAATTCTGTAAAAAACTTTGTTGTATTTGATTTTGTCTATATCACCCAGTGCCAGTTACAATCACAAAACAAATTTATAATTCTCTTTTCTGTCTAAATTTTTTTAAATCTTTTTTTTTTCAGCTTACTTTTACACCTTGCCTACTTCTCTGTTGCTTTCTTTTATTTGTATTCTTCTTTCCTACCTCTTTACTCTTACTGACGTTAATGACTTTAAGTCTTTAGTCTCTGGTTGTCAGCAGAATAGTTTATTGGCCGACTGTTTGCCGACAAAAATCACCAGTAGACTCTTCATTGTTGTATAATAATTGTTCACCTGTGGTCTAAGCTATGTGCAGTAATTGAGCAGTGGCAGTGAATCTGAGCAGTTGTTAAAAAGTCAGAGTTGTCAAATGTGATTTTAACACTGTGGGGGGTGTAAAAGCAGCAGACAAAAAGAAACCTGGCTTTACATTCCAATGCTCAACTCCTTTCAACAGTGTTGAAATACTTTACTAAAGCACAAACAGATTTTTTTAAACTTTCATTTTCCATTTAGTACCGTGTTAATTAATTAGAGTTTAACATTTTTTAAAGAGAAAAAATTTAGTCCCACAATCCTTACACATGGGGAGTTTTTCTGTGAACTGATCGCTGATTAATTGACTACTTTTGTAAGTAGTAAGTTACCAATGATGACTAATCAATGAAAAAAATGTGTCACTGCTTTGCTCTATCTTACCTCTATTTGTCAGTCTTAACACTACTTTTCCTCCCATCTCCACGTTTGTTTATATCTGTTCTGTGACACTGTTGAAATGCACAGCATGAAGTCCTAAGCTTGACTTTGTGGACTATATTATACACAGCATGCACAAAAATCTTGTAGTCTCATGTATATCGAAAGTATTTATTCATTAAGTATTATTCTACTAATTGTATTTTAAAAGTTACAAGATATAATTTATTCTACTCTGAAACATCATAATTTCATACCAATTTTTAATTTCCCTTTCCATGCTTAGTTTGTATTCCAAACCTAACGATAATAATCTGTTATTTATTTAAATAAATTGTTGAAATAATTCTTTGTTGCAGTCATTACTGTTGTTCAGACGGACTGATTTTAACATGAAACAAAGCAAACAACAACAGAACATTTTAATTCATCCTCTCTGCCAGTTTTTCTCCTCCCCGCTCAAAGATAATACAATTCATTACTGGACACAACATTTTTCAGTCGTCAAAATTGACACCATCTCCTCAGTGTATAATGAGTTGTTATGTGTCAATCTGAATAAATTCCGTTGTTATAGATGATAGTCAAGGCAATAACGTTTGTAGTATTTATGATTCTTTCTTATTTTCTTTTTCATCCTAACATTTTCCACCAACAGTGGGTAACAAAACATTGGCTTTGTGGCTTCCATCAATACGAAGAAAAAAAAGAAAGAAAAATGAAAATGATAAACTTGGAATGGATTAGAGGCTTCAACAGTTTCCAGATTTTTTTCTTTCTAATGTGTAGTTTGTCTTAAAACAATCAAGATGGTGTGTGTGTGTGTGTGTGTGTGTGTGTGTGTGTGTGTGTGTGTGAGTGTGAGTGTGTGTGTGCACGTACGTACGTGTGTGAGTGTGTGTGCACGTACGCGTGTGAGTGTGTGTGTGTGTGAGAGTGATTGTGTCAGTTTGATGACAGTGTGTTGGACGCATGGTGTCTGGAGAAGTCTAGGTGGGAACTGGTCCCTATCAGGGATAGCATGATATGCTAAAGCCGCCTTTTTAATCTACAGTGTGTCCATACTGCCTGATATGCAAAATAAATTATGAAGAGAAGAAAAAACTATCTTTTGAATGACCTTGCAGGCTGGAGGGTTCGATATTTTTCCCTTGCTGCTTAAAATTCTTGATATGCAAATGGGTGTCACAATAATCCCTTGTCATTTGCTGGCTGGCTGGCGGTGCCCACACTTTCTCTCTTTCCAGTACTCTGTATAAATCCATTGTCAGGGGCCATCACTTAATATTGGAAATATTTTATATCCAAGAGGGTGGACAAAACAACTAAAAAATCCACCAATTTATCAGCATAGATTTGCTAATACAGCCTTTTTGAAGAAGGAAAACCTTTTAAATTTAGAGGCCCTCTCAGAGAGGATTTTGATAGTGGTGACCAACGGGGGGGGGGGGGGGGAAAAAGTAAAAAAATAAATATTTTTACACCCGCAATTATAAAACCAACAGGAGGAGAACAAGTGACAACGAATAATGGTGG
>JAQMCX010000050.1:6518039-6520539 GCA_029814765.1 Acanthurus leucopareius
TATAAGTCAGTTTCTCCATCACAATACAAGATGCCATCTCCTTCACCCAAACATGTATTGAAGGTATATCCAGTTTTCTCCAATATAAGGCAATCATCCTCCTGGCCTGCAGGAGTCCAAAATCAATTAAAGTCGCCTGTTTTGAGTTAATGATAAAATTTTGGGGATATATACCTAATATGCACATTTTTGCTTCATAAGGGACTTTCACATTAACAATATCGGATATGGTTTTAAGAATTATTTTCCAGTATTGTTTTAATTTGGGACAATCCCATACACAGTGAAACAAAGTGCCTCTTTCCTCTAAACACTTGATGCAAGTGTCAGGGATGTCAGGGGACCACTGGTTGAGTCTGACTGGGGTAATGTAAGTTCTCATCAACCATTTGTATTGCAATAGTTTCATTCTCGTATTAATTGATTGTTTTTGAGCTCTTAAGCATGCCTTTTCCCATTCAGTCTCTTCTATGTTCTCTTGAATATCTTGTTTCCATGCCTCTAACCTGTCAGTGGTAGATTCAAAATAAGCTTTTGCCAATTGTTGTTGTGTTTTTTCCCCTTTTGAGTCTGTCATGTGGTCTCTGTTAAAAACTGCAGGGCATGTTTTAACCAGCTGGGGTTTTGAAGGCTGGAGCTGGTGTTTTAAACAGATATTATTGTTTTTGACAATATTCAGTGTCTTTGTATATTGCTTTGTGGAAGTCAGAAATTGAAGCAAAATTTAAAAAAAACCCAAAAAAAAAACATCTACACCTGTAAAAAAGTAAAAAATATTGTGAAAGCCAACAAATACTAATAAAAAGGCTATTTTTTAAAAAAGTGTCTGTATTCTCTTTGTCATTGTTTATACTGCCTATATACAAGGTGTTGAATGATATGATTAATATTACTTTGACACATTAAACTTTATATTTATTTATTTGTCCAAACTACCTTTAGTTTAATTCAGCTTATTTTATTATTGTCCTAATGTTAAATGCTTCCCCCCCCCAGATGACCTGGAGTTAGGTGAAGAAGGTGGAGACAGCAGGGTGGTGGCCGGCAGGGACCTCAATCCAGACACTATCTGGGGCCCCTATCCAGGAATCCTTCAATCGGAGGGCAGCACAGATGATCAGGAGACAGAGGTAGTGGTTATAATGCAGTCACTGTTTAATAACTACTGGAAAACATTGTGTCATGGTTACTGAGACTGTGTTATTGTAGCTGTTTTTACATTCAGTTTGATATCATTGGGAGTTCTTCGGATAACACACAGCATTCTAAAATAGCAACAGTGCATCATAAACTTGAGAACTTTTTTTTAATTAAATATTATAGATATTTTTAACGTATAGTAAAATGTATTATTCACCATCTTGAATCCAGTATATCCCTCTGATGGGGATCTATTAAGATGTGAGGTCTTTATAAATACAGAACATGTTAAGAAACGTCAGAAACTGTTGATGAGCTTGATGTTCAGTCTAATCTTATCTTGAAGTCAGTGGAACAACAGCTGGTGATAGGACACACTGTAGAATATGTACAAGCATGTATGATGTTTGTCCATGTATTTAACATTTTATCAGTAATATCTGATTTAACTATTGAGCTAGTTTGTTTGTACGTAGGTATGTCTGAAGCTTGTATTTTCAGATATTTTAAAACAGATGAAGAATATCAATTACTGGGTTTTTATAACCTGGACAGTATTGTAATGAACAATTTTTTAGTCAGTAAGTCAATTGATGAGAAAACAAAATGATTAGAATTGTGTTCACCAATATTCATTTTAGCCATTTAATTTGAAAGAAATATTAGTTTACAAATGCATTAATAGAGTAAAAGTTTAGCCTTTTCTGGTTTCAATTAGCTGAGAAGCAGAAACGGTATCAGTAACTTTTTGTCATTTATATTTTCTGGTTTAAACTTCTCAAATGTGATGATTTCCTGCTTTTACTGTGGTATAAAATTCAATATATTTTGGTTAGGGACTGTATCGTGGGCACTGGGAATTTTGTGAACAAATGACATAAACATGAATTTGTAGAGCCAGGGTTCCATACATTGCATACCAGCTGGTTGTAGTTAGTTATTATTATTTTCAAGTTTAGTTTTTGATCATTTTCAAAAAAATGTCATCAAAGTTTTGTTTCAAGCTGTTTTCAGTAGCAGAGTTGCAGAAGGAGAAATAGTGAGCCTCCATGTACAACCGAAATATCTGGAAATGCCAATGCACTGTTTTACCATAAAATTTATATCGAAGCCTCATGCAGTTCATCCAAGTATCCAACTAGTGTCAGTCAGCTCTTTGGCCAGTTAATGAGTTTTGTTTTTGTTTTTTTTTGGTGTGTGTGTGTTTTATTCGTTGACTGTTTTAAAGCAAATCTACAGTGTGCTAAATATGTTAGCTAAGTTACATGTTGATTCATATCAAATGCTGACTGGACATTTGGTGGTGATGAAGAATGTTATAGCAAAGGTTACTCAAAACAATTTACCAGATAGTGAAGCT
>JAQMCX010000050.1:6523039-6543549 GCA_029814765.1 Acanthurus leucopareius
GTTGAAAATGAAAATGCACTTGATTTTTAAAAAAAAGTACTTCTTACGTGAGCAAAAAAAAACTACTGACATTGCATCGAGGCTCACAGCCCACTGGGATGCACAAGTCATTTCAAAATGACCTCAAGCCTGTAAAAACTATAGAGGGTTTCATCAGGAAGGGCATCCAGCATAAAAAGTCTACACCAAATCAAATATATGAGGCCTCAGTCTTGATACTAAGTTGACTGCACCTTTTCTTCCAGCAAGCGGATAATCTTCTGACAGGCTAAAATGAAACGGGGAGCATTCCAAAAGCAAAAATAAAAACCTAAATCGAACAGGTCTCTGATCAGCATTTCAATCTATCAGCACTTTGTGAACCTGCACACTGAAACTGTTACCATTACTGTTGCCATAGATAAAGTTGTTTTGTTCGGAAACAAATGATAGCCTCAAACATTATCACAAT
Organism: Acanthurus leucopareius; assembly: GCA_029814765.1. Classification (NCBI taxonomy): domain Eukaryota; kingdom Metazoa; phylum Chordata; class Actinopteri; order Acanthuriformes; family Acanthuridae; genus Acanthurus; species Acanthurus leucopareius. The sequence continues at coordinate 6,523,491 of JAQMCX010000050.1, forward strand.
GATGAATCACATGCCTTTGATACTGCCTTGACAAACATCAGACATCATATTACATGTAGTATAAGTCTGTTGTATTACACTGCATATTATTTTGTTTATTTTTTTTCCAGTAGAGACAAAAACTACACAAGTTCTCTAGACTATCATTCAATGTGACAAAGACTCTGCTGGCAAAGAGTAAGTTTTTTTTCCATGATTTAGATGGGTATAAATAAATTTTCATAAGGTAAAGTGGTACTTCTCTGCCCTCAGTCTTTTGCACTTTCTGTTAGACATGCTGTTGTAAATATTAAAAATAAATGAATAACACTAAAAATAATACTAAATAACTCTAAGTCAAGCCTTACGTTTAAGTATAAGAGTAATCACAACTGAGAGAAAGAGTGCAAGGTGCTCCTACTTTTGTATTCCCAGTGATGTGCTACTAGACTTTAATTTTTCTGTTTGTTCATTCATGTTCTTAAGGCACATATGGCTTGGAATGTGTCAGTAGAAGGTGGAAAAACAAAGGTGTATATGAAACAGTGTTTATACTTTAAGTATCAGTTGTATCTTAATCTAATTAGATTTTTCTTTTGGCTTGATGTGAGTTGTTCTATTCTGGTTTAGCTCTGTGGTTCATATATATACAGCTCTTATATAAATAAATATCTGTATAACATGCATTATTTCTCCATCAGATCTTTCCAAGCAGCCTCTGCCTTCACTCCTCTATCTTACTAATACCACCTGTTTTCCTCGGTCCTTAGCCTCACCAGGCTTTGTGAAGCCCCGAGGCTTTGCCCCCCCGTCTCTGGGTGAAATTGGCATGGCCCATTCAGCAGCCCTGCCCCTTCCAGCATTCCCCTCTCTCTCTCAACTTCTCTCTCAACAAATTTGTTTCTTATTTGGCCCAGACAGATAAGCTATCATTTTAATATAAGGCCTACCAGGCAACACAACTGCATTGGAAAGAATTTTGGATGTGAATGCACACTCAAGTTACATATACACATATACACAAGAAGACATATCTAGTCCAAAGACTTTTTTGATCTTGAACAATTTAGTATTATTTGTCTTTGATCTTGTGTGACCGTAATCGGTGGGGTGAGTTTGTCAGTTCTGAGAAATCAGGGTGGTGCAGATAAAGAAAGAAAGGCAAAGAGACGCAGATGAGATCCAGTCCCCACTCTCCCTCCAACACATCTCCTTCATTAGATTAGTGGCGTGTTAACTGGCCTGTGTCATATGGAAATCCTGCCATTTGCATCTCTTGAGAAAGAGGCGTAAAACCATTTATCTATTTAAATATATTCTGGCTGATATGGCTGTTGGACTTTAGAACAGGGTATAATAATGTTTACTGATCAACTGATCGACTGGGCTGCTGATTCCTCACAGTTTTTGGTTGAGTGAACAACCAGGTCCTTCTCAGCAAGCCTCCCATGGCAACTCACGAGTGAGCAAGCTTCTGCTGCTATTCTGATTGGATCACACATAACAAATCTGATATTATATCTCCTCTCCTTCCGATTGGATCCCACTTTAATTAACTGATAGTGAAAGTTACATGTGATTGGACCTAAGTTGCACAATTATTGTGAAATTTCTTCTAAGGTGAAAGCAAGAATGGTCATGCTAAAGTATAAGCAAGCCGAGGGTTTGTTGCATCTCTCCAAAGGACAAATGCCCAAAGTGAAGTTCACACTGTACCACAGCAAAACTCCACTTACAACATCGTCCCTATTGTTTTTCCCTCCTTTAGCAGCACCCAGCAGCTCACCCCACCCCAATCCTGTCTTTCGTGGAAAAGCAGCCTGAAGGCACGATCCTAGAAGGAGCAGAGTAGGGGAGTTCAAAGCGTTATCACACGCCGAACGTCTTTTCATCATGTTTTAGAAACAAGCGTTCGCACTAATCCCCCAATAATCTCTCCAGGAGAACTGGGGCGATAAGGCGCGCCACCCACGGCTTTTCAAACACTTTTTGGGTAGTCTCCTCTCACTCTCTATCTCTCCTCCCCTCTACCTTCTCTTCTCTCTTCTCTACTTCCTCCTTCACTTACTCCAGTGGAAGGACAAGTGAAGGTGATCACCATCTTCTCCTTAGTCCCTCTCGAGCTGTTTTCCTTTTTTTTGCGTTGACTCTGAGCTGATTTGTTTACATCCTGATTTTGATCTTCATATTTTATCTGGACTTATCAACAGTGTTTCTCTGCCTCTCTGTTTCTCTCTCTCCTCCGCCCATCAAATTAGAATGTTAATTAAAATGGTGCTCCTTCAGAAGATGACAAATCAATGATTACGGTGAGTGTTGAGACACCTTCTGTGATGCCCCCCAGAAGAACGTGATGTGTAAGGAACTTGAGCAAAAAACAAAAATTTCAATGTTTAAAAACACAGTTAAATGGAAAAAAACAAAAACAACCTGAGGCATGTACATAAAAAGTCAAGTGAGATTTTGGGTGTCTTTATGTCCCCAACATGTCAAACCACACTTATCTTTGTTAGCTCATGGGTTGTTGAGGCTAGCAAAGCAATCTAATCAGTCAGAGATATGTATTTGAATATCATTTGGCAAAACCTTGTTTACATTACCAAAAGTAGATTTTTGCAGTAGCTGACTTCTGTTTTGCCCTCAACCTTCTTTGTTAACAGCACAGATGATGGAAACGCGAGTGGAGGTGACAATGGCAGAGCCAAAGAGCAACAGTGGCTGCCATGGGAGTACCCCATTTACCACCATGTCTGATGACACTGAAAAGCAGTGATTCAAGACCAAGAACTTAAGTTCAAACCTACTTACAATTTAATGCCCCTGCTTAACAATGGTAGGATGGTAGCATGACTTTCAGAGGTCATGTCCATCCCTAAACTATGCCAATTTATGACCTAGCACTAGACTCTTTCAGGTATTTCAGCATTGCTCTATGGCAGCACATTAAACAGGAAAAAAACTGCAGCAAACCAAAAAAGACACCAGTTTCTGTGTCGCCACAAGCTAAAACTGATTTCCAACCAGTAAGGGAACAGCCCTTTGCAACTGTATAGTGTAGTTTCCTGCTTTACATCATTGAGATTGTCCAGAATGTTATTGTTGTGTCACTACTGCCACTAGTTCATTCAAACAAATCAAATTCCTGAGAGATTTCATTCAATCTGTCCCTAAAAAATCCTTCCGGCATATTCTTTATTCTTGTCACTTGAAAATATATCACAGCACAGAAGCTAAAGATTCTGTAGTTGCCGTCTTGCAGCATTCCTCATTATCCCATGAGTGATGGACATATGGCCTGCCTCATATTGTTGACCCTGTGTGTCATGAAAAGGAGAACTAGCTCTTTTCTGTGGTCATTGAAGAAACGTGCCCCATTGAGGCTTTGACTTGCCCACATCGCGACAGTGGATGTCTGTCTGTTAACCTGACTCTGGCAGAAAAGCCGATCAATCTGAGAAGAGGAGAGTGGAGGAATAAAGGAACGGGAGAAAAAACTGCCACATAAGATAAAATACTGCTCAAAGAGAATGGAAGGACAGCTCCATCAACTGAAACAAAACATGAGTGACAAAAAGAAATGAGTGTGAGAAAAGGAACTGGTGAAGAGCTGAAGCAAATGTGGAAGAGGAGGGTTAAACGAGAAAGAGCAAAGAGGTGTTCATCACTCTGTGGCAAAGACTGGCTGGTATCTGCATCTCCCTGTCATCTGCACCATCTTCTGCAGGGTGGAGGAGAAAGGAAAAAGGAGGAGGAGGTGTAAGAGAGGAGAAGAGGAGAGGGAAAACCTCTATCCTCTCTATCTCTGAGCCTCATCTCCGGCAGTTCAGGAGCCTGCTTTCCAAGAGTGCCTCATTTTCAAATCTCTTATCTCAGCCCCCGTTTTAAGTATCGCAGTTCTATATTTTTACATGTCATTTGCATGCAGCTCATCGAACCTGGCACCATCTATTTTTTTCTTCTTCTTTTTACTGCTTCTCGGAGGTGTACGCCGATATGAGCATGCCTGCACAAGGGAATAAGCTTTCACTCAACAGGCAAGCCTTAGCCTTGTACTGTACTGGTGATATTAGCACCTCGTGAGCAGAATGTACAGTTAAAAAAAAATACCTTGTGTCTCTTGAATGTTAGAGAAAAGCTTTGCGTGAGACTTGCAGAGGTAAAATGTGTGTATGTGTGTGTGTTTGTATGCGCGAGGCGGATGAGAGTAGGTTTCTGATTTTTATCTGCCTTCCTTTTCTTCTTTGTATTTTTGGAGGATTCACACAGTGACCTCTTTGTTTGGGACAGTGAGTACACCCCCCCAACCCCCTGGATCGGGAAAGAAACCATTTCCTGTAGCCGAGAGATAGAATGAGAGAAAAAGAGAGAGATAGGACGGGAAAGGAGGGGCAGGCAGACAGAGGGCTAGGAATGAGAGTTAGGGAAAGGAAGAGAATTAGAGATTAAGAAAGAAAGAAAGAAAGAGGTGTATAAAAGGAAGGAGGCGGTGCAGAGACAGTGAAAGAGGAGAATGGAGAAAGATGGTGAATTGGATGATTGAATGACTGGTTTGGTGAGAGGAGTGAATGAATGAACGATAGTTGAAAAGGTCAGAAGAGGAGCAGGGTGACTTATTAAATTTCCAGAAAGAAGAGCACAAAACCTTTGAAACACTGAATGCAGCCGAGAGGATTTCCAGAGAAAATAGAAGGGTAAAAGGGTTTAACAGGAGCTCAACATGACGCATCAAACTGTTTGCTGACACTGGTATTCTTCTATTAGTCGTCATGTTGTAGATACAGTATATCATTGCATTGATGGGGAAGTTTGGTTATTATCGATTACTCTGTATTTTTTAAAATTGATTTGTCATTAATTGCTAATTAATTTTAAAAATAATTTAAATGACAACCACAGTTTCCAACAGTGCTTCAGACTGTTTTTTTTTTCTTTTTCTAGACATCACTGACTTATACAATGGAAAAAAGTAGCAAATCCTCATGTGGAAGAGGCTTTGACCTGCTTGATGTGTTTTCTGGATTTTGTCTTAATTGTTTATCAATTTTAAAAATTGTCTGTAATTGATTTACAGTTGACTTGAGGGCACCAATCCTTCGTCATGTTTGCTAATATTGTCCAATTTTGCCTTTTTCAAAGCTTTTTCAAACTCATTTGTCTTTTTCCTTCAAGCTATGTTTGAACCCTATACTCACCTCTAGTTGCTCATTTATGTCAAGGCTCTTTTGTTTTGGCCCTTCAGCTGAAAATGAACTCCATACTGAAATCATGACTGGCCGTAAACTTACTTTATCAGACTACAACCACTGCTGTTAGATTAGACACTTAATTTCACTACAAAGACAAACTGGTTGTGCAGCAGGGTACCACAGAAGGACATAGACACTCACTGACTTGTCATTTTCATTTTTTCATGACAAGAAAAACACAAGCACTTGTGGTGTAGCACAGAACAGTGTCTTAGCTGTTTACTTGTTACAATCTTTGATGACATCTTCCTCTTTTTAATGAGGTATCAGTGCACTAAGAATGAGAGTTTGGACAAGTAAGTTGATTATGTTTTTTTTTTTAAAAATATATATTTGTAGAACATAAGTGAGCCAGGAAGTGTCAAGAAACAACAGGAAAGAACGGACAAAGAGGCAGTATGTGTGAAGTTATATAGGAAAGTTAACCAGAAGACACTGTCATTTTTTTCATCAGGTGTGTTTCTTGGTTCATTTTTGAGTCACAGTTTAATACAAAATGGTGGGATCCTAAACATGTTTTAACTCTTAAATATTGATGTCAGTATTTACCTCAAAAATCCAGCATTAGTTGGGAAAATCAGTGCTTGCTATGGAAATTGAAGAAACATTTTAAAAGAGGCAATCCATCATGAAATAATGAACATAATTATAAAAACACCAACAAAGATGCTGGATTGAATGTGGATTGCTCTTGAAAAAACTGAAGTGTTTGGCAGCAAAGACACTGACTGTTTTAATATCTCTGCTATCACTGACCTGATAGCATTGCCATAAAATCTTTTAAACCCATTTTCTGGGAAATTTTTATTTTCAACTTTTAATCTTTTCAGAGACATTGATAAATTTTATGGAGCAGACCTGTGTTAGTCTTCTGATATTATACACTTAGTAATATAAAGTTCCTTTATAATTCAACACTCTAGTATTTGTTATCATTAACATATTAAACATGTTCCATGCTGACCTAACTTGCATATTTTACTTTTAATGCTCCATGAGACTGCTGTCCTGTCTGGACATTATGCAGCAGTGTAAACGGTATTAGACAAAGTGAAACAGTATTAACTATTGAGACATAGATGTACTAGATGTACCAGTAATGATTTGCATATACAAACATACTTATTCCCCAGTGGCAGCAGTAAAACTGTGGCAGTTGACAGCTGTACAGAGAAATCTTAATCTGTTGATCTGCAGAGCAGGGTGGTGGTGGTGGAGGTGGAGGCTGTATTTTTTGTCTCCTCTTCCTCCCCTTTAATCAAATATACAGCACAAGGGGCTTTGAGAGAGGGATAGATGGGAAAGGTTAGTTCAGGGAAAATTCTCTGCTTCCCATCCCCATCACCATCATCATCCTCACTGATGTATGGCTCCCTAGAGAAAGAAAGAGAAAGAGAGAGAGGGAGAGAGAGGGCAGGCGTGCAAAGAGCCATTCTGATAGTGATTGAGGGAATGAAGGAAGAAAATGAAGAAATGAAATCAGCCTGGCATCATTTGCATTCAAGTTTTATTGGCGTAGGAGGAGGGCATTTTGGGCCTGATAAGAGAGAGGGCGTCGTGGGCTGCGCTGGAGGGAGGGGAGTGAGGTGGGGGGTGCAGAAAGGTCTTTGTGTGTGTGTGTGTCTGTGCATGCGCGCGTGTGCGTGTGCGTGTGTGTGTGTGTGCGTGTGTGTACGTGCATGTGAATGTCCCTGTGAGTACGTGCGTGTGTTTGTATATATGTGTGTGAATGTTTTATGTGAACTGACTTTGGCAAAAGAAGGTGGCTCTGGAGTGTAGTCAGTGTGTGTTTGCACTAACACACATATAACTGCTACAGCAGCTGTAGTGAGGACAGGGCGTTGGGGGTGGGAATGGTGTGCGTGTGTGTGGTGGGGGTTTGGGAGCGGGGGGTTAATATCAGACCAAATAATTAGATTCGCTATCGTCTCAGCGGCAGCAGTGCGGGGATCAGGCAGATTAAAGCCGGGCTCGGGGCTGGTTAATATTCATGAGGGGACCAGGGTCCGGGCGAGGGGCTTAGACTGCGGCTCAAAAACTCTCCTCCGGCTGATGCGGCTTAAGGCAGCGCTCTCAACCAAGATGGAGCTCTGGCGGGGAGGCCTGACATGCCACTGATAGATGAAGGGCTAGGTGGATAGGTAGAATGAGACAAGAGGAAGAGAGGGTTGAGAGGTGCAGCTAGGTGTGCTGGTGCTTAATGCACCTGCATTTTTGATCTTTATTTGAAATGCCTTTTTTTTATAAAATGTTGGGAACCTGACTAATAAAAGAAACCCATCCCATTTTATTTCTTCTTCCGGTCCCTCTTTCTTTCTTTCTCACCTCATACCATTGTGACCCTTGTAGTCTCTAGAGAGCACTCATCTAGTTATCTTTTTCTGTAAAGAGCAAACACACTTAATACATGAATATACTTTCATGTTCCAGCCTAAATATAGGCTCGGAAAACATGTTGAAAAATTACTTTGGATACTTTTTGTGCTCAAAGTTGTCTTTTTGTTTGTTTCTTTTGTTTTGTTTTTTAAGTGGGCTTGTGTTAAGTATTCATCCCTTTTTCACTCTCTTACCTATAAAAGATGACAGTCAGCATGCTCCCGGTAGGAAACTTGGGAAATGCAAAATTCTCAGAGCAAAGGCCCACCTAAAAAATCTGTATCAGTTAAAGTGTAGGCCATATTTATGATCTATTAGAATACATTTCCTTTCTGATTTTGAACTGAAGATGTGATGCAGTTTTTTTTCCTTTCTTTTCAAAGCTACCAGACTTCTTTGACAAATAACAATTTTACCTTGCAAACCATAGGAGTTGCTTTTGTACCCCTGACTCCATCCATTAGTTTGTTTTTTGTAGTTGCAATGCTAAATACAACCTACTAGCCGCAATGTTGGGTGAACAAAGGGGCATTTCACAAGCTATCGAATCATTTGGTGAAAGGTAAACTGAATTGTTTGGTGCATAGTTGGGTTTGCCATCAGGAGCACAGTAACAAATCCCAATGGGCAGGTCATTCTGTGGGCCGGTTTGACAAAGATCCCCTCTACTGCTGTTACCAGCCCACTGAGCCGCTGAGCCCTGCAGGTATTGCAGCTGAAGCAGTAAGACAGTGGACAATAAGCATTAGATAAGCAGGGTTTGGGTATGAGTATGAGTATGAGTATGAGTGCTGTTGAAATATAGGGTACTTTTGTTAAAAGTAAACATGAACAACTTCACATAAAGTCAGTGTACTTGTCAGAATCATTTATAAGTGAACCAAGCAATCACAGCCTGGATAGAGCAGGACATTAAAAAGGCTGATGTGCTGCAAACCGGTATAATGTTGAAATGGTTATCCATTACTGATTATGATTACGATTATCAGTCGAGTTACTTAAATAATTTAGTGCTCAAAAAAGAGGGACTGTGTTTGTGTGAAAGAGAGACATTTGACAATAGATGACTACAATTGATAAGTTATGTCCAACAGTGCTCTGTGCGAAGGGCACTTCCTGTTTGGTTCCAAACAAGCATTGATGTTGCCAGTCTTACTGTAAGATACAACTTTACTACAACTTTGCAGCACTATTTTCTGTTGGATGAAACTTGTGTTCAGAACCTGATCATAGAGGCCACGACCCATGTTTTCTATCTGCTGTCAGAGGAAAATGATTCGTTTTTTATTACTGATGAGGATGTGGTCAGACAACCCCAGCAGTAGACACAACTACTGCTTGAAACAATGTGCTTTTTTTTTAGGTTTATTTATACACAGTTCATTTTCGTGGTTTGTAGTATTTTAATTACCTGGCTTTAATAAAATACACTGTTTGGTTCTTCCAAGAACTTTTCAAAGCTGTGTAGGTTGGCTCTGTGGCTCAGGAGACGTTCCTCAGGTGACTGTTGGCCATTTGACTCAAGAGATAGGCACCAGACCAAGAGAAGTGAAAAGGGTTTTGATACCATGGCCTCTCTGTTCTCGTTTACTCACCCCCACATCTCTAGCATCTGCATTCTCTATTGGCCAGGTTAATTATACACACACACACACACACACACACACACACACTATACACACACTATACACATACCATACACACACACAGACACTCCAAGTGCGACCTGGCCTTGTGCCTCTCATTATCTTATGGGAAACTGTGTCGTGTCTACTTTGTAGTAGTAAAGTGTATTACTAAAAATGCTGTGTTTCCTTGCTGGAGGTTTATGTCAATTCTAGATCATCCATTATTATATTTGTAATTTGATCATGCTATGATTTAGTTCTATTAGTTCCATCGCTTCTCAAAGTGTAACCAGCAGCTGGATAAAATGATCATAATCATCTTTTAAATCCAACTGTGGTCATATTGAGGACATGCTGACTCAATGACAGATTCAAAGTAATCTCACGCAGCCTGTATACTGGACAGGTGCATGGATTTGCATGCAACTAGAGCTTCTGTAGTGTTCCCCGAATCCCAATTCATCTGCAGACAGGCCCCCTAAGTAAGAATATTTTTCTTCAGTCTGTCAGGTTTCTGTCTTCACATCTGATCCTGAGTTAATTTTTACTGGGGGGTTGTCTCCATCTACTTGACACCCCTTTGCAAGCAACAGTATGGCATTTCTGGGATTGCTGGAATGAAATTAAATCTATAATGTAGTTAAGAATCTTACAGTTCTGAGCATCGCCAATAAAAATGAGCTAAAAACATTGTACACTGGTGTCTCAGATAAAATCAAATGTTCAGAAATAAATGAAAACTAAATGTTAAGTTTGAAAACAAGAAGAATGTTGCATAATTCTGCATTAACTTCTCCTCAAATATACTGTGTAACTATTCTCTTTTATCCCAGAACAAGGTAAAAATCTGGCTTCACATGAATAAAAACGTGTTAATGTTAGCTGTGGTCAGAGAGGAAACTGTCAGGAAGAAGTGGACTTTTAACATCAACTCTTAATACAAGTGTTATTATTTCTGTAATAAGAAAAGATTGGAGAGTATCGCACTCACAACGAGTCGTAAGTAATTACTTAATATTTTTAGATCTTTGAAGAAGGAGCCTGTGTATGTGTTTCTCATTTTATCTTGCCTTGTATGTGCGTGTGCGTGCGTGTGCGTGCGTGTGCGTGCGTGTGCGTGCGTGTGTGTGCGCGTGTGTGCGCGTGGGTGTGGGTGTGTGTGTATGTGTATGTGTGTGTGTATGCATGCATGCATGCGTGCGTGTCTGTGTTTTCTACTTGTGCGCTACTGAGCTCTCCCTATTGCCCTATCATGGTGAATTCCAAAGCTGTGGCCGTGATGAATTAGTCTGAAACAAATTAGCAGTACTTACAGCTCAGACGGCTCCAGCATTGGGTTACAAATTAAAACAAAAGCAGCCGTATCTCCACATCAGCGCTAGTTCCCCATGAAATCCAATACGCTCTGCCTCAATCTTCAACGTACAGCAGACTGAGAGGCTTCCTTCTGTCCTTCCCTTCTCTTTTCTCACTGTCTTCCCAAGCTGCTCCACAAACTACGTCCATCATCTTCAGTTATTTAAAGATTTAATCATGTCTGTCTGTCTGTTTGATCGGACTCTACACCAGTGATACTCAACTGCCCACCTGCAACTGGGTGCCTGTAGGCCCACTGGCCATTTGTAATTCACTATAAAATAAATTGATTCACACTGGGATTTTCTTGGATTTTATGCAGATTAGTCAGGGCTGTGCAGAGGGACAGGTATGCTTGTTTTGTATAATAGGATGAATTGGTCTGTTAGTAACAGTCAGGAGGCTGATGTCTGCCTGATGGCTTTAAAGGCCGTGCAGAATATGGCAGGATCAGATGATGAACCATGAAAGGCAGGACAACTAATAACTGAAGAATTGCTGTCATTTTGCAGAAATGAGAATAATTTTAACTCATAATTGTGTATTTCCTGTTAAAATTCCTAGATATACTGTTCATTCTGTCATTAGGAGCAGTTTACATTTATGAATATATAATAATAATAATATTAGTCTGAATTTTTAACAAATGCATGATAGAGAAGGTACCAAACAAGTTTAATGTTGGATAACTCTTTAAAATGTTAAAAAAAGCACTAATTTACCCCTCATGTAGGCTGAGTTTTAATCCTTTCACCAAACTCATTTAGCTAAATTGAAAATAAAAAAAATTGCAGATAGATGAGTTATGAGCATTTAAATATTTATTATTTTAATCTGATAAATAAATGTTTATAATTTTAATTTGTTAACTTGCCCCTGGCCTCCTGTCATTTTGCAAAAGTGGCCTCCAGGTAGAGCAAGTTGAACATCCGTGCTTAACACTTAGGAAGCAAAGGTTGTCACCCCAAGTAAAGAAACACATTGTGGACTGGCAGGATGCAGATATGTGATATTGTGTAACATAAGGATCAGTACTGTCTTTTTTTCGTGGATTAACACCAGTGTGTTTTGCTTTTGGCTCAGTTTGTGTTTATTACTTGTAATTTAGCAAAATGTCTAAAAAGACTAGAAATCTTTGTTTGTTAATTTTTTTAAATCTACCTTACATTGCAGGGTAACTGTTGTTTTCAGATCTTGCTGTCATATTAAGATTATTGTGTTTGTTTTTTTGTTTGTTGGTATTGTTAAAAAAACTAATCTACTGAAGCAAATTTCTAGAGTCTACTAAAAGATTTTTTTTTACAATTTCCTGAAGTGAAATGGAAAAAAGTGGCTGCTTGGAAGCATCGAGAATATCATAAACATCCAAAAATGTAAAATAGTACGGAATGTTCTAATGAACTACTGCTTCTAAGTCACCACATATACTTACACTTCTCCAACTGTGTCTAAAGCACATACAGATTACAAATTTCAAAACCTTTTCTATTCATTAAATGAATATAGAGGATTGTATGTATTCTCTGTGTGCATTGTAGTTCTCTAATGAAGGGCATTTAGTAAAGAATTGACTGGAAGGGACACCAGCTTTTTAGAGGTTTATTACAGATGGAAAGAATGGAGATCAGATACATGTGCAATGAGAATACTCATCAGTCTTGGTAATCGTTTTTTGGCAAAATGCATTAAAATGTGCCAGTTTGTATGGGGCACACCTTCTGTTCTACACTCTCTTCTGGCTTTACAGTGCATCAAACTGTCCACCTCTTAGTTTTCCTAGTAAATCCTCCATCACTGACTTTCAGGTTAACCATCTCACCTGGTTCAGTCTGGCTTTAAATGCAGCAGTATTTATAATACAAAGGAAGCATAATCAAGCATCATTGGCAGTCTCTGAGAATTGGGGTTATTGGTCATATCTTTTCAAGGATATTTATTTCTGATATTTTTGTTTGTAGACAGAAATTAATCATTTTTTTAGAAATCAGCTTAGCCAAAGTTTGAAAACAAACTTTATAAATTTACAATAATAAAAAAGGAATAAATTACACTAGAAGCAAGCAAGCACCCTGACATAAAATTAGATATAGAAAAGTCATATAATGAAATACCAGGGACACAGTGGGAGCCTTAATATTAAAGCTAACTTTAGAGTGTGACACAAACAAACACAATATAAGCAGGATAGGCCATCTTTTCAACCTTGACCCCCCTCAACAGTAACTGCACTGCCAGTCTGGTGTGAGGACTCGCAATGCTTAGTGAATGCTGCCCCCTGGTGTACAATAAACAATACTGTATCAAGGACTGGCCGAATAGTACTTTGCTGCCCTCACTCAGTGAGTCTTACAGAAAAGACATCCAGCCATCGCATGGAAGTAATAATGCTTAAAAGGATTTATTTCCTTATTTAATTTTACATCAGGAAAAGAGCAGAAAACAAAAGAAAAGCTGATTCACTGCTCATCATTTCTAGAAAAAAAGAAAAGAAGCCTTTTCTTTTTCACTTGTTTGTTGTTATGTACACGGTGGATAAACTGATGCACTGACATATATTTCCTGTTTATGTATTTTTTTGATAAATGTTGTGTTCTACACAGCCATTGCTCTTAAAAGCTTGTAAAATTGACTTTTTCCACCCGTTTTTATCTGCAGGACAGGTAGGAGGAACTGTTGTCCCAGCGGTGTTGGCATTTACAGTGCATCTGTTAAGAATAATGAATGTTGGGTTTGCTGTCTAGTGATAGAATGTAAATTCAGCTTAGCCTTGCATATTGTGGAATGTTCCTCTGTTTTTATGGTGCAAGATGCCCTGTAACTGAGTCTTCACACCAGTTAAGTAATTAAGAGATTGAGAGCTGACGCTGAATGGTATTTGCTGAGAATGACAAAACATTTAAAACTGATACTGACATGAAAGTTAACAATTTTGTAGAACAAATACTTTGTGCCAGAGAAAGAGACACTGAAAAAGTGTATCTATGAGTGTGTGTATGTGCATGTGTGTCATGGAGACATGGGATAAGTCTGTGTCCAGGGAGTGATTGTCAGAGGGAATGCCACTGGTGCCTCATTTGAACAAAGACAAGATTGTATTCAGGATACACAGGTGTGTGTATTTATGTGTGTGTATTTGTCCGTCCCAGTATCTCTCTTTCTCTCTCTCTCATACCTCCACACATACAGACACTGGATGTGGACTCTCCACTCTTTGTCCAGTGTATCCACTGTGGATCTTATTATGCCAACTGAATAGCGGCCTGTCGACCTCATCTGATATTCTTTCTCTTCTTTTCCCACTCTTACCCCCCCACCACACCCCCCGGGTCTCTTCTCTTCCTCTTTTATTCCTCTTCTCTTTTCTTACCTCTCCTCCTTTATTTTCCATGCAGCTTTGTTCAGCCTGTGCTCCCCTCATTTCCTCATTTCCTTTTGGGTTGTAATCATCCTCTGCTTGCTGGCATTCTCTTAAGAAAAGGGTGTTTACCACTGACCACACACTGGACAATACTGTGAGATTGTGTATGCTTTATTTATAGCAATTAATCTTTTTGTTTTTTTAAAGATCTTCATACTATAAAGCAGCCTAGTTAAATTAGGGAACGGACACTCGAAAGTGACATGTATTTTAGGAGCCCCTCTTACTTAATTTGATGTTTTTCTTCTTTTGAAAGGACATTGGGAATATATATGAAGAGATGAGAGAAGCACATGAACCCATTATTAACTTGACAGTGAATGAAAGTGTGTTTACTCCAGCAGTGGGATGGTTGGAACTATACTGTAAATAGAGCTTTCACAAGTTGCTAGCACTATGAAAAGCTATATGAACATGACCATGTGTCTATTGTTAGGTTAGACGATTTCCTATTTGTTATTTTCAAACAGAATTGATAAGAGTCAAATCAATATCAAATCTATATGATCTCTATCACTCCAAGAAAAAGTGAAAATGATAATAACTCTCAGAGCCAAAATGGCAACATATCATCTTATTTGGGGCTCTGAAACACAATAACCTTGCCCAAAACATTTTGCTTGAAAAATAAATGTAAAAAACTGAATAATTAATTTTCTCATAATTGATCAATGAATTTATCATATCAAGCTGACTGTTTTAGCAAACAATTAGTTTACAAAAAAGAACAAGAATACTTGACATTTGACATAATCATCTAAAATCAAAAAAGCTGATTATTTGATTTAGTCATGGAGAAATTTCACTGGCAAGTAAAAATGTTTTTCTTCAATTGATCACTGGACCTTTAATCATACTATCTACTGTATTATACAAATATGTATAAGGATAAACCCTGTACCTCATATAAACTTTATTATTCAGCCATAATGAGTCAGGCCTTGAAATAGTTTATTTCTAGTCCTCATTTCCATCTTTCTTTGTGTGTGTTTTATACAGAACTCTGAGTTGACCCTAGTGTGTGAAGATCCAGACTGTTGGATCAGTCTGCTCCCCCTGACCTCAGACACCACAGCTGCCAACTGTACCATCTACAGCCAAGGTGATTTTTTTTTTATCTGACAACAGAGAAGTGCTCCAAGTTATTATTTGGGGTTGGTAGAGTGTTCCTCATTTAAATTTACATCAACATTTAAATTTAATTAAAATTTTAACAGATACAAGTATTTATGAATGTATTTGACAACAGCTATTACTCCCACTGTGGGCATCCAGAAGTGGAGCATTATGCATTAACAGATAATGAATGACACCATATTAAAACACAGTATTTAAATACAATTATTAGGGCTGTCGAAGTTAACTCAAACTCCTTTTAACGGCACTAATTTTTTTAACGCGCGATTAACGTACGCACGGTCTGTGCCTTGCCAGCTCCCGTAGTTTCAGGAAGTGGCGCTAAAATAACATTGCAAACGGTTACAAAGCAGAAATGGATGCAGAAAAGGGACTTTTAAACGGAAAGTTTAGCTTTAAAGTTTTGCCCGATGGCTCTCTGAATAAAACAAAAGTAATCTCCAGAATTTGTAACATTTTAGGAATTCTCATGTCTCTTGATCTTTACCACTCATGGACAGGTTCAAATCAAGTCAAGTCAAATTTTATTTTATATTACCAAATCACAACAAAAGTTCTCTCAAGTCACTTTACAGGTCTAGATCACCATACATAATTTAATTTATAAAGACTCAACAACTGAGAGCAGTAACCACATGAGCAAGCACTTGACAGTGGAGGAAAAACTTCCTTTTAGCAGGTAGAAACCCTGGTACAGATCCGGGCTCAGAGGTCAGTGGCCATCTGAAGGGCCCGGATGGGTTAAGAGGGAGAGAGAGAGAGCAAGAGAGAGAAAGAAAGAGATGGGGGCAAGAAATTGACACAGGAAGAGAAAGAGAGGGAGGGGAGAAAAAGAGGGAGAGAGAGTTGAAGACAGAGACAGAGATGCACAAAAACAATGACACAACAAATACTTTAATGGTAGAAATGTAACTAGTATAAGTGTCATGCATGATAATATGAAAGATACATAGGAGTGTGAGTGTATACTACTACTACTACTACTACTACTACTACTACTACTACTAACAATAATAATAATAATAGTAAAAATAATAATAATAATAATAATAATAATGGTCCTAACCTGAGCCAGCCCTAACTATATACTATTACATTACTTTCAAATGTGGGAAGGGTGTCTGCCTCCCGGACTTCAGCTTGAGGTTAGTTCTACAGGATAAGAGCTTGATAGCTGAAGGCTCTGGCTCCCATTCTACTTTTGTAAAAACTTTAGAACAGCAAGTAAATCTGCATCCTGAGACTGCAGAGTTTTAAGGGGACAATAGGGTATTAACAGCTCCTTATGATATGGTGGTACCTGACCATTAAGTGTTTTGTAGGTGAGAGGGATTTTGAATTCTATCCTGTGTTTCAACATAGTCAAAGCATAGAAGGTTAAAAGTGGAGAAATGTCCTCTTACTGCATGCACACATCGCATGGACTAGTTTTTTCCATCTTTTTGAGACAGAATGAGTCTGTTTTTTGTAATGTTTCGAAGATGAAAAAAGGCAGTCCTAGAAAGCTATTTAATATGGGAGTTAAAGGACATATCGTGATCACAGATAACCAGTTTAATGCTGTCCCTCTAAAACCACTGAAATATTCTATTCTCTGTAGGATGTCAATGTGACTGGTGTCAAATGCAGCACTGAGATCCATCTAGACAAGTGCACAGACAAGTCCTTTGTCTGATGCTAACAGAAGGTTATTGGTTACTTTCACCAACGCAGTCTCTGCACTATGGTGTACTCTAGTTTGTGACTTAATGTGTACACTTTACCCTCCATAAAGTCACTCTGATCTCTTCTGAATTGAGCAAGTTGGTCTCTTTTCAATAACATTGCAAGTTTTTCCACTTCTTCATTAAGTCTGTCCTCAAATTTAAGCTTGTAATGAAAGTTAATTTTGTAAAAAAAAAAAATGTTTTGTTCAATACCATGTTAAAAATCCCAAAAATGTTCAGGTAGAAAGGAGCTGCTTCCAGGACTCAACCCAACACAGTCCATCTGAACATGATGACAATGTAGTGGAAGCACTGCAGGGTCTTCCAGATGATCACATACAGGTGCTCTTTTGAAAACTCAGATGAGCTCTGCTCAAAAAATCTTGGTGGGAATTATGAAGTACTAAGTCTCCTTCAAAAACATGTCAAAGCAGCAGGGAAGTGCACAGACATTTTTGGGGGAGGGGGCTCAAGTAAAAAAGAGCGCTTCTGATAATTATCTTTGAAAATTTTTCAAAACAAAAAGTTCAGTAAAGTAGCACATCTCTTACTAATGTATAAATTTATTTCTGTAATAAATTTATTTTTAATACCCTCTCACACACAATTGTTTTATAATCAAAGATTTCTACAAATGTTCAGTTTAAATAGAGGCAATGGCCTTCTTTAGTATTCAATAGATTTATCATAGGAGTAGGCAACAACAAACAAAACTATGCCACAATGCATGTTTTCTATGCTACTAATTTCTAGTATATATTTAGACTAACTGACTGAGCTAGGAAAGGGGGCAAATGAAGTAAATATTTCCATATTGCTAATAAGCTGGTTGTAATTGCACATGACAGTATATCCTTTGAAATCTTTGGTGGTATTAAAAATTAATAACAGTTCAAAATAAACAAAAATCATAACACATAGCTGAAAAAGACTGTTTTCTATATAAATACCTAGTTATCTGTCAGATTTTATGTGTTTTGGAGTATTTTGAGGTTGTAAAAAAGACAATTAGTTTATAAGAAGAAAAACAATAATAAGAAAAAAATAATTCCTTGAATTGCAATAGGCCCTTGCACTGTTTAGTGCTCCTGCCCTAATAATAATAATAATTGTAACTTTTAAACATTTAGATGGTGTTTGCTTTTTTACCCTCTGTATGTGTGCATCTGTAGATTACTCCAAATGCACCAAAAAACCAAGGCCAATGTTTGCAAATTAGAGCATGTTAATTTGTGAACACCTAATTTGCTCATCAGTGTGGCATTTGCAATGACCTTATTAGATACAAATTTTACTGAATTAACTTCTTTAGCCCTATCATACACCCAGCGAAAACTCAATGCGCCAGTGGCACAGGTGTCATTGCTATCGTACACCCGGCGCTAACGTCATTTTTGCCACAAGTGTACGATAACAAATCCACTTCCGGGTCTGTGTGCCGAGGGGTGGGAGGTCTGAGAATAAAGGCGGAATGGAGGTGTGTCCTGGCACGTTTGCTATCGTACACCCGGCGCATTGAGGTCAAATGCGCCAGGAGTTAAACCAGACACAACCTGGTCTAAACAGAGGCATAGACGTAAAAACAGCCTGTACCATGAACAGAAAAAACAAGGAAATATTATTATTAAATAATAATTATCTATAACATGAACCCTCAGCCAAGAGTTCTGTCTCCTCACCACTGAATCGCCTTTCTATGTTTAAATTCAATATCAACAAGGGCTGAAAGAAAAACAGTCCGTCAACCATTAATTACAACATGTATTCTATTCACTAAACGAATATAACTTTTAGATGTGTGCATATGTGCCTGCATGTATGCATGCGTGCGTGCCTGCGTGTGTGCGCGTTTGCCTGTGCAGGTGAAAATATATTGTAGAAATAGATGTGACAAAATATGGAAATGTTTGCTTTCTAAACGATTTGATTTAAGGGGGAATTAGCTGAGAGCTGTCAGACACAATACATTCATTGAGCATTGTCTCTGTCCAGCTGAATAAATGAATGAATGAATAAATAAGTAAATCCTCGTAGTTCGGCCGTTTATGTTTGCGCCGAGTGTGCAATAATCAGAGTCAGAGTCACAAACCAAAGTTAGCCACGAGCTGCTAACTTATGGAACACAGGAGCCATCAGTGGTCTTCAGAGACCCAGGGTTCAGAGGGCCTGACCAGCCTGTAACCCACCAGGAAGCCTCACAAACCTGCAGCTTATTGTACTCAATATCGTCACAAGCCTGCAGCTTCATGGACTTTACAAAGCAATGCACCGAAAAGGACATATTTTTCTTCAAAAGACTGGGTAACATAACTGGACATAACCTAGCATAAAATAGCACAGCTACGCAGAGAATTATTCAACTATTGTTACTGTTGAAATGCTTTTATTGGATGTATTCTTGAGCTTTATGTCTAGGCTTGGTTATTGTTTAGTTAGTTGCACATTTCACACACAAGATTGGAAGCACATCCAGTAACTTGCATGTGAGTAACCTGTGTAAAACAAACCCCCCCTCTCTTAACCTGGCACCTTTAGCTTACACGCACTGAACCTTAACAAATAAACCTTTAACCTCCCCCGCTAGCCATGTGGTGTTGGCCGTAATCTTCCGTTCGCCCATCTTTTTTTAGATTCATTTGTTTAAGCCATGCAGTCTTAACCATCATCTTGAGTCAGCCATCTTGACTTTGTCTGCCCATCAGAAACAGACACACACACAGTCATGCACACACACACACACGCACGCACACATACATACACACAAGTGTAAATAGTGCATATGCTTGTAGTTTATATATTGTGTGTTTTGTTTTGTATTTGTTAAATAAATGCTTTTAAAACGAGTCATTTGTCTGTTTAATCTTGTACAAAAATGAATGTTGCCGACATCTACACTGCAGAACTCCAAATCCTTCAACCTTTTACCGACAATTGATTAGGACTTTGATTATAATTAATAAATTAATAAATTATCAATGTTCCAAATTTATAGTTAGTAATTTTATGAGACTAGTTAAATGATTGGCTATCATTTCCCTTTTTAAGGGTGGTGGCCCGAGGTAGATTTAATCTAAATTAAATCCTATCACTAATTTACTTTAGATAGCCAATCCCAAATTACTAAAACCAACATACTTAGAATAGAATAGAATAGAATAGAATAGTCTTTATTGTCATTGTACAAGTACAACGAAATTGAAAGTGCAATCTCTT
>JAQMCX010000050.1:6572099-6587042 GCA_029814765.1 Acanthurus leucopareius
ACATCATTGGTACCCATCTACCAAGCATCAGTGATATCAGGGAGGTGAGGTGCCTGTGCAGAGCCAAGAGGATACTATAAGACAACACCCACCCCAGCCACAGTCTGTTCATCCTGCTGCCGTCAGGCAGAAGATACAGAAGTATCCGCTGCCGTACCACCAGACTACACAGCAGCTTCTTCCCTCAGGCTGTGAGACTACCTAATGCACCATCTGCACTCCTCCATGTTTAATTATTTTATTTTATTTTTTATATACAATCAATTAATCAATCAAGAGGGAACCACATTTTAATTTCATTATACAACTTTTTGTATAATAAACTTCCTTGTATCCTTGTATCATTATTCAAGATTTATTTTACTATAATTTTACAACACAGACCACTGTGTACTGCAAAATCATATTGTAGTTCCCTCATGCTACCACTGAGACCACTTGTCCTTGTAATATTTACGTAGTCTTGGCAGACTGTACACCCCTATTAAAAACCTTGTAAAGGTATTAAAAGGTCTTTGTCCACTGAAATGCTAAAAGGGCTTTTTTTAGCTTAAGTAGACTTAGAGAGTGTTAATTTTGTGTTAAATGCAAATGCAGTATATTTTACAGGGCTAACGGAAGCAGGTCAAAACAATACATTATACTAACGTATTGTAACATGTAATATAGATGGCATAACCTTCACAAACTTTTTTATTATGCAAGTTCTCTTGTATTAAAAAGTTTTGTTTTTTATAGTATAGTTGTATAGCAGCACTGTGTACACAACTGAAGGGAGGCACCATGTCGTGCTGAGCTAATTTGCTAACCAGAAGCTCCTGCTAACTAGTAACTAGTAGCATGCTGCTGGCTCACCACACCTACACCTTGCAAATGCCAATGCTGTCACTTTGCATAATTAAAACCAATGTTAGTTCATACACAAGACACATCTGTGAAAAAGTGGAAACTGACCCAAACTTATATACTAGTTCTTAATTTTTTCTCTTTTTCTTTTAAAATTGTGTTGATATGTGTATTTGCTGAACAAGGTTATAGTACAATTTGATTGTGGAGTCAAATCAAACTACTTATTGTGTTCTCAGTTCTTTGTCTGTCTCTTCTAGGCGAACTGTGAGTGGGAGTGTAAGTGGAAGTGGTAGCAGTTATACTGGTTCTAGCTCCAGATCCAGATCCTCATCCAACTCCCTGTCAAGGTCACGCTCTGGATCCAGAAAATCCAGGTGTCATAAATAACCACAATAAAGTCATAAAGCTGTTGCTGACAATATACTGTATTTTGGGAGTGTCATTTCATGCAAATTACCTTTTTTATGAAAAAGAATTTTTTTTCTTTTTTCAAACCTTTGCATTAAACTAAAGACAAGATTTTACATAAAGCATGCTGGCAAAGCTTAAAATTCAAACAACAGTATTTAATTTGTGGAGAGATGTAAATGATTGTTGAGTCTCATCGCCAGGTCACCACCTTAGCTGCTTGAAGTTACAACATACATGTAGATAATAATAATAATAATCTGAAAAGTGACCTGTTAACTTTTGCCGCAGATCGCTGAGTGTGAGCAGTGTATCATCGGTGTCATCAGCATCATCAAGCAGCAGCTCAGTGCGTAGTGCAGATTCAGATGACATGTATGCTGACTTGGCCAGCCCAGTCTCCTCTGCCAGCTCCCGCTCACCAACACCAACTCAATCCCGCAAGGAGCGGGCGACTGCAAGGGATCGACCTCCATATGGCAGAGACAAGAACAGGGGTTAGTATGGACAACAAAGTCCCCATGCAACAGGCATGTAGGACACACAGACAGGCTTATGCACAAACAGCATTACATGCAAATGAGAGATTCTAAAATAAGCCAGAATTTAAATATTGGCTGGGTCTTAGCTTATAGCCAGCATGACAGAATTGAAGCCAGAAAAAATCATTCTTAGTAGGTTAGAATTAGCTGTACCTTATTAGCCCTAATGGTAAGTCCATCATAATGCACAATCCTATTACACCTATTCAGTTGCTAGAGGCTTTTTTATACTAAACACTTTGCTGCTTTCAATTCTCTTTGTAACTTAAATACCAGTTTCATTTACCAATTAATTCCACAGTTTTACTAACAGTATTTTAATGATTTCCGTTGAGCTACATCAGATGAACTTAGCACTTCCTGTAGATCTTTCAAAGTGAAAGACCATCAGAAAAGGTAAGGATTGTGCCCATTTCATTTTTGAAAGGATATTGATACAGAACTTCAATGGAGAAAGTTCGCATTTCATTGTCAATAGCTGAATGGACAAGTTCAGGTTTAAAACAGGTTTTTCATATTTATAATTCCACAATCTTTTAAATGAAATATATATTTAAAATATAAAATTAACAATACTTATGAATAATTTACCAGCTTTTCTCTAAATGGGAAGTATAGAATTGATGACTAACATTGCATGGCTCATCAGTTTCTGTGTTTTCCTGTCTTCATCACAGAGAAACCATTAAAGAAAGATGAACCCTTTAGGGAGGACCGCAGGAAGATTGATCCATCTGGTGCCCCACCTAGAGGAGGCAACCCCATTCCTAAATCAGGACCTGTTAGCAGAAGTGGCCAACCTGCACATCCCCCACCTGGCACCATGGGCCTTCCAGGAAGCTACGGGGGTTCTAGTTCCCACAAAGACATAAAACTCACTCTGCTCAACAAGGTAACTATTGCTTCTCCTTTTATTTCTGAAGGGTCTTTTTTCTTTTTTTTAATTTTTAAGAATTTTTTTTACACAAATCTAAAAAAAAAAAAGTTTTCTCACCACTGGTAGTGTTGTCGAGTCCCGCAGATGTTTTTTGTTTGAATATTTTAAAGATGTATGATATCCTAGATAAACCTGTCACCACCTTTCTATGTTAGGCAGGAAATGACCATTTAACACTTTAAAATATAATATTAATGTGGAAAAATTAAGGAATTTAAAGATCAAAAAAGTTTTCTTTTTGACTTATGTTACACACAATAATTGCTTCCTCATAGCTTTGTTACTACTTAAAACTGAATTTTAAGTTGTCAGAATGTTGTTTGCCTGTTTGTTTGTTGGTTTTCATTTTGATGTGGAAATAATTATTTTATATTTGGACTCCTTCCAGCAGCAGGGTGAGAAGGGCAACAGGAAGAGGTACTTGCCCTCTGACAAAGACAGGCAAGGCTCCCCTCTTAGCAAGAGAATGGCTATGTCTCCAGACAAAGGTAAGAAACATATTAACATTTCCAACATTTTTTCATGATCTTGCTATATGTAAATATTTTTAGATGTTATTTGAGTTTAAAAAACCAACCTACTTTTTACACTTTTGCCAAAATTATTTTATGATTAATCAGAGAAATAGAAAAAGCCTAATAATACCTAAAAATTGTATACTTATTTTTTAGTTTGACATTTAAACCTGAGGCCTTCCTTCTCTGTATATATTTCTAAAAAAAATAAGGTTAAAAAAATGAATAAATAATAAAAATACAAACTTATGTAGACAGTTTTATTGTTGGCACACAACTTGTACAATTATACATTTATTTTATAACTCCTTTTAAGCTCTGATTTAAAACAACAGCAGAGGGAGGCAGTCTGGGTAAACAGCATGTCAGCAAAACACCCTAATCCACTTATTAATCCCAGTTTAGAAAATAAATCCTGAGTTCTCCTCCTACCGTTAAACAGCTCTGGATCAAAGCAAACCAAGGGGCTTAAGTGTTAATTCAATGAGAAATTCCAGCTCTGTCCTTGATTCCTTAAGAGGTACACTTATCTGCAGCAGCTGTGTGCCTTGAGGCAAAAACTGATTTAGAATTTAAATGTTGAATTTTGAACGAAGTTTCAAATTATTCAGCATAGCTCTATGCTTTAATTGAAAGGCACAAAGACAAATTCACACACCACACTGTAAAAAAGTTTTTTGATAAGAAAATTGGCATGTTAAAAATTGCAAACACTTCATGAAGTCAACAAAGATTAGTTTACTATTAACTTAAGCATCATTTTGTTTGAATTATGGAAGCCTACGTAATTTTCTTCTGCACAACTGCGCCACTGGTGGGTCTGTGCCCTAATAATCCTTAATTCAGAAACACCACTACACATTAGCTGATATTAAACATCCACTTGATTAACCATATAAAATGTGGATCCAACTCATACACAGCTTTGGGTTCAGGTGCACTGCTGGATATAAGGGTTATCCTGCAGAATATCTGTTGGGGGAAAAAAAGGGCAATGCTGTGCACACCAAATATTTAAAATTTGGTGTGCAAGACAACTTTAGGGAAAAGATGAGCCCAGATTAAAATTCAGATACTAATGTCTGATACTAATGCATTAATGTCTGGCACTTGCTGACTAGGGTTGGGAAGCTGCAGCAGGAGTGGTTAACAGTAGCCTAGCCGTGGTCTGCAAATTTAAGTACACAGGAAAGATACGCTTGGGACACGAAGCATAGCTAGCTAGCAGAAAACAAGTGTGACGGCTTTCTGCCTTGATCAAGAGCCCCCAGCCACGTTGGGACAGTCTCAATCTTGGGGCAGTATGCCGTCGATGTGTAAAAAGCATGCTTCCATTGGGAATGGCAAGTAACTCAAGCTGTTTCGCCTCAAGATGAAAGTTTATTGGTGTTTAAGTAGGAGGACATCTGTCTGGTGGCACGTAAAATAAATGTCCCAAAATTGACCATATTGTTGTATGCCACTAGTACTAAGTTGGTGTCCACTACACATATGTAAAAGACATGAAGTCCTAACAGCCTTAATAATTCTGAAATTGGTGTTTTTTAGGTCGTGATAAGAGGATACCTGGCCGACCTCCTCTCTCCCCTCGAATCGATCGGGCCAGAGGCCAAGGGCCCCGACCCATGCCCCCACAGGGAGACAGGTTGGTGCAACATTGATCAGTGTTATTTTTGCATGAATGTATGAGCTTATAATTACAAGAGCTGAAATTTTCGATCAGCTTTTGCATATGACGCCATATCATCCTTATTGACGGCAGTGATTGTGTTTATTCAGGCTAAATAATATAAGGCTATTCAAAGCATGGAGTTTCACTAAAATAAGGAATATAGCAGGTAAGTGGAAGCCAACAATTCAATTCAGTTCAAACAGTGACTGTTATACCAATATTTAATTCCATGATGCTGTTGTCCTCCTAAGTCATATCCTTTAAATTACAGCATAGATATTTTTTTTGTTATAATGTTTGCAACACAAGTTTGTGAGTGAAAATTTGAATGATATTAAAATGATAGTACTTGTTGTAGCTAACACTCCTTTTTGGCATTTCATCTAATTCTGAAGAATTTTTTAAGTTGTGCTGTGTAATATTTAAAATTTCAAGTAAAAATTTTAAATATATTATTAAGACTTTTTCAATCTGTACAAAATTTATTTTCAGTCAAAAACTGATGTAGATGAAAATTGGCTATATTAGCTTTCTGCAGTCAGGACAGTCTCATAACCTCTGATGTGAGTGGTAACATTAAGTAAGCAGTTTTTCTATTGTGTTTTGAGTGTGTCTTCCGACAAAGTAGAAGCCTGTAGTATTTTCTTCTACATATTAGTTGTTGTCAGCAAATCCATAACTAACAATTTGTTAATACATCTCCCGGTACTTTTTGACATCCCATAATGTGGCAGATTCTTGCCACCTTAAGGCCAGTTTACACCAACAACGAAACAAAACGGTTGCAGGTAGAGTTGCAGCGGTGTAGACTGGACCGTCTCAGTTTGACTCAAGCTGGCTGATGGCGTTGCTTGCGACTGAACTTGTCAAGTCGCCAGAGGTCAGTTTCAGAACGTAAGGCACATCACTTACTTCAACAGCCAATCAGTGTGTAGCGATGTAAGTGTTTTTTTATTCGTGTTTCGTCTGGAGATATAACGTTAGCTTACAGTAAGCAAACCTGTTCCTGAATCTCAGCATAACGGCAGCGCTTATCTTTTTACTGGACTTTATATTAGTATAATTGTGAAATAATGAATTGGTGCTTTGAGTGTCTCCATTCAAATTTGCATTATGCCACAAAGTTTGTTATCTGCAAGGCATAAACCCCCCACTTTGCTATGGAAACGATGCGCTGTCTCATGTAGTCGCAGCGGTGTGACCTGACAGGTTTTAGAATGTTGCATTGCAAGCAGTTCGAAGTTTCAAGTTGTCTCCTCACAAACCTTTGGTGTAAACTGCCCTTCAGAGCTGGGTTCTGATGGAGGTTTCTGCCAGTTAGATCTGCTCTACACGAGGAGTGTCATTTGTGAACTTCTGTTGTGATTTATAAATAGATTTTAACTGACCTTACTTGACTTTTAGCCACAGGTCTAATAATTCCTACTGTAGGTGCTTATTGTTCAAAACAAATCACAAATACACAGATTTTTTTATTGAAATTAACTGTCAAGACTAAATAATAGTGGGTTTGACTTTGTTGTAATTATAAGCATGTGTACATAAATCTGTCCCAGGGTTACTGATATTCATATGGTTTAGAATGATTGTGAAAGATTATCACTAGTGATTTACATTATCACTAAACTTAATCAGTTACGTCTTGTACTTTTTATATGAGGTATAATGACTTAAATTTTAAATTTTCCCATTTTCATCAAAAGTCATGTTAGATGTGTCATCTAGAACCTAACCAAGTCATACATAAGCCTGCTTAGTTTTGTCCTTTAAACTTGTTTATTTAGTTTGCTGTGAAACAGTACCAGTAACTGCTTTCATTTGAATTTTTTTTTTTAATTCAGTAAAAGAAAATGCACAGTTATGTATGTTTCAATCCACTACTGTGATGCAAATATTAGAAGTGAGTTCATTAAGATAAGCTGTAGGTGGCGCAACATTTTCCAGTCAGGTATCATTCATCAGAGGAAGGCAGAGCAAGGTGATGATTTAATGAAAAGGTGTTAAAAACAAATGGAAAGAGAAGGAAAAAGGCTAATCACATATCAAAAGATGTAAAAGTTTCCTCAGTCCAAACATACCGAGTTTTTGTCTTACGGTACTGCCATTGCTTTTTTTTACTGCAGAGGACTGTTCCTATCCTTGATTCACTAAGCTTTTTCCATTGCACTTATTCGCATTCACCCTTTGTCGAAATGACAACTTTTCCACCTGCCTTAAGCAAAAAAACTTTTTTGCGATATTTCAGGATTTTTTTTTCAAATTTTATGTTTTCATCTACCTGTTTAATTCACAAATCGAAAATGGGCATAAAAACAGGTTGATGCTACTGTTTATTTACATTTTAATGAAGTCTCCTAGTGCAACAGTGCGGCTCGATTAATTGTTTTTAAAAGATTTTTTACCATTGTCTGGGTGACTCCCTAAAAGTGATTGGCTGCATACTGTCCATTACCTCCTGAGAGTGGGGACCCACTAAGTAGTTTCTGTATAGCTATATGTTAGCAGTTTTAGATTTTTGAGCTGGTTACATGCAGTAGTGTCAGGCTTTTCCTTCAGTTTTGTTATGTATGAGTATGAGTTCTTGATATCACTGTGTAAAGAGGCCACTTCCCATTAATGTGTGAATGGTTATGTGAATTGGTGAATGCTGACCTGTGCTTTTAAGTTCTTTGAGTAGTCAAAAGATCAGGGGAGCATTACATAAAGGCAGTCAAATTTCAATATGAATTTATGGTGTGAACTTTTTTTTTTTGGCAAGTAATGTATTCTAATGCCTCTTAGGGTGTCCACAATCAGGAACTAATCAATTTTGTGAAGGGAATCAGCGTCACTGGACAGTTTTGGCCTCCCTGCTGTCCAATTAATTTCTGATAATGGACACCTTATTTGGCGTTTTCCCTTATTTATACAACAATGGAGCAACAGACACAGACACATCAGGCTTTCACTTTTACACACATCGCACTTGTTAATAGAAACATTTCATTCATGGCTTATTTTTTTATAATGGATATTTTGAAAAGAGGAAAATGTACATTCTCACCAGACTTATCCTTTAAATTATATAAATTAGTAAACACAGTTAATAGAGTGATTGGTGTGAGAGAACAATGAAATAATGGTCCTCTCATACTGACAGTTACACCTGATGATGGTTGCTGCTTATTAATATAGTTGCTGCCTTTATAATTGGGTATTTTGTATTTTTGTTCTTACTCACATAAGTGTTGTCTGCTTGTATGAAGCAATATGAGTAAAATTTTATCCAAATTTTTGTTCTTTTTTCCATAGAAAACGTCCTCTGTCACCACCCCTTAAATCATCCGGAAAAGGTCCATCAGGGCAATTGGTCAAGCCAGTTGTGCTGGGTTCCACCTCAGCCACTGGATCGGGCTCAAACAAACAGAGCACCACACTGTCCCGCCGCGAGGAGCTGCTGAAACAGCTGAAGGCGGTGGAGGATGCTATTGCCCGGAAACGAGCAAAGATCCCTGCCAAATAAAAGGCAGCCTGCTTCTCGCATGTTCACCAATCTGCCTGCCTGTGTGGCTTAGTGTGCTAGAGAAACAGAAGGCCATGAGATGGAGCATTTTTTTCTCTGCCTTCAGCAGATGTACAAAAATGTATGGTTCATGTATAAAGGCTACTATGTAAGTGAACAGGAAGTGGTCATCTATCTCTGCTTGTTTGTCCTCAGAAGAGGTTCAGCTGTGCTCCATTCTAGAGTGTTGGTCACTGCCATATGCCCTAACTTCAGCTCTGGTTGAAAAATCTTTGAATGCCTCAGCTGCAATTTACATTATATATAAAAACAGGAAGAAACATTTGGGCATTTGGTGTGGAAGGGATGTCTCAGGAATGGAGTGTTCACTGTGTAGACTACAGAAAAATAAGAGTATTAAGGTGCATTTGATCACTTGCTTCTTACTCTGTTCTTTTAGTGTAAAGGGAGCATTTTTCTTGTGTGGTCTTTTGAATAACAGATTTAAACATTGTACTTGTCTGTCAGTCTCTGCCCCCTTTTATTGTCTTGTTCTTACATCTTTTGTTTACTGTGTGGAGTGATGTGAATTTTATGTCAACTCTACAAGATACTGACAGCCTACAGGGCTTCGAAAGGCTTTGTGTAAAATCTACAGATTCTAAGCATTTCTGAACCCCTACTCTGTTCACAGTGGGCCCTTTAACCAATGACTTCACTGCATTCTGTGTTTTATGGCTGCATTTACTCTCACACCTTGTATAATGATAGGGAGTCATCAGATTCTTTCAAGCATATGATAGACAAACAGTGATGTAAAGCTTTGCTTTTTTTTATTCTGGAATATTTTGTTTTCTTCTTAGCTATTCTCAAGTGATAAACCTATGTTGATTTTTCTGTCACATTTTTAGTTGGTGGAGTTTGAGAGTTGAAATGGAGATATTTAGAGACAAGGTGTCTTGCTTTTGTGACAAAAGCCTTCTAAATAAACTATTTTGATTAAAAAAAAGTCAGTTGCCTGCTTTTTATTAGCTGTTTTGCAACACAGAAGGGGTTTTTAAATAACAATCAAGTTCAGTATGTTAATGGATGCATTTAGTATGGTGGCCTTGAAGTTCCCATTTTAATCACAAAAGGAAACACAACTGCAAAAATTAAAACACAACAACAAATCACCAAACACAACTCAAAACAAAGCCACAAATTGAAAAAAACACAATAGCAAAAAGAAATAACACAATAACAAAAGGAAAAACAAAACAAAAAGAAAAAACAACAAAAAGAAAATATGCAACCACAAGTAGAAAAATACTACTGTAAAAAGAAAAAAAGCAACTGTGAAAAGAAAACCACAATTACAAAAAGAAAAAATGCAAAAAGAAATAACCCAACAAAAATAAAATAAATACAACAAAAAGCAAAATCACAACTGCTTAATAATGAAACAAAAAGCAAAAACCAAACCAAAAAAAAAAACCCAATAAATAAACAACTGCAAAAAGATAAAAACACAACGACAAAAGGAATTATTTACAAAAAGAATGCATTGCAAAGCTAACATGGTTGCTAACAAAGATTTAAAATCTATTATGTGAGATTATTTCAGTGCAGGGTATACATATAAGGTGATACTCCATGTGCTGTCAAACTATTTCAACATAACAATAAATATTCATACTCTGAAGAGATGTTTAAAGAGCAGGGTAGTTAAGAAGCTGCCATGACAGAGAAGTTAGCATCCGATTCATAGCTTTCTATTTGGCAGTAAAGGGAAAAATTAAAGGAAATATGTCTTACACTGCTTGGGGACCAATCTTCCAGTTTTAGCTCTGCTTACTGTTGTGAAAGTTAATTAATGGCACCCAACCAGTGTCTGAAACCCATTTTTACATTTGTGAAATCCTTATTCAATTTGCAAAAATGCAATAAAGGTGGATTTCACGGTTTTATTCATTTTTTAGACCATACTGGACTAGGTCTGTCTCGAAAACCACTACACTTGGACTTTTTAAATCTGGACTAAAATACTGCATACACTCTAAATATTTATTAAAATGCGGTTTCAGTTTTGTGACACCTTTATATATTTTGTGAAAATCAAATAACTTCAGCTGAAATACAGGACTCTGGAAAAAAGTGGTGTTGCTGTTTCAAGATGCACAATAAGAAGGCACTTTAAGAAAAATGGGCTGCATGGTAGAGTCGCCAGAAGAAAGCCATTACTACACAAATGCCACAAAGCATCCCGCTTACAATACACCAAACAGCACAGAGACAAGCGTCAAAACTTCTGAAACAAAATCATTTGGAGTGATGAGACCAAAATTGAACTTTTTGGCCACAACCATAAACGTTATATTTGGAGAGGAGTCAACAAGGCCTATGATGAAAGGTACACCATTCCTACTGACAGGAAACTTGGTCAAAATTGATGGCAAGATGAACCAGATGTTATCAGAAAATACTGGAGGAACATTTGCACTCATCAGCCTGGAAGCTGCGATTGGGACATACTTGGATGTTCCAACATGACAACGATCCAAAACACAAGGCCAAGTCGACCTGTCATTGGCTACAGCAGAATAAAGTGAAGGTTCTGGAGTGGCCATCTCAGTCTCCTGACCTCAATATCATTGAGCCACTCTGGGGAGATCTCAAACGTGCAGTTCATGCAAGACAGCCCAAGAATTTACAGGAACTGGAGGCTTTTTGCCAAAAAGAATGGGCAGTTTTACCATCTGAGAAAATAAAGAGACTCATCCACAACTACCACAAAAGACTTCAAGCTGTCATTGATGTTAAAGGGGGCAGTACATGGTATTAAGAACTGGGGTATGTGAACTTTTGATCAGGGTCATTTTAAAATTAGAAAAAGACCCCTGTCTTGTTCTAATTTGTTCTAATTTTCTGTCTTTCCCTCTGTCCCCCCCCCAACCAGTTACTTCAGATGGTCGCCCACCTCTGAGCCTGGATCTGCTCCAAGGTCTCTGTCTGTTAGAAGGAAGTTTTTCCTTGCCACTGTCGCCAAGTGCTTGCTCATGTTGGATTGAGGAGATGTTGGGTCTTCATAAATTGAGTTGAAGACTGTTATCTAGACCTACTTCAAATATAAAGTGTCCTGAGACAACTTTATTGTGCTTTGGTGTCATATAAATAAAATTTGACTTGACTTGACATATCTTTGGGGTTTTACTCACTAAGTAGAAGAAGCTTAAGCTAAAACTAAACTCTGAGGATTGAGTAAGCACACTGATAAGGATGTTGCTTTATAGAAGTGCAAATGTCTGAAAGGAATTCAAAGCATTCAACTAAAGAATACATGACTCTGGCTATGGATTGTCAGTATTTTGCAAAAAAACAGATATGTTTGGACAGAACCAAGATTTTTTATTTAAGAAAATAATCCATTGGTGAAATTGTCAGTCATTTTTATTCTGAGGTGAAGAGGCTTTGTTAGAGTAACTTAGTAAATATGGAAGCAACATGATAAGAACGAAAAAACTTAAACATTTAGCCACTTGGGTAAGTTGGGTTTAATAATAGTACTCTGAATTTGTTTGTCTTGGCTCTTGCGAATGCATTAACTGGGGAATTAAAAAGGATGTAAAATAGGGGCTAAAGAGAAGGGAAGTAGAGTAACATGCACAGTAGACCAATAAACAGCACAGCACACTGTGCATTCTGCTACATATGACAAGAAACGTTTTGTGTAATTAAGTATGTTTGACAGACACTGAGAGTAGACAGAGCTACAGACGTCGAGGTTCGTGCATGAAGCATAATTCCTCTGCAGTTGTTTACTGTGTATAACACAAGAGGCCAGCTTAAGGGCTATTTCCTAGTGTCATTGTTGAACTTGTGAGAAAACAAGCAAAAACAGCATGATGATGTAAGTTAAGGACAAAACATTGGAGTCTCTATATGTCTCAGCAAAAATAATTAACTAAAATTGATAGAAACATTCATAATAAGATGGATGGATGTGTAAGGGACTGTCCCTTCCATGCTGGGCTTCAGTGTGTAAATGACTGGCTCCTCACATTCTGCTCATTTGTCATGCCTGCTCTGCTCAAACCCTTGACATGACTAATGCTGGGCCCTCCCTCCACTCTGATCCAGCAGCCCCCTAGCTCTGGATTAAAAATCCCATTTTGCTGATGTTTACATATTAAAATTGGTAGTTAGGCCACTTCTTCATGTGGAAACAAAAGAGGTCTGCTCCAAAAGTAGCTGATCACCCTGACAATATATTTGTGGAGCCTAAATGAGGACAAGAAGAAAATTTGTAAAATATGCTGATCATTCACGATGATAGGCCTGAATTCTGTCTTTTCTTTTTAATTTGTGTGAAACCTCATATTCTCTGAATCCTGCATGAATGTTATCTGTAAAAGCAAGTTGAGAAAATTTGCACCCAATACATAATCTGAGATCAGACAGTTTGTCCAGATTGCACCAATAACCATATAACAGCTTAAACTATAACTTCATTTTTTATAACCCATTACTTAATGTATTTGATATTATCTAAATTAAATTTTTATACATGTATACTCGACTTTGAGTGTAAACTCCATGTAGTAATAAAAAATAATTTCTTGTGACAAGGAAAAAAATGAAAACAAGAGAACAATTTATGGTAACAAATAAAATTTTATATATATATATATAATACTTGGAATATTAAACAATAAAATGTCCTATGCTGTAACTAATCATATTTAATATATAAAATAATAATAAACTAAAGTAACTTGCACTCTCTGTATTTTATCAACCAGTTACTTTTTTTAAAATGTATTTGAAAAAAAAAATCTCTATTGGCCATTTCACTCATAACTGAGTCATTTTTTACTAGAGTAAATGTCATTTTACCCACCGCTGACAGTAACAGGGACTGGCACAAAGAGAGGATTTAAAAGGGCAGCTGTGCCAGCGGTGCGTGAAGGTATGAGTTTCTGATGGGCGGGTTGGCACTATGTAAAGTAACCACCTGGCATTAGTGTGTGAATGTTTGCATGAATGGGTGAATGCTGACTTGTATTGCAAAAGCACTTTGAATTATCCAAAGATTAGAGAAGTGCAATGCCAGTACAGTCTATTTACCATTTAAAAAATATAGTAGTACAATATGCAGCCCCTGTGGGACAGCTACTTCCGACAGGTGTTGATAATTCTACATGACATGCATGGCTAAACTAATAACAAGATGTAGAGGTACACTACCAGTCAAAAGTTTGGACACACCTTCTCATTAAATGTTTTTCCTTTGTTTTCATGACTATTTACATTGTAGATTCTGACTGAAGGCATCAAAGTTATGAATGAATACATATGGAATTATTTAGTAAACAAAAAAGTGTGAAATAACTCAAAACATGTTTTATATTTTACATTCTTCAAAATAGCCACTCTTTGCTTTGATTACTGCTTTGCACACTCTTGGCATTCTCTCGATGAGCTTCATGAGGTAGTCACTTGAAATGGTTTTACAACGGCCTTGAAGGAGTTCCCAGAGATGCTGAGCACTTGTTGGCCCTTTTGCCTTCACTCTGCTGTCCATCTCATCCCAAACCATCTCGATTGGATTTAGGTCAGGTGACTGTGGAGGCCAGGTCATCTGGCGCAGCACTCCATCACTCTCCTTCTTGGTCATATAGCCCTTACACAGCCTGGAGGTGTGTTTGGGGTCATTGTCCTGTTGAAAAATAAATTATGGTCCAACTAAACACAAACCGGATGGGATGGCATGTTGCTGCAGGATGCTGTGGTAGCCATGCTGGTTTAGTGTGCCTTCAATTTTGAATAAATCCCGAACAGTGTCACTAGCAAAGCACCCCCACATCATCACACCTCCTCCTCCATGCTTCACGGTGGGAACCATGCATATAGAAACCATCCGTTAACCTTTTCTGTGTCGCACGAAGAAACAGCGGGTGGAACCAAAGATCTCAAATTTGGACTCATCAGACCAAAGCATAGATTTCCACTGGTCTAATGTCCATCCCTTGTGTTTCTTGGCCCAAACAAATCTCTTCTGCTTGTTGCTTTTCCTTAGTAGTGGTTTCGTAATAGCTATTTGACCATAAAAGTCTGATTCGCTCAGTCTCCTCTGAACAGTTGATGTAGAGATGTGTCTTCTACAAGAACTCTGTTGCATTTATCTGGGCTCCAATCTGAGGTGCTGTTAACTTGCCATTTCTGAGGCTAGTGACTCAGATGAATTTATCCTCAGCAGCAGAGGTGACTCTTGGTCTTCCTTTCGTGGGGCGGTCCTCATGTGAGCCAGTTTTGTCGTAGCGCTTGATGGTTTTTGCAACTGCACTTGGGGACACATTCAAAGTTTTTGCAATTTTCTGGACTGACTGACCTTCAGTTATTAAAGTAATGATGGACTGTTGGTTCTCTTTACTTAGCTGATTGGTTCTTGCCATAATATGAATTCTAACAGTTGTCAAATATGGCTGTCAGCTGTGTACCAACCTGACTTCTGCACAACACAACTGATGGTCCCAACCCCATTAAGAAGGCAAGAAATT
>JAQMCX010000050.1:6605846-6615902 GCA_029814765.1 Acanthurus leucopareius
CTTTAATTTCACAATCCTCTCCACCGATTGTGTTCTATGTTGCTTCCCTTTCCCCTCCTCGAGCCAGGGTTGTAACACTGTCTCCCTATTATCAGGATTTCGCTTCAATGAAGTGGCAAGGAGAAATTTGAAACGGCATACCATACAAACCATTATAGACAGAGATTCCACTATAGGAGAATGAATGCACTTAAAGCAAGCAGGCAAACGCTTGGTAGCATTCTCTGTTTGTAACTTGTTTACAAGCAATCCAGATTTTTATCAACAAAGCAAAGTTATTGTAAACTTAAATGAAATTTGAACAAATAACAGACAAATAAAAAATAAAAGCAAATTTATTTAGAAAAGATATTATTATTATTGTTGTTGTTGTTGTTGTTGTTGTTGTTGGCAATAAGATATTGAGTTTATTAATTTTTTGCTTTGCAACACAAGGAAACACAATGGAATGAGAAATGCAGCCCATTCATACAAAGAAACAAACAAATACTTAATTTTAAAAAGAACTTGGTGGCACATTTTGTCAGTTTCTTTTTTACTTGTCCATGCATTTGTTACTTCTAGACTTGACTATTGCAATTCCTTATTACCAGGTTTTCCCAATAATTCAAGAGTCTGCAATTGATTCAGAATGCAGCAGCAAGTGTACTAACAAGAACTCAAAAGAGAAAACATAATTCTCTTCTCTTTTGCTTCCTTGCATTGGCTTCCTGGAGATCCAGAATAGAATTCATAATCCATCCCCTCATGTAAAACCCTATGCAGGCCTGCACACATATTGTCCATGCAGGCCTGCAGCGGTTTTGCCCTTGTGGGCCCGTAGCTGTTTCACCCACATGGGCTCTTAGCAGTTTTGCCCACACATGCCTGCAGCGGTTCTGCCCATGCAGGTCCACAGGGGTTTTGCCCACATGAGCCCGCACATGTATTGTCCGCGCGGGCATGCAGGGGTTTTGCCCTCACGGGCCTGCAGCTGTTTTGCTTGGGCTCTTAATGGTTTGGCACTATCATATTTTAGGGATTTTAAAGTACTGTATTTACCAATTAGAACACTGCAGTCTCAGAATGCAGATTTACTTGTGGTTCCAAAGGTTTCCAAAGGTAGAATGGGAGCCAGAGCCTTTAGCTATCAAGCTGCTTACCTGTGGAACAAACTGTCGTCCGGGAGACAGACAGTTGCCCCACATTTGAGAAGAGAACTAAAACATTTCTTTTTGATTAAGCATATAGTCAGGGCTGGCTAAGGCTTGCCTTGGGTCAGCCCTTAGTTATGCTGCAATATAGGCTTAGGCTGCTGGATGGTTCCCAAGACACATGTACTTGTTACCTCTCTCCCTCCTCACCTCATTTTCTTCTCCTCCTTCCCTTTCTCTCCTCCTCTCTTTCTCTCTATTGTCCTTGCATTTGCAGTCTGCCAATGCTTGTTACTGACTCACCACCTTCCCCTGAGTCTTTTCTGCTTTCCTGCTTTGCAGATTCCCTTGCATGATTGTTCTTGGATTGTTCTTGTTCCTGCACTTTCTACTATGATCGTCATGCAGATCTCTCCGTTACATAATTATATAAATATTTTTGTTTTTATTATTATTATCATTATTGTAGTTGTTCACTCACATGTAACCTTCATATTATCATGCACTATAAGTTTTACTAGTTGAATTTATACCACTATAGTATTTGTTGTATCATTTTTTCTGTGCAGCTCTGTCTCCCCCCAACCTCTGTCTTGTTCTCTTATTCAGTCTCGCCCTCTGTCTCTCTCTCTCTCTCTCAACAAAACTCATTCTCCCTCTCTTTAACACTCTATCTTTCCTCCCTCTCTTTTCCTCCCTCTCCCTCCCTTTCTGCTCTTTTTCTCTCTGTCTTTTTCTTGCCCTATCTCTTTCTCTCTCTTACTCTCCCTCTCCCTCTTAAACGGTTAGTTCACACAATGTCCACTCACTACTATGTTGCTAGGGGATCTGGTCAATTTTTTTTTATCCACATAGCCCTTCTGGAGTCTCACTGAGGGAAATAATTCCATGCCATGTTGATACAATCTAAGCCTGCTGTGGCCACAAAGTTAAACATTAAAAAACAACAGAAGAAAATCATAACATGCCTCTATGCTGCTTGTGGTGTCATCCAAGTTTCAGGATGAATCGACCGTCCGATTTCGTAACAGCAACGTTAAAACTGTGTTTTTAGCCAAAATATGCACTGTAGCCTCCTAGATAGGAACCGCGTTCATGTTAGTGCACACATAGTTCAAAAGACAAGACACACACTGCAGCTGTGCCATGTTCTCGCTGATCTTGTGTCTGGTGAGTTTTTTAACTGCATGCGTGCTCCTGGGAGGCTACACGGCTACAGTGGATACTTCCTCCATCATCATAGTAGTAAGTGGAAATATGTGTGAAATTTCAGTTTTCAGGGAACTATCCCTTTAACCCAAACAGTTTGCTGCCCAGCTCTGAGCATGGATCTGTAAAGGAAGTTTTTCCTCACTACTGTCACCAAGTGCTTGCTCATGTGGGGGAATTGCTCTCAATTGTTGGGTCTTCATGAATTGAATTATGGAGTGTGGTCTAGGCCTACTCAACATGTAAAATCTCTTGAAACAACTTTGTGATTGTGATTCGGCGCTGTATGAATAAAATCTGATTTGATTTTATGTGGTTATGTTTACATAGTTCCATACTTCTAACACATTATACCTGGATCTAACAAAAATACAGTACAACTAAAACTAAATAAATAAAAACATAAACTATACTTTTTAGAAAAACTGAAACTAAATCAAAACTAGCAATCAAACTATTTACTAACACTAGATTACATAAATTTTAAAAAACTTTAAATCAAAATAAAACTAAATGAAAATTCAAAGCTATCATAAACTAGCAACAAGATGGTAAAAATTGTTTCTTACACTGCCTTATAGCAGTGGAGCATATGAAAGAGTATTCTCACATCTCAACATAAGTATATAACTCGTTTTTCACATACTCACAGTCCTGATGTATATTCATCTGTCAAAGATAGCTACAGAGACATTTGACCAAAGGATGGAGACAGCTAATCAAGGGCTCAAATAGGCTCTAGAAAGGACATTTTCATAATCTACTACGCAGGAAGCTGATGCGCAGAGAGACTGAGGGAAACACCAAGGAGGACAGTGAGGATGATTACATTTATTAAGAAAACACCATATAAGGAGTAAATACCACACACCATCTGCTGGTACTCAGCTTAGTACATATCCAAAACAGTTATGTGTACCCCTGTAGATGTGTCCTCTCTGAGTAATCTAAGATCTCACTAAGAACTTTGGGTTTTTCTGTTATTTTCTTTTTTCAATACTTTTAGATTTATAAAGTAGTAGAGGTATAGAGTAGAGTCTGCAGACATTTTTACCCTCAAAATTGTCAATTTTCACTGGCACACCTTTCAAATTTACCTCTATTAATGCACATGAAAGTCTTTCAACTGACTCTGCAGGGACCTCTAAAATTTTCTTTGCATTCTGTCTTAACACCTTAAAGAATCATTGCAATGTCTAAACTCGCCTTAACTTCATACCTAAAATAGAAGTGCTTTTATTAGTTTGAGAAAATTGCCTGTCTTATTTATTTTGGCCCCATTTCATCCTTCTTAAAATTAAAAATATGTTAAACTGACCAATCAATTTGTAAGACTTTATATCATGTCTTTTTTGTTGCTCGTCTGCTTCTTATTTAAAGCAAAAGCTTAGTACTGTATCCCTCTTTTACAGTTTTACCTATACCAAGAAACTACAAAATGTTCTTCTGAGCATGTCATTATTACAAGTTTGTTAAAACATTATCAACTGCATGATTTGTTTTTTATATTGTGAAGCACCATTGAGTATGATAGAAACTGGAGAGATGTAAGGATCTAGTTAACTAGGAGTCTCCCCTTACTGGAGGAAATTTTGCTTCTCCAATTTCAGATGTACAACTTTTTAGCACCAGTGATGAGGTTGTAAGTGTGTTCCTGGTTCGCAGCTCATCACTAGAGCAGTTCACAGGGTCGAAAGAGACCCTGCTAGGATCAGGGCAGTAAAAGGTAACACTAGGCACTACCAGTTGCTCTAGTAACAGGTTCATGCTTCAGCATAAGGCAGATGATATTGCTCTTCCCTCTTGTTACACCGTTTGGCTACAATTGCCAGGTACAGCACCAGTAGAATTAGCCAGTAGCAGGCATAGAGTATGGTCCCTGCTATCAACAAGGCTTTCTCAGTCTCACTGAATGGCTCCTGTGTTTCACAGTAGACTGTGTATACCACACCTCCAAGCAGCACCATAGCCCAGACTGTAACAGGCACAGCACCGATGAAGTTGACCACAATCTTCCTGCGGCCAGAAGTGCCCCATCCAGCTTTGTTGATGGTAAGCAAGGCAAATATTTTAGCAGGGAGCAAGCTGGACATGTAGAGCAGAGAATAGAGTGACATGAAGATCATGACCAGGCTGCCACGCAGGAAACAGGCATAGGTGGCCTTTACCATCCCAACCAGTTGGACTGTCAGTAAAAAGAGCAGGATGTTCCATAGCCTTCCACGGTAGAAGAGGTGGATGACAGTGGCAACCAAGAAGAATGGGAAGAAGCCAGTGACCACAGACTCATAGGTCATCCAGAGGCTGTGTTTGTGGAACCACAGGGCGTTGTAGAGCCATTCCCGGAAATAAGACTTGCTCCATCTTGTCTGCTGGTTGAGCCAACGCAAATACTGGGTTGGCGTTTCAGTCTGGCACTGGGATCGTGCAGTGAATTTTGTCTTGTATCCAAAGCTCAAAACTCGATTGGTAAGGTGGCGGTCATCACCAAAGCTGCATTTGGAGCCAAGGAATGTCTGGTGGTACCAGGGCTCCAAAAAGCGCTGGAGTAAGGAGCTTCTGTACATCCCCAAAGGACCGCTGATACACTGGACACAACCAAAGTAGGACTGGCAGGCCCGCTCAATGTTGAAGGCCATCCAATAGCGCACACTGCTTAGAAAAGAAATCCACGAGTCATACTTGTTAAGGATCTAGAAAACAGAAAAGTGTAGGAAATTCGTCAAAAAAAATTCTGCCAGGAATAATAGGAATACATCATGAGTTAACTGTTCTTTTATAGCATTCATTAAGCTTACATCCACTTCCCTTGGTGAGTTTGTAAGTTGACTTACAAAAAAAACTTTTAGTCTTGAGCCTTTGTTATATTTGTCATTTCTTTTATTTTTTTACCTGCACATCTCCACCAACCCCTCCTACCATTGGGTCTTCCTCAAGAATCTTCAGCATTTCTATTGTACATGCAGG
The DNA here is from genome assembly GCA_029814765.1 of Acanthurus leucopareius. NCBI lineage: Eukaryota > Metazoa > Chordata > Actinopteri > Acanthuriformes > Acanthuridae > Acanthurus > Acanthurus leucopareius. The sequence continues at coordinate 6,611,156 of JAQMCX010000050.1, forward strand.
GTCTAGAACTGTGTCTGAGTCACACACCTGAAAAAAGATACAGCATGCACACAGGGTACAGAAACGGTGAGGGTCACAAACAGACTCAAAAATATACAGCATTGAACATATAAAACTGCAAGTGTTGCACACCACTTAGTAGAATTAATGCTAAAATCTATAAGAGAAATGAGAGGCTGTTATTCCTAAAGAACAAATCACATCATAAGATGTCTTACGACACTTTACTATAGAGTAGGTCTAGAACACACTCCATCATTTAATTAATAAAAGCATAATAATTGGAAGAAAATCCCACATAAGTGAGCACATTGCAATGGTGTAAAGGAAAAAGTTCCTTTTAACAGGCAGGAACCTTGGAACAGAACTTGGCTCAGATGTAAGCAGCCATGTAAGCCAACCAGTTGAGGGAGACAGAGAGAGAGAGAGAGAGCTTGGCAGAGAAGTAGAGCAAGATAGATAGTGTGTATCTGTGTCCTATAGGGCTAAGTGCTATAACTTTAAAACTACTTTCATAATACAAGTACAATACTGTCAATTCAGTCTTCTCAATAGAGCCATGACTCTCTGTCAGCCATTGTATAATGCTGAAAAGAAATCTGGGGTTGTTCTTTTCTTCCTCTCTGCAGGTCAGAACAAAACAGGAATTATTAATATTATATTACATTGAAAGTCTGACTCACAAATACTATTCCCTTTACATATGCTTCGATACACTCACTCCTTAAATTATCATAAAGTTTTTGCACCTTCTGTCATCAAGTGCTTGCCAGCAGAAAAAGTGTCATTAAATAAGTTTTATTGTGACCTTGTGCTGTATGAGTAAAGTTGACTTGACATCACTAAACTGCGCTGTTAGCATTCATGGGATGCAAACATTTTTTTCATTTCCTGTTTTAAATGTATTTATTTCAAAGGAAAGTTGACATTAGTACACATCAGCACAGAGGCATGGCAGATATCAGATCAGTGATACAGCTGACTCAAATAATCTGCTTAGAGTGTGTAGGTCAATATAACTGGGTCTCCATTAATGGCTTTTAGTAATGTGATTTAACTTGGCTACTGCTATACACATGAGCTACCCCTATTTTTTAAAGTTTTATTGATGTTTAGTGCAAATAATTTAGTGTGGAGCTTGATGCCAAGTTCTCTATTAATAAAGAAAAATGTGTGGGGCAATGAAAAACTTCTGAAATCAAGGCATCATCTAAACAAAATGATAAAAAAAGAAAAGGTGTCCTTTTAGCAGAGGCTAAAAGCCACAGAGCTCCAAAAATTGCACACAGTAACCTGACAAAATAACAATATTTTTCTTGGGCGATAAAAGGTAAATGGACTACTTATTCAGTGCTTTTAGTGCTTTACATAATGTGCCAATAAATTGACATATGTTGACCACAATTAAGACTAGCTTGTCACCATGTCTTTAGCTAATGAGGATCCCTGATAAACAATTAACAATAATCAATACTCAATGGTCAACTTCCGTAACTAGGGCTCGTCTTGCTTTTATCTTTCTACACAAATCAGGTATTGATTAAGTTTTAAAGAAGGGTTTTCTTTTCTTACTGTTTGATCATTTCAATTTTGAGAAAGAGGTTTGGTGCCATGAGAAAAAATACATCTATCAGTCTCTATACATCTTCCCTGCTAGTGACATGCCCAAGTCTTTTAAATTTTGTATCTGTATTTTGTAATACAGGCTATTCAATAGAAAATATGAAGTCCCAAGCCCAAACCAAGCCTACCATCATCTGAGTTATTTTCTCAAACTTGACAAAGCTAGCTAGCTAATTCTAGCTTTGCAAGATGGCTGGACTGCTGAGATTTTGAGTCCAAAATCTTGCAGGTCTGAAAAGCTCCAACTAGATTCATTTGTCTGTGTCATGTATCTGATCAGAATATGACCAGACCACTCCAGGTCCTTTATAGAGAAAGAGGTGGTAGCTATGGGCATGGTTTAGTTTAGACAAAAGCAAGAAGCGGCTACAAGCTTGTAAACAATGGCAGCTGCTGAAGAGATAGGTGTGGATCAGAACTGGACAACATTTCCTCATAAAAAGAAGAGCAAAGAACTTCACTAAAGGCTTTTCTTGATGGAGAAGATGTTTTTTTGTTTTTTCCTGACTGGCTTCGGCAAGAATAATGAATGTGACAGGCAGAACATTTGTCCAATCACCTTCCAACTTTTTTTTTTTTTAAACAACCTGCCCCTTATAAATGCTGTCTGTGGGCTGTTTCCCAGATGGACATGTGAAATATATCTTATGGATATGTAAAACATTCCATCTGGCGTGTCAAGTTAAAGCTACTTCAAAGCCAGGGACATTATACAGTTGTTGTCAGTAGAAGTGCTCCCTATGATGAATGAAAAAGTTTTCAGTGAAGTAGCCCTACAAGTCAGATTTATTTTTCCTGAAACAATTCATACTTTAAGTCTTCTATCTTAATTTTTTTACATGGTCCTAATTCTTTTCTTTACTGTTTCAATGCAAATACATTCATTACATTTCTATGTTCTTACCTGCACATAATCCACACTGTTCCCCAGTGCTTTAAAAGCAGTGTACATCACCTCTCTTTTTCCTCCCCATTCCTGCATGATACAGGAGTAGCGGCAGCCTCTGACCAACCGAGCTACACGTGCTGCCTCTTCCTTGTGCACTGTGCTCTTTCCTCCAACCCCTACTCCTCCACCTCCAATCCCATCACTGTGGTAATTTCCTTTCCACACCATACTGCCAGCCTGGTCAGCCCCGCCCATCACCTCCTGGAAAATGTCCATCATATAGCGATCCTCTGGCCGGTTGCCGTCCACCACCAGCACCACCTTTAGGCCGGGGAAGGAGATCCGGCGGATGCTGCGCAGGCACTTCCTCAGGTAGTCTGGGTCTTCCTGGTAGGCAGCGATGCAAAGGGCAACGGAACGACGGAGATGCTGAGGCCGGGCAGGACTTCTCATTCGCCGATGCTCCAGGAAGGCAAAAAGGCTCTGGAGGAGGAGGTGAAGGGAGAGGAAGGCACCATAGAGGCCAAAGGAGAGGTGATGCTGCTCAGTATGAATTAACTGGTAGCCTTTACAACAAAGAAGCACAGTGATAACAAGTTAAAAAAAACATAATCATCAAGTGTTTTGATTCCTATGTACTTGTTTTTTATGTGTATTGTTTATATTTACAGTCTAACCTGTAATGTAGGCTAACAGGATTGTGAAGAGGACCACCGCAGCAAAAAGGGTGGTAACCACAATGTTCAGCGCATTCCTGCAGTGAGAGGGCATCTGGAAGTTGAGAAAAAAAAAAACTGTGAGAGTGTGAACTGTGTTTGAATTGGTCTTCACTAAAAGACAATCAGCAATGTCTCTAAGTAAATTACACAATTAGCTTCTTAGATCCATGTATATGGACATAAATGTGAGGAAATTGAGTGTGTTAATTAGTATAAGTGAATTGCCCATTGACACAGTTATACATGTCAGGTAAGACAGAGAGATGGGTCATTTTAGGACTATTGAAGTCTCTTGCAGATAGAATGTGTTTCTCTTTATTAGTTGTCTCTACAGAGACACCATCGTTGGTTACTTGTACTGAGCCGCCAGAGGCACAAGACAAAATACCAACTGCCCTCTGAGGGACTGGCCTACTACTACTATTACTGACACTGCTTCCTTTACTAATGCTACTAATACAATTATTAGCACTTACACTATTATTATTTTGTTGTTGATACAGTTTTACCAATACTGCTACTATTGTTGCTGCCATGACTACCACTATTCCAGCTACAATACTATTACCACCAAAAACTGGTGCTACTAATTCTCTTGCTAACCACTAGGAGGAAAGAAAGGTATTTCTCCTACTGATATCACTGCTTTTACTGTAGTAAGTACAAATAATATTACATCTACCTTACTATAATCACACAAGCACATATTGTACAGAACTCTTTTCTCAGATTTGAGAGAGACTTGATATTTTTTATTATATTTATCATAATTACCTTATTATTATCACCCCCCTCCCATGAGCCGCTCTGGTGCTCCCTCCTTCCCTCTCTTTAGGTTAAAAGCTTTAATTAAAGGCCATCTGGGGTTTGGCCAATGTTCAGGACCAGATGAGATGGAGGAACAATTTGGTCCTTTCATTTGCGAAACAACCCCCTGTCTCCTCACCCTCCCACCTAGCGCTAACTCCACCACCACAACTCACCCTCACCTGGCTAGGCCCACACAGGAGAGACAGACTGATATTCATGTTATTACATTCAGCTCTGTGGAGTACACTAGAACCGATAGATTTATCCTCTGCCTCTCTCTATGCAGATGTACAGATTTACATCCTGGCACTGAATCACATTTTCTCCACAAATCTACAATCTACACTACCAGTCAAAAGTTTGGACACACCTTCTCATTCAATGTTTTTTCCTTATTTTTACTTCTTTCTACATTGTAGATACATACTGAAGACATCAAATATATGCAGCAAGATACATAGAATTATGTAGCAAAGAAAAAGGTGTTAAATAACTCTAAGTATGTTTTATGTTTTAGATTCCTCATCGTAGCCACCCTTTGACCAGAAATGGTTTTCACTTCACAGGTGTGCCTTGTCAGGATTAATTTGTGGAATTTCTTGCCTTCTTAATGGGGTTGGGACCATAATTTGTGTTGTGCAGAAGTCAGGTTGGTACACAGCTGACAGCCCTATTTGACAACTGTTAGAATTCATATTATGGCAAG
>JAQMCX010000050.1:6629283-6642403 GCA_029814765.1 Acanthurus leucopareius
GGATGAGAAGTGAAACGTCTTCCCAAAACTCAACATAGTCCAGTTGCCTTGTTTTTTTTGACTCTTCAAGATAATCAAAGACAACAAACCAAGAGCCTCTATTTTGTATTGTTTCTGTTAACTTGTATTTCTCTATTATATTATTTACGTTTCTATCCCTGCGCCACTTTAGGGTAAAGTGGTTCTTCTCTATACAAGGGAGTCACATGCACAGTTTGGGTAGTGTATGTTAAGACGAAAATGGTGTGTATGGATGTTTGTGGCGGTTGTCACCTGTGGAATAAATAGAAGTCAAGTAAAGGGAACTAAACGTCGTGTTTATTGAGTTGAAGTCAACAGTTTCTAGCTCAATAATAAATGGAAAATAACTTTTTATGTATCTTATGGTTTTGCGGCTTGTCAAAATATATAATCACCTAAATAAATGTAATGTAATGCTCTTTTTCCCTAGATATTCTTTGAGAGTGCAAGGCACTCCCTCAGAGTCAAAAATTTTAACCCCTAACATACACAAAGCTGGACACTCATGACAGCTATTTTCTCTTTATGTCTCAAAAGACTGTCCTGGCCTGAAAAAATTTGATGAATCACTGGATGTGACTTAGTGAGTCATCAAGAATATCAGTCTGTGCCACAACTGCAAAAATTAACATACTTATGCAAAAACACACCTGGGTCACACCTTAGCCTTCAAATTTGCCACACCCATTTTCTTCTACGTACATCCCCTTTTTGTCTAAATGAAAAAAAACTTTATGTCCTCTTAACATAATTGGTGCAAAGCTCCTCTCTTTTAGCGCATTTTCTGCCCATCACTGCTCACAGGACTCTACGAGTGCTTTCTGAAATTGCAAATAGCCAGTGACTGGAAGCAAACCAAAGCAGGGCCAAACATTCTTTTGTTCAGCATTTACTCAAACAGGCTAGTCAATTAAATAAAACCTTCCATTTACAAATGACAGACTGGCAAAAAGTAAATCTTGGCCACTTAGGCGTTCAATACAAACACAGAGGCTCTCTGGATGTCTGTGCAGTAAACTGCGGTTCTATCCAATCTCTCAGCAAGGATATAAACCCCCTGATTGTCTAAGGGAAGTGGTACGATGGCAGTCTGGCAGATAAAACCAGAGCATGGAAAGAAAAACAAACAGACAAACAGGGTTTTCTGTCAGGGAAAAGTTCTGATACACAGGGTTCCTTCTTTACAGAGTTACATGAGAAATAAGCCTCCACTGTGCCTTTTGTGTTGTGGTAGTTGCACTCTGATAACTTTATACTACAGAAAAATATAGACAGACATCAATTACTAATAAAACAGCATGTATAACCACTCAAACAAATGTTAATTGCTAGGTTAAATTTGGACACAGAATTCCTTCATAAAAAAACTGTAATGCACCCATTTTCCTTCAATACAGAAAAACAAAGTTCTTTCTCACACTCAAACTTATCATATGCTTTATGTAATAAAACATTTTAAAGCATAAATTTAACTGATTGGGGGTTCTGTGGCCTAATTATTGTCAGTTTTATAGGTGATGCCAAAAGACTCAATAAGCCAATCTGCAAGGCTAGTGGTGTGGATGTGGTGACAAAAAGGAGGATAATGTTCCAGTTGTGTGTCATCTTGGACACCATATCCCACTTGCGCCTTTATGTCTTTGTGTGAGCCCAGTTTGCAATATTTTTGGTTTTACATATGAAAAAACCAAAAAAATGTAAGTTGTATTTTGATGTATAATATTCCTCCATAAACATCAAAATACAACTGCACACCCACTAAAATCAAGTTTCTTTATCCAAAATTATGACAAACTGAAATACCTAATTAAAGCTGCTGCCCAGCAATGGGTTTCAATTTGTCTGCAAACAGCAGACAAATTGGAACATGATGAACAACTACATATAAAATGTTGTGCTTTCTGCATCATAAAACATTTGGACCCATGAGCTCAAACATTAAAGGCAAGTCACATGAGCCACATGCCAAGTGAGAAAATGAAGGATGGCTTCACACAATGACTGTGCCAACCACCAGGGTGCACAACATCAGTTGTCTGTACATGGAAAGGTAGATTTCAAACTGCTTTTAAAATTCAGTTATTAAGACAAAATGCTGAGAATTTGCTTACTTTATCTAGACAGCACAGAGATGTTGATCATTTGTTTTTACAAAGACTGTTTTGCTACGTAAGTGAAAAGCTGATGATTAAAATGCTATGCTTTATGAGTGCAACAGCAGAATAAATTCAAAAGTTTTAAAAAATCAGTTTTTGAGATTAAGTTGTGCAGCTATGGGTCAAGGCTGGACATTTTTAGCAGCAAGCACCAGACAATTTAGAAGAGAATGAAGAACTATGCATTAAAATGTGCTTTCTGCATGACAACAGGATAGAATTCATAACCTCAAACACCAAGAGCAAGTCACTATACCAGTGAGCTACATGCCAAGTGAAATGCTAGATGGCTTCACACTATGGCTGAGCCAACAACCAGGGTGCAGGCAGTCAGTGCTTGGAAAGTTTCCGTTTTTGAGGTAAAAATTCAGAGATTTTCACAATTAACTGCCATGACAGCAAAATTATGTCAATTTTTTTTCATGAACCTTGAAGATAACAAGAATTTTCAAGAATATGTTGACAGCAACATTTTAAGTAAAACATTTTGATGCACTGCAGGTTCAGTTTTTGATAAATCAAAAAAAGTGTAAATTGTTTGTGTAGGACTGTCTGAAGATGCCTTGTAGCGAGTTTGGTGATGATTGAGCCAAAAATTTGAGAGGACATAAGTTTAATAAGTTTTGCAGTTCTTGATTAAAACAGAGTAAGGAACTTCATACTGTAATTTGTACCATATTGAGAAGTACAAAAGTTTCTTCACAATTAAGAATACATCTTGATTTGAGTTGCAAAGCAGTACACATTTTAATTTGGACGTTTGCTAAATTATCAGGCCTATTGGCTTGTGTTAGCAACTGATGAAGTCTGCGTAGGACTGGACTGGCCAAGTATGGTTTATTTTCATGCATGGGAAGGCAGACTTTGCTGTGGGAGGAGGAGTAGGAGGAAGAAAAGGAACAAAGGAAGAAGAAGAAGAAGAAGAAGAAGAAGAAGAAGAAGAAGAAGACTGACAAATCCCAGAGGGACCAGCAGCCTGGCTGCCCAGCCCCTAATTAACTCACTGGAAATCCTTAATTCAAAGTTGACAAAAACCCATCTACAGTTTTAACAGTCACTAATGTGGTTTAAAAAATCATTTCAGAGGGTTAAAGGTGAAGTAATTGTGTGTTTTAAGAGAATAAAAGGTGGAGTGGAGGAACAGAGCTGCTTTTCACCAGAATACAACTGTTAAGCATAGGGAAGCTCTGAAGGATAGAGCCTGGGGCTGATCTGTAGATACAGTAGGATTAAAAATCCAGTCACCCTCTGGTCTTGAGCCCTGGTACTTGGCTTACTTGATGAATACAGTCTTCCAATCAGTGAAGTTAAATGACAACCCCATTTTGCAAACATACTTAATAGTATGATAATTTCACTCAATGTTTCAAATTTATAATTTTTTTCTGTGCAATATCCTAGGAATGATTAAATCTTGCTATATTGCTGACGTTTTCGACATTTTGGTCACATCATGTGATACAGGATAAGATAAATAGATTTGCCATTACATATCACTTGTGTGCAGATTATACAATCAAGAATCAGATTATTAGTAACCCTTTTTTTTCTTTCTTTTTTTTTTTTTTTTATTAAGCTAGGCTATTTTTTCCACTGCTTCCAGTTTCTGTCAAAGCCTTCATGCTTTAACAGTTAACAGAGTGATACTGATATAGTTTAAGCCAGGAGATGTGGCCTTGGTCTCTGCAAACAGTGATATTGCTTTGATTTTTGTCTAAAATATGAAAAAATAAAGTTAAACAAATAAGGAGAGTGGTATGGCTCTTTTTTGCTGATCCATCCTTTTAAGTGAAACATGGAGCCTTATGTATGCAAGTGTGAATTTGGTTTTTAAAGCTATGTTCTTTTTATGGGGGTCAGGGAATTTTGATCATTTCAAGGACGCCCTTACAAGTCTGGTCATACAATTATGTGTGTGAGAAAAAAACTGCAGATGATGCTCACCCATAGCTCTGGTTGCCCTCATTAGGACCTCTCCTACTTTGAGGCGGGTTTCCAGGGAATGATCCTTGTTGGATGTAGAGAGGAAAGGACCATGTTGGAAGTCTTTTAAGAGGCTTCCTAGAATCCTATCCGGGTAGGTATCAGCCAATGTAGCCAGACCTAAAGACAGTTAATACTCACTTACACTTAAAAGCAGATGGATTGACAAATAAGGTTACCCCAACAAGGTTTTTTGGGGCTAATTACAGATTGCTGAGAGCAGTATTGATCAATCACCATTCACTGGGTGTATCTGAAGCTTTAAAAGTCTTTTTATCATTAACTTATTTCATAAATCTTGATGATTTGTCAGAGTCCTCCCAACTATTCAGCTTGTGGTATATCTCAATCAATTAATCAATCTATCCATCAATTATTCCACTCACCCAACAACAGCAGAACAATCAGGGCTGACAACTGTTTCAACTAGGCAGTTTAAATGATCAGTTTCTATTTCTACCTCACATCACATCTGGCAAAGCTGTACCATTAATATTACCTTGAATAGCTGACAGGTAGATGAAAGAGTCTTCATGCTCCAAGTTTTCTAAGAAGAGCTGGGGAAGACATAACATCAGCATGATTAATTAAAACATAAATTGGTCTATAGTAATACAAGTCCTTTACTTAAAAATTCTGCAACTTCTGTGTGGGGAAAAACATTAAAAATATCACCACTATAAATCTTATCATAAGAAAAGGGAAAACATATTATTGAAAACATTATTGAAAACATGCAACCACTATCAAAGGGAATAATCCAAACATTATCCCAGATACTATAAGAGAGCTTTGAAGATACAGGTTTGATTGTGCAAAGGGAATAAGGGGTGTGTGTTTTAGACAACCATCTCCTGAGGCAGATGGGGGAACAGAACATTAATGGGTGGCCCAAACAATAATGGTGAACTCAACCCACCCATGACACACAGGGGAAAAAAAAATCAATAAAAGGGGTTTCTACTGTAACAATGGGGTGTTGAAGAATATCTAAGAAGTACACGGGGGGGGGGGTTGATTACAGAGAATACTAGATGAGTTGTTATCCTTTTTAACAAGTCCCTTGAGCACACCATTGTTTCTCTGTTGCTCCCATGGGGTATGACGTTCATCTGCCACATTTATTATAAATGTTTGCTCCTGGAGTTTGCTCAAATGCAGCCATTCTAAAAGCTAAACCTCTTAAGTTTAAAGTTAAAACAGAAAATGAAGTCAAATCTATTAAGGTTAGTACAGAGAATAAACTGAGGTATAAAGAGAGGTTTAAATTAAATTAATTTTTGTTCTCTTTTCAACATTTTATTTTAATCTCATAAATCATGTTAAATCATTCAGTTATTTTACACTTTTTCTTTTATTAGTTAAACTTCCATTTTCTTATATATGTTAAATGAGAAGTACACAAAACATGAATGCATACACATTTCATAAAATAAGGCCTTGTGGGTAAAAAAAAACCAAACAAACAAAAAAAAACATTGAGGGAGAAGAAAACCACACACACATAATCTCACAAGAGATTTAAAATAATCTTTACCTTAACATTTTGTTTAAGGCATAGCTAACAACCATGGTGTCCATATATCAAAAGAAATGTATATTTTTATCTGTATTTTTACTGTGCCATTGCTCTGAGTTAGGGGCTTGTGGTTGCAACCACAGAATTTTTGATGGGGTTTTTTTTTGTTTATTTGTTTTTTCCTGCTTATTAAAAAGGCATTTTTTATAACTAAATTTTTTACCATTTTGATTCAATAAATTTAATTCCTTACCTAATTTTAAGCTTACTTTGAGGTTTGGTAAAACTTGAGTTAATCCATGACTTAACTGGATTTAAAGCAAATTTCATTTGCCTCCTGAGCCACAGGGGCCACCAAAGAGAACTCTGTCACATTATTAGAAGCGGGGTCATGATTCCATCCAATGAGACATTTTGTGTCAAGTTTTATCATGAAATCCGTGTAAATTCCTCAGTTACAGCCAAAAACATGTTTTCGAGGTCACAGTGACATTGTTCTTTGATGACCAAATGCTGATTGCTTCTTCCTTGGGTTTAAGTTGTGTTGTGCTGCTGGATGTAATTAAATGTAATTAAACAACATGGCTGAAATATTGTGCTCAGGCAATTTAAACCTACATGAGGGCACAGTGTCCTTGACCTTAACCCCCAAAATTTAACCAGTTTTTTGATTTTAAGTGGTTGTTTATTCCAAATTTAAGGCAATTCCCTTTGAGGTGTTCCTGACATATTTTGTGAAAACGGGCAGACAAAAAGACAGACAGGGAACCTGAAAATAAGGCTCTGGCCACAGCTGCTGCCAGTAAAATACAAAAAAAAGACAGTATGACAGTATAAAGAGGCTTTAATTTTTTTTTTTTAAATTGTTGTTGTCAATACAGCCCCAACCATTAACATTCTATAGAAGACATGACTGCCACTAGATGTCTCAATAGAACACCGGTATCTCAAACCAAATAAATGGGCACATCAGCTACACCTCCCTAACCAGAAATATCCAATTTTTTCGCCTCTCTGTAGAAACCTGTAGAAACCTTTGGTATAGGTAGAAAATTCATGAAATAGATCAAGCTCATATGTGACCATCCCAAAGCAAATGTTCTTACTAATGGTGTCATCTACCATTCATTTGACCTCGAGAGGGCCATCCAACAGGCTAAATCATCCCACTAGAGAAATACACATTCAGTTTTCGTACATCTACAATTGGTCTGGAGAAGAGTTGGGCTGAGTTCCAAGGTTAACCCCCATTTCCATTTGCATGCAGGAATTTGGTCAAAGCCAGACAGGGCCTGTATGTATTTTCCTCTCTTTCTGCCCTGTCTCCCCCTCGTCCCTCTTGTGAGGCTCCTCAGGTGTCAACAATCAGATGAGATCAAGCTGAGGGACCTGGCTGTGCAGCCCAATTGGCCCCTGTGAGGAGGATCCTCTGACCCTCCCTGCTTTGTTCTGCTTGAGCTGTGTTGTGCTGCTTGATTTGTCTCATGTGGTTTGACTTGTTAGAACTGCTTTGAGTTTTGGTTAAGAGTGGAGGGAGGGAGGGAGGAGGACAGGAAAGCTGGGGTATCCCTGCAAATTTTGTACACATGTAGTTATCCCCTTCATTTAGACACAATAGGTTAGTGATTGGTGACTCCTTATACGTTTTGCACATCTCTTTTTTCAGATAAGTTAGTCTAGTCTTGTTTTATGACTTTTTGTTTTAGAAACAGTCATTCAGTTAGGCCCTAATCTAGCTTATTGATTTCATTTTATTTGGCAAAGCATCCTGGTTCCATTCTCCCCCACTATTTCAAGAATCTTGCTTTGACACCACATGACCTAAGAAATTAAAAGCTTGTTTTTTCGCACCTACAGTTTTGGTCCTTCACTTTATTTAATAAACCTAAAGCTCTGAACTGGCAAAGAACCATTCTTTTGGAAGCTGTGTCAACGAAAAGGCTCTGGTTCATATGTTGTGGAGCTTTCCAAAAGTACAGGAGTTTTTAGTTAACAATCCATGATTATTAGGGTTCAAACCACTAAGGGTTTATAATGGGTCCAAGTATGAAGTACCAGAACCCTATTGTTTTTGTTTGTATAATTATCATTATTATTTTATTTTTATTAGAGCTCAAAGCCCAAAGAGGTCAGAATCCTTCTAAGACTCACCTGGTTTGCTAGGGTTCAAACTCAAAGGAGTTGAAAAATGGAAATGATTCTTAATGACCATGTGCCATACTTAAATTAACTCCTTCCACCAATTTTTTTCTTAACTACTTGAAATTATGTTAGGGCACACTTGAGATGTTTGTGATGAAATCTATTAAAAGCTTTGATTTTTGAATAACAGTGTGGCTGTGGCCAGCACCAATCTGAAGTATTTCGCCATAAAAATCAAAATTGTTCTTGAGAGTGAAGAAATCAGCATAATCTCCCCAAACATTTGTTGAACTTGTTGAATATTAATATCTGATATACATGTGAGGATTGGGCAAGGTCTAATGGCTCATCAGTGCCCTCTACAAAATTTAAAAAAGTTGCTCTCAGTGTGCTTCCCCTAGATGTACAAAATTCAGTAGGCTCATGTGCCGTGTCAAGGCCCACAAAAATATCTCTTTGAGGCATGGACTAGACCCCACAGTAAGTCAGCCATTTTAAATTTACAGAGCAATTTTTGCATATTTTTTGCAATTTCAACATGTTGTATTTTAACAAACTCCTCCCAGAGATTTTGTTGGAATGACTAGAAATTTCATTTATATACTTAAAAAGACCATTGTCATCAAAAGCTTTTGTCTGTGATCAATGAAGTGGCCGTGGCGTGGCTGGACAAGGACAGAGCTCAATAAATGTATTGTGCCAGAAAAAGCTCTCAGCAAAATTTCACCTTCAGTCAAATCATTTAAAAAGCAAACACTACCATACCTTGTCATATCCTTTTCTACCATACATTATTGCATGCATGCAGGCACACACACACACACAACTACACCTAAAAATGAAATTAATTTTGTGGATGGAATACACATGGTAATTAATGTTTGGAGGACTGTTTGTCTTTCAACCACTTTTTGATATTAACTTTAAACAAAGAAAGTCAATTCACCAGTTTGGAGAAAGATCTCTTGGCACGGAATGCATGTTATAGATAATAATAAGTGTTATACCAATTAAGAGCCACGCCCATGATGCCCCTTTGTAGCTACCATGAGTGAACCCTGTACTGTGTACAGTCTGGGGCTACTGGAACCCCTTCCCGATGGATACCGAGGGTGCAAGGGCCTGTTTAATTGATCTTTGTTCTTACTTCTTAAATGGTCCGCAGGGACGAGGCAAACGAGCAGATGATACCATAGAAATTAAATAGGTTTGTACATGTTCACTGCTGACTGAAAGGGAAATCTGCTTTACTTTGTGAATGTATAGCGAGGGAAGAGGCAAGAGAGGGAACTGTAGACAAAATAACACAAGTAGTGAAGTCTTCACTGATTGTTGAGTTTGGTTAGAGGCTAAACTGAACAGAAACATATACATGCAAGTACCTTTTAACACATGGAGGGGCAATCATTTTACAAGGAGGGACGCACATGCACTGACATGCACGCTCAAATGGTTACCATAACAAAAGACAAAGAAATTACAACACATACAGAGGAAGTGTGACTTCATTCTCTGCTTAGCACCATATTACTTCACCGTATCTCTGCGTAGCAAATAGTTGTGTGCTGCTGTACTAATATTTTAATTGTAATGTTTAAACTTTTAAGGTTTGCTCACAATTATGATGTAGTTTGGCTGTAGCCTAACTTAAGCTATTTATTTCTGTCACTCATTCACGTTTAAAAAATCAAAACAGCAGTGTTCATTTGTAAAGACTCTCTTGTTGTATAAAACATAATAAAATGTCTTAAGCTTTTGCTTGGCACAGAGCTTATTTTTGGCAATAATTCAAATCAATGGAAAAATCCCGTTGGCTTTTTGTGGTGGGAACTTTTAGACACCTGCAATTATATATTATCTCCAAAGCATTCTAAAAACTTGCTTTCCAATTAATAACCATATATTCAATACCAAACAAGCTTGCTATGTGAAGATGTCTACAACCAAAGGCTACACTGATCAAAAAGACTACTAGAGATGTCCTTACTCTTCTTTCGTGTGCACTTTTTTACACTCTGTTAGATTTTAATCTCAACTTGTTACACCTTATAACATATTCAATACAAATACCTCCCACACATAATCCTGCAAATGAAACAGAGGCTTGAATCTATACAGGCATTATCCCCAGACACACATACACACATGCCTGACACAGACTTCACAATTTCTTAGAGTGTATGTACCCTTCTGCATGGCATAATTTGGGTACACTTTCCCATTACATGTAATCAACCATATTTTAAACAAAGACACATGTTCTCAGAAAAATACCCATAAAACTTGTTCATCAAAAAAATTCTGAGCTTCAAAACTGACTGAATGTGAACACATGGACACAAAAGCCAAAGTAATTAACAAAGCAACCCACCACAAGGACTTTCTGCTTGGCCTTGGCAGCTTCTGGGTTTCCATTTTGCACCATTTGGGTTAAGATTCTCAGGGCAATGGCTCTGGTTGGCACATCTGGGTCACATGCCTCTAAGAGCCAATCAGAAAAGGCCTTGGTAGAGTTAAGGACTTCATTGGAAGAGTTTCTCCTTCCACCTTCTGAACCTTTTCCTGCTGAAGAACCTTTACAGGACACCGGACCTGTGATTTTGGTGTTGCTTGGTGAATTCCTGATTGAGGGAGAAGAATTAGGACTACTCTGTATGTTGTTTGCTTCATTTTGCTTCATTTGTTTTTTCCTCAGAGCAGGATTTCTGGAGTGTTGAGCTGCAGCTGTAAGGTTTTCAGGCCGGTAAGCACCATAAGTGGCAATAACAGCTCTGAGGTTGTTTGCCAGCTCCTGGATAACCACTTCAGAGTGCATCTGGGACAGCATTTCCAGTGAGGGGAGAAGCCTCGCCAGAGAAGAGTAGTCTTCTGCATTAAGCTGTAATTTTAAAGAGAGGAGGGGGTGACTGGAAGAGAGCAGTGTCTGCTTACCACCATTTCTGATAAATTTCTTGAAGGCAACCTTGAATAACATATATTTGACATTTAAGATGCTTTCAGACAGTCAGTACTTAACTATTGTAGCTACCACATGAGACATCAATGTTCTGTATTTTTGAATCCATGGCACCTGAGAAAAGATTCATCAGTGCAGCTACTGGACCCCGCTAACAACCTTTACTGTGCCCTTCATGTGGCCTATCATCACTGAAGTTGATGAAGTTATAATTACTGCACAAATACCAGTAAACTAGTTCCTCCATAATTGCTCTGTGGAACACTGTGTACCGGTCACTGGTTAAGTGTTAGTTTAACCAGTGCCACTACAAGATAACTGTTAAATCAATCTAACCCTTATTAGTGGTTCACAGTCAAAATCCAGTCTCCCATAAGTGTATTATTGTGCTCTTACTTTTTTAGTGATAACTCTCATCATATTAAACAGCTTTGTGAGTGCACTGGGATCTGGCTGTACCTCCACTACAGATAAGTAGGAGAGAGGTAGCAGGTGGCCAGGACAATGTATGGTGGTTTGCTGGATAGACAACCAGGACTGTAAAGTTAAATGGACTATCATAAGGCAGGCTTTCTGGCTCCCTGCCAGGGGTTTACTCACAAGTGACTATCACACACACTTGGACAGAAGAACCACTTTCTGATTTGTGCTGGCTTGTGAGTACTATTATATATTTAAGCTAAAGTCATTGGTCAATTAAGGAGTATTTGGGTGTAATGTAGCAAGATGTGTCCTTGAAGGCACAACTTGACACAATGGTCACCCTGGTAATACTGCAGGCAGCACAGACAGTAACTGCCCACTGTCCGATCACATCTGTAGGGCTCAGTTAAAAAAATTCAAAAGCAGCACTACAAATAATTAATCAGGAAGGAACTGCATTCAACATACGAACATAGTGTGTTTTCTTAAGCACCACAGGATACAAATTTCACTTTGTTTGCTCTACCGAATACCTTTAAAGCAGGTAACAGCTTCCTGTTATAGTACAGTACATTTGTTAAGACTTTTATTATTAATAAGCAACATCCTAATGTGTTGAGAATACCTGAGGTCCAGACAGCAGCAGGGCCACTAGGCCCATCCCCATGCTTAGTGTTTGGCTCTCTACTGAGTTCCCAAGACTTCGGCCAGTGGCCTGATTCAGATCCACACAGGCCCTCTGAAACAGGGTCACTATGAAGTCCACCACCTGGAGAATGGACAAACCATGTCATGAACACAAATAATGAAGACAATGAGATCAAGGGGCTAAAATACTTTAAATATAAAAGTCTAACTTCTAGTGGAGACTGTTCAAGGACTAAGATCAAAATCCATATGAAACAGTATTATGAGACTATCAAGCTTTACATAACATTGTGAAGTATTTGAGTAAAATAGGATAGGCAAGGGGGACATTATGTCGGAAAGACTTGGATTTAGGTGTGACATGAGAATTACAGCAACTTAGAGTGTAATGCTAGTCTCCATTCAATCTTGCAGGGCTAGTCCTCTCCTTTAACACTTTTGTCACTCTCATTACCAAGCAGGCTCACGTACCTCATAAACTGTAGAAGGCTCAGGGTAGGTTACTTCTGACCCATCAATATTCACCCACAGAATACAAGTGTCAAATGTATGCTGCTTCATGTACTTGTCAAAGCAGTCCACTGTAGAATCCCTTGCAGATCATTTTAAACTAAATAATCATTTTCCTCAAAGCAGATAAATTTAAGCTTGCAGGTCATGACCTCTTTCATTCTGTAATGAAACATGGTTTGAGTTGGCCAACACTAGAAGACACACTGACTTACTATAATGGATAATGTCATTATAATACTGGTTTAAACAGACTGGTTAAAGCCAATGTAAGCACACTTCATAGTTTTTTTAACAGGGGAAAACCATATTTAAATTTTTAGAACAGAATACAAAAATCTGGGGGTTTTTTATACTTAGTTTTTTTTTTATTGTTGAATAGATTTATAATATCTCTGAGCGTGTGATCTGAAAGGGTTAAAGAAAAACATTTATTTATTTTATCCTGCCTTTGATGAAATACAACCACAATATTCGGTAGGGCTGAACAATTAAAAAAGAAAATCTAATTATTATTTTGCTGATATTGCAATATGATTTGTGTATGATCGATTTGTTTTATTCCCACTGAAAAACACATCAAAATGATTATAATGTGATTTTTGTGGGGACCTAGTCTTCAAATTAGAATGGCATGTATATATATTAGTGGTGGGACTCGATTAAAAAAAATAATCTAATTAAATAGAGGCTTTGTAATTAATTAATCTCAATTAATCGCATATCAATATTTGACTAGAGAAGCAACATTTTTTGTCATTT
>JAQMCX010000050.1:6676430-6698830 GCA_029814765.1 Acanthurus leucopareius
AATTTTTTCCTCGGAATTGAGTGATTCCATATTTTTTTCCCTCTGCTTGGTCTAAAAAAGTAATTGTTACTGACTACTAGGTTACTGTAATGGTGTTCATCAGCCTTTGAAGGGTTGTTGGGGCAGTTTCCATGCTGAATGGTAATACTCTACACAGGTATAACTAATCAGCAGTGTAAAAGATGTTGGGTACGCCACCTTACACAGGTGCACTAAATATGTTGGGAGATGTTGCTTGAAAGGAAAGCACCAAATATGTTGGGATTGGCTATCAGAAGTAAGTAATAACTTGGTTAGGTAATTGGATTTAATGTACATTAAATCCGTGTCACCCTCAAAAAGAGAAATGAGAATCGGTCTCAAAAGATTACTGAACTATGATGAACAATTAATTTAATAATAATATTAATCCAAACCTCATCAATTTTTGGTAAAAATTGAAGGATTTGAAGTTCTGCAGCATGGAGGTTGGCAACACTCGCCCTTGTAAAACATTAAACAGACAAACAAATAACTTCTTGTTCAAAGCCATTTATTTAACAAATACCAAATTAAAACACATATCATTCTCAGCGTCGGCCGTTGGGACAAGTTATGGCTTTGATTGACTGTTCATTCGCAAATCAGTGAACGAGAAGAGAAATGAAGTATGAGTTCAGCCATAATGCCCATTATTCCATCCACGGTGCAGAGAGGAGGGACTAGTCAAAAGTGGGATGAAAATAGCATGTGCCAGTTGGTAGTTGGCTTTTGTCGACATGGTGTGTCCCTGCCCTAACAAGCACTGTGTTCTATTTACTCGTTTGTGTGTGTGCGCGCCTGTTGGACAGACAAAGGAAAAAGATGGCTGACACAAAATTATGGTGAAGACTGCATGGCTCAAACATAGGAGCAAAAGAGTGTGCCAGCACCACATGGCTGGTGAGGGAGGTTAAAAGGTTCCTTTGTTTAAGACCATGCATACCAACTAAAGGTGCCAGGTTAAAGAGAGGGGGTTAGTCACACACAGATTACTTACATGGAAATTACTGGCTATGCCTCTAGTAACTTGCAACAATGACAAAGGTTGAATAGTGCTTAGCCTTACAATGCTATGCTATGTGAGGCCCAGTTATGTTACCAAGTCCTTGAAAGGGAATCATGTCCTTTCTGATGTACTGCTCTGCAAATTCTGTTAAGCTGCAGGCTTGTGACAGTATCAAGGCCAGTAAGGTGCTAATTTTTGAGACTTCCCAATGGGTTAAGGAGTGGTCTGGCTCTCAGAACCCTGCGTCCCTCAAGACCAGTGGTTGCTTCTTTATTCCTTAAATTAGCAGCTTGGTGCTTACTTTGGTTTGTGAAGTCTCAGCTGGCAGACCTTGTGTCCTGGCCACTGGTGATGAGTTAACTTGTTTAATTAGTCCTTTGGCAGGCTCTTGCATTGCTGCTCTTGGAAAGGAGTGCAGTGAACTGCTGAAGATGTTGTCTTGAAGAGGGTACCCTACTCTAGGGGCTGAAAAGAAAAGCAAGGAGCAAGGACTGCGTCCTCTGCCCTGTGTGGCTGCTGAGAAAGAGTGGCTGCTCTGTCCTGTACTACAGAGGGCTGAGAAAAAGATCATCTCCGTCCCCTGATCCGGGGATTGAGAAGAGAGCTTCTCTGTCCCCCGCTCTGGGGTTTGAGAAGGAGAAAGATGTGGGGCCAGAGATAGGTTTATTGACAGTTCACACCTAGGTGTGAAAATTAACAAAGACCAACATGTATTTTTCTGTGTGGGCACCCATCAGTATCCTTTTAAAGATCAAACTTGGACACAAAGCTGGCCTGACAGATACAGTCAATGCAATCCTCTAGGATGGGATTGGATGGATCCGTCTTAGTCACACTATTGACCTTCCTGAAACTGATACATGGGTACACAGTTTATCTGCTTGAATAACTGGTGCAAGTGGAGAACTTATGCACTGTCCTCATTCTTGATAGCCCCAATGTCTGACATTTATTGCTGCTCAGCTTTAACAGCATCTTGCCTGTACGGTGGAATTTGATACAGATGATCCATTCCCTGGTTGGAGGCAGGGGGTCTGGAACATACACAAATGATTCATCAGACTACATAAATTAGTCTTATTTTGGTAAGAAACTAGATTTCTGTAATGAATTTATGTCATGGGACATTTAGATATCTGCCCAACTGCTCTGGTGATTACCTACAAGTGCATGCCTCTCCTTTCCATAATGTGAGAGAGTAAAGATTATGTTGCTGTGTTCCTCTCCTGTGTCCATAATGTCAGAGAGTAAAGACTATGTGGCTGCAGTAAAATTTTTTTAAAAGGCTAAAAACGTCCACAAATATGGATGGAAGCTGAATATTTTATTAGATATAATTGAGTTATTAATTGGGAAAGTGATTAATTGAATCTTTTTTCAATATATTTTGACTTTTGGGGTTCTTAAGCAGTCATGCATGAGAGTGAGCAGAGAAGAGACGGACGTGGGGTGCTGTCAGTCTAAGGTGAAGTTTGGGAAAGTAGAACTTAAATTTGTTGAGTTTGTCAAGTTTGTCAAGATTTTGTATTTTTTACGATTACAGCAGTTCAAGCTTGTCCCACAGGACAGGATCTTCTCTGTTGCCGCAGTCCAGTTATAAATATGCACAGTAGATAAATAAACAGCTTATTAAATAACCTCATATTTTGTGCCCTGTAAGATATTGGTTCAGCTTAAGTATAAGCTTGACTTAAACTCTACAGCAGACTGGCTTTTTCGTCACTGTTTCAACATTGAGAATCACACAGTGATAATTATTGCAGGGTTTTTTTCTCACTGAGGTGCACTTCACCTGAGCCAGCACGCTGCCAGTAATGCTGCCTGAACATGGAACATGAACATGGATATGAGATGCTGCATGTCTCTTTTCTTCAGCAGTCTTTGGACAGACATATAAATTACTATTATTCTCTTTAGCACAAGTGATGGAGCTGAGCAGCTTGTCATATCACACAGTTGTCCCAGCACTGTGTTATACTGAGCCTGAAAAAGAATTGCTCTGTTTGTACAAAGCCTTCATCTCCTGGACATGACTACAGACACTACAGACAGCAAAGAAACTGAAATTAAGTTTAAATATGTTTATGTCTATGTTTCATTTTGGAGAATGTGGGTAATATTTTCTTCATTATGTTTTATTTCACTCTCTGGCTATTCTTTCGCTATTTATCAAAGTGTTAATTATTATGACCCAACCTGGAGACATCTGCAATCAGCGCATATGTCTCGCACTCCCACAAAATCAGTAAGTAAATAAATAATTATGGTCTTTTTTTAACATCAATCTATGCACTGAGTAACATGAAAGAAAACACTCCACCTTAAGGTTTCTTGTAGCAGTAACAGTAGCCAAATTTAAACTGTGCCTCTATCACACAGTGCTGTGAAGAAGTATTCGCCCCCTTCCTGATTTCTTATATTTTTGCATATTTGTCACACTTACATGTTTCAGATCATCAAACACATTGTAATATTAGACAAAGATAACCCAAGTAAATATAAAATGCAGTTTTTAAATGATGATTTCATTTATTAAGGGAAAAAAGCTATCCACACGTACCTTGCCCTATGTGACCCTAACCCTAACCCATTGCCCCCTAAACCTAATAACTGGTTGTGCCACAGCATCCCAATCGGATTTAAGTCTGGACTTTGACTAGGCCACTCCAAAACCTTCATTTTGTCTTCTTTATCTATTCAGATGTGGACCTGGTGGTGTGTTTCCGATCATTGTCTTGCTGCATAACCCAAGTGCGCTTGAGCTTGAGGTCACAAACTGATGACCAAACATTCTCCTTCAGGATTTTCTGGTAGAGAGCAGAATTCATGGTTCTATCAATTACAGCAAGTCATCCAGGTCCTGAAACAGCAAAGCAGTCTAAGACCATCACACTACCACCACCATGTTAGACTGTTGGTGTGATGTTCTTTTTATGAAATGCTGTGTTAGTTTTATGCCAGATGTAATGGGACACACACTTTCCAAAAGTTCAACTTTTGTCTCGTCAGTCCACAAAATATTTTCCCAAAAGTCTTGAGGATTATCACAGTGTTTTTTTGCAAATTTGAGATGAGCCTTTGTGTTCTTTTTGGTCAGCAGTGGTTTTCGCCTTGGAACTCTCCCACGGATGCCTTATTCCCCAGTCTCTTTCTTATTGTTGAATCATGGAAAGTGAGGAAAGTGAGGCCTGCAGTTCTTTAGATAATGTTCTGGGTTCTTTTGTGACCTCCTGGATGAGTCGTCCATGCGCTCTTGGAGTAATTTTGGTAGGCTGGGCACTCCTGGGAAGGTTCAACACTGTTCCAAGTTTTCTCCATTTGTGGATAATGGCTCTCACCGTGGTTCACTTAAGTCCCAAAGCGTCAGAAATGGCTTTGTAACCCTTTCTAGACTGATAGATGGCAATGACTTTTTTTCTCATCTGTTTTTAAATTTCTTTGGATTGCATCATAATGTGTTGCTTTTGGAGATCTTTTATCCTACTTCACTTTGTCAGACAGGTTTGTGATTTCTTGATTCAACAGGTCTGGCAGTAATCAGGCCTGGGTGTGGCTATTGAAATTGAATTCAGCTTTCCAAAGAATGTGGCTAATCACAGTTAATTTGTGATTTAGCAAGGGGGGCAATTACTTTTTCACACAGGGCTAGGTAGGTTTGGATAGCTTTTTTCCCCTAATAAATGAAATCATCATTTAAAAACTGCATTTTGTATTTACTCGGGTTATCTTTGTCTAATATTAAAATGTGTTTGATGATAAATATGCAAAAATATAAGAAATCAGGAAGGGGGCAAATACTTTTTCACAGCACTGTAGGTGCTATTCAGTACACATAAAAATAGCCCTATGCTTAAACTTGGTTGACTCAAGACAAGTGCATCAGCGTTAAATACACACCCTCAAGCAGGAAGCCCTGCTGTAATGGAAATGCAAAACATTTGCCATGCCATTCTAATGTGCCGTACTCGGCTATGCTGTTCTAAACTGGGCTACAAATGTGTAAAGAAAAAAGCCAATGGTTGCTATTAGACACACAGGGCTTTCAAATCTTGCTTAATGTAAGGTTTAAGGAGGTTATGTGGCACAACCTTTTTCTCTGTCTGCACCCTAGGGCGCTGACAATATGCTCGTTCTCCCAAACACACTTGTACACAGAGTAGTGACCACAAAACTTTAGCCCTAACTTGGGCTGATTCTTTGGCAATAATACAAACACCTGTTGTCAGTTTTTGTCTGTTAAGAGACAAAAACAAGACTAAAAGGTATCATGCATGCACATTTAGTTCTTTATAGAGAGGCTCAGACTCAGATGCATTTTTTATACCTTCACTCATCCCCTGGAATGCACATACCCACATGGCTTTACAATGGGAACCTTTGCAGTAATAAAGACTAAAAGCAGTAAAGTAATTAATTACCAAAACTAGACAGCAGATGCTCAGTAGATGATTTCATCAGAGACTTGACGATCCAAAACCACAACGGCTCACCCATTTACAAACACATAGAATGATGGAAATAATACATGCATATAGAAAGAATGAAATAAATTTCCATTTCACACTTTATCCCCCTCTACAAAGGAACACTACACCACTTTTTTTTGTCATTTTGTTGCTTCATCTTGCTCTTTGCTACCTGCAGATTCTGCCTAGCCACTGCACAGGCTGACTGATATCCATATTTAAATATGTCTACACACTGCAGGGTGTTACTCTAAGGAGTTGTCTGCAATCATCTCTCCTTTATCACATTAAGTGGTCTTTGCAACTAATGTCCATAGACTAGCTCAAATTGACCGAAAACTGTAGACTCATCAGTGGCTGCACGAGTGTAAAAATGAAAGAAAAGGCATAGAGTGGCCATAGCTCAGGAGGTAGAGCGGGTTATATGCCCATCAAAAGGATGGTGGTTTGATCCCTAGCTCATTCAGTCTTCGTGTCAAAGTCGAAATATCCTTGGGCAAGATACTGAACTCCAAATTTCTCCCAATTGCTGTGCCAAGGATGTGTGAATGTGTATGTATGATTTCCTGTTAAGCAGGTTGGCACTTTGTAGAGACGCCGCTCGGCATTTGCCTAGCATTACTGTGTGAGTGTGTGTGTGTGTGTGTGACTAGGTGAATACTGACATCTGTTGTAAAGCACTTTGAGTAGTGGAAAGATGAGAAAAGTGCTATATGACCAAAGAAGAAAAGGTCTTTCCTGTTGTGGACAAGATAATAAGATGGAGAATGCCATAAAATAAAAAAAGAGCATTTAAACAAGGATTTTGTGAAGAATGAGAGCTTCGTTGACTTAAAAGCTGTAGTAGGCCTATTCGTTGAGTTTGTTTTTGAATGTACTCTGGAAATTTCACCTGGGTACATCAAACTTGATCCAGCACACCCGACAGCCAATCGGGACGACTCAACAACAGTTCGACATGGGTATTTGTAAGCATACCCATGGGGTTCCAGTGGAGATCACCAGAGCAGTGGGGTCTACATGGATACATGGATCACCATCACAGTACAAGCAAAAGTGAGGATGCTGGACCAGCAGCCTCATTCAGCTAAAGAGAAACCCCCACAGACCACAGCTTCCTAGTTTCTTTGTCGCCAATGTCTCTAAACAATAAAATGGATATGCTGAGACTTTGCTAATCATCACAGTCACTCATCCAGGACAGATGTGTGATGTTAATTACTGAGACCTGGCTATATTCAGGAGTCCCTGACACAGCTTTGAGCTGGCAGGCCACACTAGCCACCACAGTGACAGAAGGAAAGACTCTGGTAGGATCTGTGGGGGTGGACTATGTGTTTATATCAGGGAAAGGTCACGAATTTGGAATATTCAAATAATTTTTAGAAATCGACTGCTTTGTGTGACTCTCATTTTGTCTTGAAAAAATATATTTCAACTTGTTTTTCAATAGTGTAATACTGCAATACTACGTAGTATCACGTTATTACCACGCACCAGTAAAATCTGATTGGCGCATCTTTTTCTGAAAGTTTGGTATCAGGTCACCATTTGGTGCAGCGCTGTGAAGTCTGCTGAATTCCTTTTTACAATAGTAGACACATGGGGTGATTATTGCAGCTGTCAAAACATTCTGTGTGGAACTTCCTTTGAAAACAGAGTAAAAGTGAGATGTAGTACAAACTCTGCTGGGTAAGGCTAGCAAAACACAATTCAAACAGACCCAGAGGAATATGCATCAACTGCCCTCTTCTCCATCAGTGGCTAACATAAGACTCTTACAATCAACAAATGCACCTGTGTAATAGTTCCCAAACAGGAAGCAATGGATGACAAAAGAGGTCCATCTCCTCGTAATAGAGCATGATGCAGCCCACAGATCTGGAAATAGAGTGCAGTAAACCATGTCCAGACATAACCTCAAAAGAGGCATATAAAAATAGCAAAGATGGCATACAAGGAGAGGACTTAGGGACACTTCACTTCAAGAGACCTGGCATGTGTATTTGGAAGAGCATCTAGCATAAAACAAACTTTACTGACATCTTCAGTCTCTTCCTGGTGAATGGTACTGTCCTGGCCTGTTTGAAAACTGCCATTCCAGTGCCCAAACAGACTAATGTCAGCACTCTTAATGACTACATTATTTCCTTACCTGCCCATTATTTGAAGTGCTTTAAAAGACTAGTTCTGGGGCACATCAAATCCACCCTCTTCCCTGCCTTAGACCAGTACGAGTATGCATACAGCGCCAAGAGGTCCACTCGCCATTAACACAGTCCTAAATACTACAATGACGCACCTGAAGCAGAAGCAGACATACATTAGGATGTCTGTGCATGTTCTCATTCATCCAGGTCATAGTTATTCTGGGCAAACAAAACAAAGGCAACTGGACTCAGTAATATATCTGTGAAGATGTTTCACCTCTAATCCAAGGGGCCTCATCAGTTTATGCTTGTCTGACTAGGCTAGGCAAGTCTGACTGGATAGTGGAGATCCCTGGTTTATAACCTCTGTGGAGGTGTTCCAAAAGACAATGGTGTCTAACGATCGTTAGTGGTCCTAGGTGTGGCTCAGGTAGTAACGACAGTCGTTAGAGTTGTGAGAGTGGTTGGAGTCACATGAGGCCAATCATGAACGACAGTCATCAGGGTCGTCAGGGTCCACCAGGGCCATTTGTGAACTACCATTGTTTTTGGAGGCTAAGTTGTCAAACCTCCTGGGTAAGGATGAAAGGACGGCATTGCAAATGGAAGAAAGGTGGTGTCTCAGACCCCCTCCCCGGTTTAGGGACAGGTTTTCCACTTTTACATAGATAGCTTCCTTTACTCCTCTTTCAAACCATCTGTCTTCCCTGTCCATAATATTAACATTGCTGTCCTCAAAGGAATGTGCCATCTCTTTAAGGTGTAAATGGACAGCTGAGTCTGGACCTGAGGTGTTAGCCCTTTTGTGTTGGGCCATACGATTGTGTAAACAGGCCAGGCAGTTAAGGGCCCTATTCTGTCTGTACTGTTTTTTCTTTTTCCTCTTCTTCTTCTTATTAGGGCCCGAGCCCTGCCAGGCAGGGAAGAGCCCTATTGTAACTGTACTGTTTCTTTCTTCTTATCATTATACGTGCGCTTTGAACCTTAATTTGACCCCCTAAACATGCTCAAAAACTCACCAAATCTGGCATGCACTTCAGAACCAGTGAAAAATTTGATAAAATAGAAAAACTGACCCCCAAGGTGCAAAAATGTGCTCTCTAGCGCCACCTAGGGACACTAAAAATGGCCACTGCGGCCCACAGGAATGTCATAGAGAGATGGAACAAAAGCCTAATTATAGTACTCATCAAGACCTAAAAATCATGTGCTAACACACCTAGGCTAAAATCATCAGGAATTCAGCAATTTGCATTTGAAAATGCAATTTTCGGCCAAAAGTTCACTTTGAACAAAATGTATCTCTTGTTTAGGCGTAAATGGTAACGGCTTCACAAGCTAATAGATGACTGAGGACACAGTGCTGATCAAAATGTCTACGTAACTTTGAGGGCTTCTAAAATCCAAATGATTAAAAAAAAAAACAAAGTTGGAGTGGCACATGCTCTTCCTCTGTGTCCTCCCATTTCAGTCAATGGGAAAAAAAGGCACTTGTGTCAAACTGAGGCCCCTACAGTGTAAAGTACGAGTATGATGGCTTGCAAGCCTATGCCAATGGAAAGAGAATGAAAATTCCTTCTAGAATATGATCATTTGTGTATGATTTGAGAGAAAGAAGGTACATACTGCACTTGGGTGGCAGTGTGGACTTAGCGCCGGCGTTCAGCCGTGTCTGGGGCGAGTTGCCGCCGGCTCCGAGTGGGCGGCGGGGTGTGAGGGCCCGTCTAACAGTGCTCGCGGCTTTAATGTTTGTTTTGTTTCCCAATGTATAGATCATTGCATTTTTCGCTGCATTGGACTGCGGACACCAGGTTGCTCTTCTGTGTATGTGGAGTACGGTCTTTGGGGTGTACCAATTTCTTCCTGAGTGTGTTGCCCGGTTTGAAAAACACAGGTATGCGGTGTTTGTTAAGGATTTTTAACAAACACCACATACCTGGGTTTTAATTGCCCAGAATACATTAGAATGCATTAGGATGCTGTTTGTAGATAACAGTTCTGCTTTCAACACTGCTGTTCTCAGCAGGCTGGACAGGAAACTACAGGACCTTGGTCTCAGTAACCAACTGTGTCTGTGGATCAAGGACTTCCTTAGCAACCATGTATAGACAGTACAGGCTGGTTTACACCAAAGATTTGCATCGCAACGCAACGCAAGGCAACGAAACGGTCATAGGTAAAGTTGCAGTGGTGTAGACTGATCTGTCTCAGCTCAACTGAAGCCGGCTGATGGCGTTGCTTGTGGCTCAGCTTGTCATTTGCCAGAGGCCAGTTTTAGAATGTAAGGCATGTCACTTACTTCATCAGCTAATCAGCTTGTAGAGTATGCAAATGCTTTATATTCATGTTTTGTCTTGAGATATAACGTTAGCTTACAGTAAGCAAAAGCTGTTCCTGAAACTCACTGTAAGGGTAGCATGTATCTTTTTGCTGGACTTTATAGCTTTTATAAGTATAATTGTAACAGAATGAATTTGCGCTTTCAGTTTTTCTGATCAAGTTTGCGTTATGCCACAAAGTTTGTTATCTGCGAGGAATACCCTCAACCCCCACAAAGCAGTTACAAGCAGAGTCGTTGCTATGGGAGCAATACACTGTCTCATGTATTCACAGCGGTGTGAACTGACAGGTTTTAGAATGTTGGATTGCAAGCAGTTGATGATCAAGTTGTCTCCTTGCGAATCTTCTGACACCAGGAGTGTACTGTAATTCTACAGTATCCATACTGTAAAATGATTTCATTTGCAGCAGCGTTGATTTATAAGCCTTTTTTCAGGTTATTTAACCTAACACTGAATGTATACTTAGCCTACTTATTTTTGAGGAGATATTTTGAGAGCTCCTTAAATGACCAGGGCTGATCTGAATGTTAACTCTATCAGATAGATACAGTGCTTTTCTGCCTGAGTTGAAGTACAGTCTGATTCGTGATCAATAGATACTTTGTGTTTTAACATTTTCAGCTACTTACAGGTTTCAAAAGCCATAGACATGCTGGCGCTGATCTCTGATAATAATTAGCCTCTTAGTAAAGAGGAAACAACCTTTTATTTCAAAACTGAATTTTATTATTCCTTAATCACAGAAAAAAATTTTGTTATCTCTAATGCATTAAATAATTCTGTTATCACAAGATACCAACCTATTTTCCTATGACAATGAGATGATTATTTCATGATCTCAAAATAACAGACTGAAAGCAACCATGGCCGCGCTCAACTGCCTTTTGGCCTCCAAAGGGGGACAGCCACAATACCCACACAGATTTACTCTGTTGGCTCCTTCTGCGTTCTCATCTCATTTGCAGTTTTGGCATCTGCCTCCCCAAATGCTTCAGGTCTTTCATTTCACTTTCAGTACTCAGATAAGGTAACGTTAATGCCTACACCAACACTGCTTTCAAACAGCACACATTGACATCTAGCAGGCAGGATGGCTGTACAGGCAGAGTTGAATGGAGCATTTCAGTAATGTTGAAGCTGTTTATATTTCTGTTTTGTTTTAAAGAATTTAAGTTCTGTATAAAATTAAAAAGGACTGAAGGATTGGGCTGATGTCAACATTAGAGCGTAAAATTTCCAATATCAATATGTAGAACAGTATATAGTGTACACAAAATGTTTGCAATGATCCTCCAAATGTGGTTGTTAAACACTCCAAAATGTAATAGAGAAAAATACAGAAGAAATAAGAGTTTAACCTATCCTGTGCTTATGTTCTTGCAAAAAGCAGTTTCAAATATAACTTCAGAGTTTACTGCAATATCTGCTGTCAGCAAAAAATGTACATCATTAAAAGAATTTTGAAATGCATCGTTAGCAACATTTAGAAAAACTACACTATAAAGAACTTTTTTTAAAGAAGGATCATTGAAACTTTTTTGATTACATCATTAAGAACATTTATCAAATAAGCATTTTAATATTTTAGGAAAAAAACACAGGTGTATGTTCCTCTTCTTATAATAATACTGAGTGAGACTCATATTTTCTCAAAAGGCAACTTAAAGGATTTAATCTTTAACCTGCAACGTATTCACTGTTGTCTGTGACGATATACTTCAGTAATAACATTTTGAAAATGTGCACAATTGGACACAATAAGTAAAAAATTTGTTGTATAGGGAACATTTTGAACATTTTTTAAATATTATATACACTAGTTGGAACATTATGCCAATATGCATCAATAACAACATTTAGGAAAGAAACTGTAAAGCAGGCTGCTGTGCCACTGCGAGCTAGATTTGTATTTTACCCCCTAAAAAAGCCCTGTGAAGAAGGCTTTTGTTTTCCCTCTTATTTCCTGTGGGAACTCTTAAAAAAAAAAAAGTCTGGGTGGGCGTGGACAATCTTGATTCAAATCATGTGGGTCTAGGAGCAGGGACCATCACATTTCTAGACTCTGTTCCTCTCTGCAGCATAAAGCTAGCATCCTCATTGTCAAGCAGAAACAAACAAATAATTATGATCATAGAAATAGAACTATACAATCGAGAATGCACGATATACACTTCAAATTAATGCTAATATAAAGCTAATAACATCAGTTCTTTTCTGGCAATGTGAGATTGTAAAACAACACATGGACAGAGAGAAAGAGTAAAGCAAGCTCGCTGACCTGATATGATACTCCATTCAAAGCCAACGAGTTTCCCAAGTGGTGTGGACACTTGTGCATTGACTGCAGAAGACTTCTTCTGGATAATAGCACCTGCCCTTGGTGGCCTTTGTCCCTCTCTCTGGATTTTTACCACTGAAGCGCCTGAAATCAAGTAGTCTAAGATCAGAATAGGGTTTCAATGGCATAATGTTTTGTGAACACTTGCTTTTACACAAAATTGAATTGTACCATATTAGGGACCTTTCGATATTTGTGGAGGAAAATAGGGGAGGGTTATACTTTGAGTTTGGGGGGGGGTTTACACTGTTATAAACTTGGGTACCTTGGAGGGCTATGCAAATTTGAATTGATCAAATTTGAATGGTTTGCCCCCTGGAATTTATAAAAGTGTAATTAATTTTTATAATGACTGGGTATGTTTTAGCCCCGCCTCCCAGCACTGCCCAAGATGATACTTTCCTCACTTTCTCAATGTATTTTTTTTTTTTATTGAGGCAATTCAGCCAAAACTCTAAGCGTTTAGTTACTCTTTAAAGTCCAGCATATCAGTTTGGGTCCAACTTGTGTCCAGACCACTTAAAATAACCCAAGTGCTAAAGACTGAGAATGAGAGGAAGCAATGTAGCATTTTGAGTAACTGTTAAATGTAAAAGAATCACCGAATGCCAAGCACTGATCATATTCATAATAAACAACAATGTGAAATATGAGATGTAACCCATTTTAAAGTGTTTATAAAAATATTCTAAAAAGGTAGGTATGGTGTCTGTCATGTTAGAAGTGGCTCCCGCTAACAGAAGGTTTCTGGATTAACTATGATCAGTATCCTATACCTGAATCCTGTGTTATTATTACCAGATTGTTTAACCATTGATGCATTCCTACTGAAATGCCACACTAAATTAACCATACATTGCCTTACTTAAAGGCCTCTAGGTGTATTCAACACTGAATAATAGGTAACAGATCAGCAATGTCATCCTGTTGTACATTTTTTATGTCTTCTTTTGACTCCAAGCCAGTTCTTGGCAGAATTTAGATATTATTTGCCACTGGGTCTCACCAGACAGATTTGGCAAGGTCTTGCAAATGATCTTTTTGATTTCTTCACTCAAGTAAGTCATTATTCTAGAATAGAAGGAAAAGAATTGATCAGCAATAGATTTGTTGTGTTGCATTAAATCTGAAACAGTAAGATACCAAAAATCCAGAGTGTAATGACCTTCTTTAATGGTTTGAAAAGCAAATGTGACTGGCCTATATCATGTATTTCCTGAAAATTTTCAATAATTGTCTGGTTGACTTAAGATAGAAGCAAGAAAAAAAATTGCTCACAATTTCAAATTAAATAGGGCAACACTTTCAAGAACTCCGAATTATCAGCAATTTCAAGGTAAATCTCTAATTGTTTATTCTCCACATGTCAGATGATGCTATTCTCTCCGATAAAAAACAATAGGGATTGTTGGTTACACATTATAACCCTAGATTCTAGGAGTATAGGCGTAGTCCTGTATAAACAATTGTACTGAAACTGGTTAGGGGGAAATGTTCGCTCTTCAGCAGTTGCAAAATGCTCATGGGAGAGGGGTGCAAAATGATGTTCAGGAACATGCTCTTCATTGAAATGTGGATGGCTCTGAAAAGAGCCGTTGTGTCAATTCTGCAAGGGAGAGCGGCATGGAGCAGGCTGATAAGAGGTGGTGGCTGCCGGCAGCAGTGGAGACTGAGGGGGATACTGCTGAGGTAGAGCAGGCTGAGACGTAGTGCCAACAGTAGCTGTAGGGTGTCTTGACCTTGGCTGGAAATCTTGTCGCAACAAGAGCCTTGCTTGTGTAAGGAAGCTCCGCTTCATGATGTATTCTTTCTCACCTTCTCTGCCTCCTCTGATGCTTGTTGTAGGGAATTAATGGCATCAGGAAGGAGTGGCCTAAAGGGCCCATTGGGGCTGATGGGGCCGTCATGCAAACCTTTTTTAATTGCTATGAGAGTGTGGAAATATGAAGCCACATGTTGCACTTCAGCATCGTCATCCAGGCCTTGATGCAAACCTGTGAATGCTGACCGGTTGATGCCATAATCTTCTGCTTTTTTCTAATCTGAAGCTGAGTTGCAACATTAACCTTCACGGTAAAAGAAATGCTGCAGAGATGCCTTCTTCATTCAAAGTCAACACAAACAAAAATGAAGCTCTTGAAAAGCATCTCGATTAGCCTATGTTCAAATCATCATTTGCTATGGTTTGGTTGAAGGAAATCCTTGCTCAACAAGCTACTTGTGAAACTATTCCTGTAAAGCTATATTTTTCTGCTGTCTCCATCTGCGGCCTGTTAACGAGTGTTGTTCCACAGATGCATACTGTTAGGCCACACTGATGTTACTTAAATAAAGCAACAACAAAAAAAAGGCCATAAGTAATATTGTTTAGGTAATTCAAATCTAAACCTCATTGCCAACGATAAGTTAAAATCACTAGTGAGATAATACCAAACATTCTTGGCAACATTAATAATATAGGCGTATTGGGGTAAAAAAAAAAAAAAAAATATGACTGTCTAATTTGTAGATGTAGGTCCCGATGGAGGTTGTTGAAGAAGACTTGTTGATGTGTAGCACATGTACTGATAATTGTGCATCCTCCTCTAGAAAACCTTCTTTCCAAACGTAGTTTCTCAAGTCCCTTCAGGAGTTGATGGAATTTTTTACCCCTGTATTTAAATATTAACTGTGAAACAAAAAGCAGTAGCCTAATACCAGAATTAAAAGACAAACTTTCTATCAAATTCGAACAGTGCTCCAAATTCTGCAGGCAACATGGATTTTCCAAAAAATACTGTATTGTCCTGTAATTTAAAACATCAGCATACCGTGAAGGGTATCTCTCCTGTTGCTTGAAGTTAAGCAGCCCACAATGCATTGCTAACCATAGTACTAAACCGTTTTATATGAAAATAGTATTACTGTGTTAAAAATTGACTGTAAATAACAGCAGTTGTATATGGTGTGCAGTGGTTTGTCACATCCTTAAGGCCAGTTTACACCAAAGATTTGCGACACAATGAAACAGTTACAGGTAAAGTTGCAGCTGTGTAGACACGTCCATCTCAGTTCGACTCAAGCTGGCTGATGGTGTTGCTTGTGACTCAGCTTGTCAGGTCACCAGAGGCCAGTTTTAGAATGTAAAGCCATCACTTATTTCAGCATTCAATCAGCTTGTAGCGACATAAATGCTTTTTTGCTTTTTTTTTCGTTCATGTTTCACCTGAAGATATAATGTCAGCTTACAGTTAGCAATAGCTGTTCCAGAGCCTCACTGTAATGGTAGCGGTAATCTTTTTGACAGACTTTAAAGCTCTTATAAGTAAAACTGTCAAAGAATGAATTGGTGCTTGCAATGTCTCTGTTCAAGTTTACATTATGTAACCAAGCTTGTTATCTGCAGGGCATTCAAAATCCCTCCTGGCAAAAGTGGAGTCATTGCTATGCAAACTATACACTGTCTCATGTAGTCACGGTGGTGTTAACTGACACGTTTTAGAATGTTGCACACTGGCCCATTCCAAGCAGTTTCAGGTGTCAAGTCGTCTCGTTGTATATCTTTTTTGTAACTTGGTTTTTTAGTACACCTGGCCAAAAAAAGCCTGAACACTTTATCTTGCACCTTTTGGACACTAAGATGACTCGCCCAAGCACTCTCGTGAGCCAAGCGCATCGCATCCCTCAATGTTTGGCTGGGGCCACATTCTATTTTCAGCTGCTCCAATAGCACAGGGGTATACACTAACTTATGTCTCTAAGCAACCTCCAAAAGTTTTTAGGGGCTGGAACTACTGGTGGTATGCCTCTAGAACTGACTTGTACACTATTGACACGTTTGTCTTCACCACATTATAATGTTTTGATAGTGCGTGGCATCTCTAGCTGCAATGCTTCTTGAGTTTTCTCTTCCAAATTTCCTTGAACTGGCAATATCTGCTTGTCCTGTGGCCTCCAGGCTGACAGTTAACCCTACCTGAACCCCAACAACACTTCTGAGTAACTACCTAGCAGCTTAGCTGATAAGCTCTGCTAATCAGAATAGTGTCCTGGCTGAGCTGTCTGTCCATATCCTAACTTTAACCCCCTGTGAAAACATCTCCTCATGGTGGTCCAAAGAGTGCAGTCTCTTACTCTCGGGAGCTGCCGGTTGTTGTAGATAGAGTCCATTGTTTAAGTGGAGGAGAGCTGAGTCTGTGTTGAAAATATAACAGCTTATTGAGAAGCTCCACAACTAGGATCAACTAAGGTATCAGGTGAAAAAAATTTTTTTTCTATGCATCCTCAGGTTTGTATGTGTATGTGTAAAAAAGAAACACTGCATTCTAAATAACACTACAACACTAAATATAGAGCAATTCACAGAAACACAAGAGACATGATATAAAAAGGAGAAGGAGAGGAGAAGGATTTAACAGATAATTAGAATGGCAGAATTTGAATAAGTTCATTTTCAAGTCAAAATTCCTAGAATAAGAAAATTTTATGTGTGTGTGTGTGTGTGTGTGTGTGTGTGTGTGTGTATACACTACCTGTCAAAAGTTTGGGATCACTTTCAATTTTCTTGTTTTCGGTGGAAACACACACAAGATTATCCTACATAGAAAATATAGCAAACATAGCTATAAACAGGACATGATGACATTGTCAGAGTAAGAAATAATGATTTTAATAGAAATTATTACTTTGTTACTAATGTGTGTGTGTGTGTGTGTGTGTGTGTAATTTATATAATATATAAATATAATAGTAGGAATATCTTTTAAAAAAAGTGTAATATATGACAAGCATTGTCCTTTGTTCCATGCAGGTAAAGCGTGAGGTGGGTGACATTAGCATCCTGGTGAACAATGCTGGAATTG
This sequence comes from Acanthurus leucopareius, assembly GCA_029814765.1. NCBI lineage: Eukaryota > Metazoa > Chordata > Actinopteri > Acanthuriformes > Acanthuridae > Acanthurus > Acanthurus leucopareius. Next base: position 6,693,595 of record JAQMCX010000050.1, read on the forward strand.
TGACAGGAAAGAAGTTCATGGATGCTCCGGATTCCCTAATTGAGAAGACAATGGAGGTCAACACTATGGCTCACTTTTGGGTTAGTCAGGCATGAAAAGCTATCGGCTTGCATATTAATATATATTACAGGCTTAGCTTTTCTGGTGGTTTTTTGTTTTGTTAATCTAAGGGTTTCTCATAAATTCATATATTTGTTGTGGTTTACCACAACGTTGACATTGCCCACCACAAAGGTTTTTCTAATTTATTGAGCTGCTTATTTTGAGCTCCCCCTCTCTCTCACAAACACCACTTTGTCTGAAAGGTACAGCATTGGACATTGACCTGAAACCCCAAATGGACATAACATTCTCATGCGTTTTTAGCATTAAGATGAAGTAGCCTCAAGTAGCCCAGTAATGTGTTTTTCATTTCATCTAAAACACATTATTTTATCTATAAACACTCAAATATTGCCATTAAAACAATTCAAATTAATCAAGACCTGGATGAATGAGAATCTACACAGACATGACGTAGCCTCGTTTGAGAACAAATGAATTTTCTGCCATAGTTTCTATGTGCTCAATGAGGCCTGGAATGGCTACTCTGACATCTTTTAGTTTAACCTGTTCCCATTTCATTGGCCTGCTAGCGAGCTATCAGTGCTAACTGCAAAATTTTTCTATGCAAACAGCCTCTATTTTCAAGCTGGTACTAATGTGACATATTATTGGAAAGCTAAGATTCTTGTAATTCTATTAGACAGCAAGCACAATCACTGCTTTTATTAGACAAACAGAAAAAAACTCAGGAAACTCACCATTGAAGCCTCACAGTAGTTCACCAGTTGATAAAACAGCGACAAAAACGGTCTTGCTGCATTGTAAAAAATCCAGACAATCCAATCCAGTTAAACATTTCATCTAAAAACACATTATTTTATCTATAAACACTCAAATATTGCCATTAAAACAATTCAAATTTACCTCCAGGTGTGCTAAATATTCTGGGTTTCTCAGTCATAACTCTAACTAGGATGTCAATACAACTGCTAAACTGATATGAAAATGGCCTCGATTGACCATAATGGGGCTTTCATGTCCTGTCCACAGCCCATAATTGTCAACGATTGTCTGCACTGACAGAGAGTGTCTGCCCTCTTTCCCATGTGTAAAGATCAAGCAAGTTGCAACAAAATGAGCTGATGACTGATGTATAAAATAGCCAAATAGATGCTGAACACAGGGATATGCTGCTTCAGGGGATAAACCCAAAGTTACAACAAGGAAGTCCCTGTGTTAAACAGTCAGGTTTAGTGTTCTTCAGAATGTCTTGGTGTGTCTCTTATTTGTAAGTGTTGCTTTTGAGGAGTTAGAACAATTTTTAAAAGCATATCATTATAGTTATCTTCATAGTTATTGCTCTTGGTGTGGATGGCCCTTAAAAACTCTGTGAAACTATAAAATAGTCAAGATCGTCACACTACTTTAACAGCTTTAAAAACACATTAGTGTGTATTGGACTGCTCACAGCCTGAGTGGATGACATCATCACTTAGAGTGGAGGGAAGCCTGAAAAATATCCAAAACTCTTGTCTTTAACTTTCACTGTCTCCCACACTGTTTTCTCCACATACATAATTTATACATCAGAAGGTTAGAAAATTTGTGCTGATTGCTCTTATGTAACTGTGGAAGATACTGACCAACTGCTGCACTGACCTCCTTCATTTGCTCCCATATAAAATGAGAGGAGGCAGGTTCAACTCAGCTAAAATCACAGTTCAACTCTTAAAGGCATCTGACAGGTTTTCAAAGCATTTTCAAGTCTTGCTCACAAAATCTTAGTTTCAGAGTAAAACTCCATGAAAACTATTAAGTGTTCAGGATCTTCATACTCCTTTAACAGCTCCACAAACTCATTCAACCCAGCAATACTTTGAACTCTTTATCCTAGCTTGTATCAGGCTATTCAAACTCTAAACCAAGTAACCCAGCTTGAAGTTACAATGATTCACATATTTATATATGTTAGGAGTTTCTATCCAACTATAAGACTCTGTTTTGAATGGAGTCTAATAGTTTCATGAACTCTTTAATAATTAAAGCTGCAAGCAGCGTTGGTAGGGCCCTCGCATCCCGGCGCCTGTCAGAGCTGGCAGCAACTCGCCCCAGATACAGCCGAGTGCTGGCGCTCAGTCCACACTGTAACCCAAGCGCAGTATATGCCTTCTTTCTCTCATGCAGGCAGGCCAGCACATAACTGCACTCACTGCTTTAAAGTGGAAATGAGGCAGTGAATCAACTTAATTGATGTGCTAAATCAAAGTCCCCTCTATTCAACAACATTGATTCAAAATGTAAATATATAAATATATTCCCTTATATATTTCCTAGCATGGACATCGCCATCTTTCATCACTGTAACCTGTGACATCACCGGGTTGGTTGGTAGCACAAGAGTTATAGAGTTAGCAGTGAAGATCCATGACAGAAGGTGAAAGATGGAGCCACAATGACAAAAAGGAGGCCAGTACTGAACTGATCCTGCTTGTACTAATGAGTTTTACAGGGTAAAAGCCATATACTGTTTAAAAAAGAAAAAAACTAAGAGCAAAAAGACAATTTTTCATATACTATCGCTGGAGTGGAAGGCTGTACTGTGGCGCTGGCTAGTGGCAATAAAAAGAGCAAATCCTCCGATGGGCGCTGACTCCAGGGCTTGCAGTAAGCATTTTTTGGAGGAAGATTATGTAGAAATGAAGACATTTTAGTCAGGCAAACTGATTGCTCGCCGGACAAACAGACTCAAGCCTGAAGCTGCGCCCTCTGTTTTTAATTTAAATGAGTACAGCCCTAGCTCTACCGACCTCCCAGCGTACTCAGACCACAGCTGTAGGCAGGAGAGAGCTAGGGCAACCCACAGCAGTCGCCAGGTAACCATACTGTTACAAAGACAGCAACTGTCCCCATACCAAAATGCAACACGCACACACTTCAGCAAAGTTTCACAAAAGTGTCCATCTTTCACTGAACACACCTGTCAGTACAAACAGCCCTCATGAACACCTGTTAGTGGGAACATCGGACACACCCCGTAAATTTCCACAACATCTCTGCAGCATAGGAGTTATCTGTTTAGTTAAAGTTTCAGTTTATCTGATGGGAGTTCAGCTATATGCATTTATCTTACGGCTCTTAGCATAACTTACATTTAAGTTATCTTACGGCTCAGTACTGCAAAATACAGTTAATAAGAGGAGTCAATGCACTTATATGAAACTTGAAGCAAGTTTGACATGAAATTAAATGCTAGCCTAACACGTGTAGCAGCTAGTCAGCCTGCGCCAAGAGGCTATTAGGCGCCCTACGCACATTCAGTTATCCTCTTAAACACTACACAGGGTTCATATAGCACATATACACGGTTATCACATGTCCATCAGTGTTAATTTCATTGACGAAGACTATGACAAAAAATATTCGTCAACAAACCCTTTTTTTACGGACGAAGACTAAATAAAAACTAAATAAAAAGTCAGATATGATGACGAAGACTGATGAAATATAACTGACACTTGAGTCAACGAATAAAAGGAGGAGGATCGTCGCCCTGGCCAGGGCTTGGGCCCTAATAATTTATTGAACTCCTTCAAGAGTCCTTCCTTTTGAAATGCTTTCTCACTCAACTCCTTTTTAAAACTCCTTTTTGAGACAAGATGAGGCCAGCTGAGAAGTGTAGCACCAGTATTTCAACCTTGACATGTTTCAATTTTCTCAGTTCATATTTAAGAATATGGAAATTTTAAAAAGGCAGCAGTTTACATTGACATCTTTCAGTCATTATTCAAGTTATTCATCTCATTCAGGCGGCAATGCGGTCGGAAGTAAGCTTATCACAAACATTCAAATATTTCAGATCTTAAATAATAAAAAATAAGATTCATCATCTTTCATTCATTAATATAATATTCAGCTTTTAAAGCTAGCATTTGAGCGTTGCATCTGCTATTTAACTTTCAACTTTAATAATTCTTATGATTCTTCTTTTTAGACAGCATTAACAGTCTGGTGTCAGCTTTTCAACCAACATTAAATTATCCGAAACATTCATTCATTATTCAAGTTATTCAGCTCCTTAAGGCAGCAATGCAGTCTGGAGTAAGCTAATCAACAAACATTCAGACACTCCAAATCATTCATTCATCACGTAATCTATTCAGCTTTTTCAAGCAGCATTAGCAGTCTGGCACCAGCTTTTCAACATGCTCCAAATGTTTTACATCTCTTACCATTTTTTAAAATGTGATTCAACATCTTTCATCCATTAAAATAATATTCAACTTCTTAAAGCTAGCATTTCAGCTCAGTGTCAGCTATTCAACTTTCAGCTTTCAACATATATTTGTATTAGGGATTACAAAAACTAAGGACCCAAATGCAGACAAAAAAATTCAATAATTTAACAACAAGCGAGCTTTATTAAAAAAAAACAAGCTGATAATTCAAAATCTAACAAAATGCAAAGTTGAACTAAAACAGAAAAAATCAAAGAAAACAAAGAACTCCAAATGCTAAAAATTAAAAGACGCAGGGAGAACAGGATCAATGACAGGACCAAGGGATGACAGAAGCACAGGGGAGCAGCAACAACAGACGACAAGCACAACAGATGATCTGACCAAGACAAAGGGGAAACACAGAGACTATGTACACGCTAGGATAATGAGCCACAGGTGGGGCAGTCAACACAGGTGAAACGCATAGGGGCAAGGCAGGTAATTACAGAAGGAGGGAAACTTGACGGGACGTGATTTGAGAGCACAGAACAGGGATTACCAATATAAAACAGGAAACAATGAAACAAGGATATAAACAAAAAGCAAACTTGACACTCAACTTAAGAATTAACTGAACTAAAACTACTCAAATAAGAGATCATGACAATTTGATTCTTGTTTTAGACAGCAATAGCAGTCCTGCATAAGCTTTTCAACAAACATTTAAATATTTTACATCTTTAAGGCATTTTTGACAGCTATTTAGCACTCAATTTCTTTAGAAAATGCATTTTCTAGTTTTTATTATTATTATTCTAATTATTATTCTTTTTTTTGCCACTTTACTCCTTTCTAACATACTTAAACCTTTCAAAACATCAGAAGATTCAGAGCTGTTATTATTAGTGGTGGGACTCGATTAAAAAAATTAATCTAATTAATTAGAGGCTTTGTAATTAATTAATCTCAATTAA
>JAQMCX010000050.1:6698930-6754052 GCA_029814765.1 Acanthurus leucopareius
TGTGTGTGTGTGTGTGTGTGTGTGTGTGTGTGTGTGTGTGTGTGTGTGTGTGTGTGTATGTGTGTGTGTGTGTGTGTTTCAGAACTCTGCAGTGTGAGAGATTGGCCTGTAACTTACAGTGAGGGGGTCATCAGAAATCCCGCCCACCCTGGTGATCACTATGACAACAACCAGTAAGTGACACTTTCATACAGTGTGCAGTTTTTTAGTAGAATCAGTTTTCAGAAATCAAAAATAACATTAATCATCACATTTGTATAATTGTGTAATCAGCTCAAAATAAGAATTGTTCTGTATTAATTACGGTTTAATATTTTAATCTTCAGGTTTCCAGTGTCAGAATTTTCTAACATTTCTTGAGCTAAGAACTGCATGAATTTTAAGAAGAAAAAAAGAATTAGTCAATGGGTCACTAAAGCATGTTTGTTAAAAAACCCATGGATGCATTCATGTCTTTCTCTCTTCAGGTTGTGTGTGTGGAGAATCAGTGTTCCTCCAGGTTATAGTATTCTCTTGGAGTTTGATCATTTTGATCTGGAAAATGACTCTTCGTGTCTTTACGATCGACTCAGTGTTTTTGTGAGGACTCACAGGCGTGTTGGTGAGTTTCAAACACACAGACCTGCACGTCAAGATTAAGACTGTACTTTCTTATAGTAGAAAACACCAGCACAGTTGCGAAGCCACCCAGAAGCTCTAGAAATGTTCAAATCCGTCAGGTTTAAGAAAGAGGTGTGTTCAAAGCGACATTTCTAAAAATGCACTTTACTGCTTGATTTCTTAGTGATATGAGGAGACTAACACTGTGAGTCAAATGCAAAGCTGGAATCAGGACATGATCAGTTACAATTTGCAAAATTTACACATTAAAATGTTGCCTGATTTTTCTTGACTTGTGTAATTCCAATATCCCAAATGTTTCCAACAATTTTAAAACCAAGAGCATTAAAAAATTTTACTCAGGGTACTTTGAAAGTATCTTCTAAACTGTGATTTTTTTGCATCCAGCTGGTCTATATAGGAGATTAAGACTGACATTTGATTGTTGAGATGATTCATTAGGCACCAGCAGATACACCAATCACACATTTAACACACACTGAACTACAACACTTTCTCATCTTTTGTCCCTTTTACCTGTTCTTTGTTTAACAGGGACTTTCTGCGGAAGTATCCTTCCTGGCCCAGTGCTTCTAAACAATTCCCAGAATGCAATGCTTCTTTTCTCCTCTGACATTAACCATTCAGGGAGTGGCTTTGTCATCAGGCATCGGGCTGTGGAGAAGCACTATGATCCTGGTTTGAAACACAATATTCAATGCAAACAGAGATATAGTAGAGAGAAATAGTACAAAGATTTCAACCTCATACATTTTGTTATGTAAATCCAACACATATGTGGAGTGAAGTGTAGCGAGCTAACATTCATTCTGCACAAAAAACACTGTTTATACACTAAACATGCAGTTATACCCTATTCTGTGTCTGCTGATTATGGATCTCATAGCAGCCTGGGAGGTGTGTGTGTGGGCAGATGTCTCATGACACAGTAATGAGCTGCACAAGACACACTCAGACCCACCCTCACTGACTTTGGGTGATTAGCTGTGGGGAGGATGAGACCCAGCAGCTTATAACAGGTCTTTTGTCTTTACTGTTTAGAGGAGTGTGTGTTTGTGTGTGTGTGCTTTTTGTTAATGCTTGGTTTGCCTACATTTATGTTTCCCCTGTGTGTGTTTGTGTGTGTGTGCGTGTGTGCAATTAGGTTGCAAGAGTGTTGTTCTAGTGGAGAATCAGATTGCTATCCACAGCCCCAATTACCCACAATTCTATGACAATGACTGCGCCCTTCGCTGGGTTGTCTTTGCCCCACAGGATCATGTTGTTAAGGTGCTGCACAAAATCTCAAATTACTGTCTAAAACTCCTCAAAATGCAGGATTTATCACAAACTCATCAGTTACTCGGCTAATAACTTTGTTGTATTTCAGCTTGACTTTGCTGATTTTCACATGGAAGAGTCAGACAGATGCCTGTATGATTCCCTTACTGTCCTTGGAGATGTGGAAGGAACAGAGGAGATAGGTAGGGTGGATGAATGTGTGGATGAAATGAACACAATCAAAAACTCTTTCTTCTTAACATCCAATAAACTTCATCCCACCTTTTTCTCACCTTCATGCTGCTATCTTTCCTTGTATATAATCTCTCTGTGTCTCTTTTTCTTGCATTTTTATATGTTTTAAGTAGCAGTCCTGTGCGGCGACAGTGTTCCTCCCCCTGTCGTCTCTTACCACAACGTCATGGTGCTTCAGTTCATGTCAGACAGCAGCATCACACACAGGGGCTTCAGTGCTACGCTCACATTCATCAGCCTTACAGGTAAGTCCAGAGTGGGTTAAATTGTTAGCTTCAGTGAATGTCTTATTGGTCTGTTATAGTCTTTGGAGGTTATTACCACCCTGGCAAGATAAATATACCACTGAATTTTTTTATGTATTGTAACCTGGCACATTACATTTAAATTAAATCTTTTTTTTAAAGGCTAAAGATCAACTAAAACTGTCTAAGATGATCAAAAATGTAGAGAGCCTCGTTGTCTGTCTTCACTTGCTTAGTGATACTGGTTTTATTTTAGAATTTTACAGAAATGAATATCTATAAATACTGTTGTGAACTGTAACTTGTTCTAGTATAAACTAAAGATATATACATAAAGTATACAGGCAAAAACTAAATCAAACTGAAACTGCAAAAAAACAAACCAAAAAGGAGAAAAAAATTATCTGAAGTAACAAAAAGATACAAAAGAATTTTACCTGAAATTATTTACTCATGAAATATATAACCATACACCTCCACAAACACTTCCTCTTTCCTTTTTTTTGCAGACCTCCATAATCAGGACACAACAGTTGCAGAAAGTGGAAGAGATGGTCTGAGAGATCACAGATATGATTTGGCAGCTATCAAGGGTCGCATGACACCATATGGTTGGTTGTTTGATTAGTGTTTATATTCTTATTGGCATCTTTTGCATTTTAATGTGTGAACTTAGGGTTCCCTGAGTCCCAGGAAAATGTTATGTAAGTGAAAGAGAAAGAGTAACTTAGGAAAGGCCTTACAGTTTAGCTGCTGCATTGGAGCCACACAAAGAAGACCCTTAAAATGAAGGTCTGTCTAAACAATGAAAGTATACATTAAATCAAGCTGTCTCCTTTAGATACAGGGCGCCCTCTAGAGGCACTTTATTGTAAGTTACTCCTGAATAATTTGTGTGGTTCTATAAGGATTAATAGGATCAACATATTATGAAACGGTAAGGTGGCACATTGGGTAAGTTTAAATCGTGCATCTTTTTGTAATACTGGCCCTTTAATTTTTCACATTTGTCACTGAAAACAAGGACAGCAGTGACAGAAATGAGTTCATGTGTTATACAGTGCAGGAAAATTACCATCTTGTGCCATATCAAGCAGTCCTGCCTGTAAACTTTGTGACTGTGAATTAAAAAAGTACTACTGTGGGATATGTAATAAGAGAGATAATACAGATTACAGTATGCCTACACTTAACGCCTGGCTCATACTTTATCCTGTGTGGGCTGTTTTGAAATCATGACAGGCTCTTACAAATGCAACATTTCTCCCCATAATTCTGTTTTCAGTGAACTTGAATGTAGCAGACCCAGATGTACAACAGTCGAGCGTCACAGCACTGTCCCATGAGGGTGATATCAACCCTGAGAGCTCAGAGGATCTCAGACTGCACATGGACATGGGCTCAGATGATGAAGACTACAGCAGAGAATCCTCAGGGAGTGGGGAGTGACCAACAAAAACACATTTCCAAATGTGACTTAAGCACCACATTGGTCTTGACGGACATATTCCTACAAATACTGGATATATTGCTGTAAAATACAAATAAAAACATCCATGCCTGTTTTACGATCACAAATTCAGTTTAGTAAAAGCAGTTTAATTAAACAAGAAAAAAACTATCACTGGGGTGAAAGACTTTAATCCAATTAGTGTCAGTAAGATTCCTGTTGTTGATTCCAGACTTTCTGGTCAGTGTCAGTGTCTTAACACAACACAACACAAGGCAAGACTCAATGCACTAGCAAAAAAATATGCACCTAAAATGGAAATAAATAAAAGTCCTACCATAATTTAATGGATACAGAAAACAGTGGTTTGAATCGCCCCCTGGTGCCCCCTTGTGATGCTGACACTAGTTACAACCTCTTTGGTCAAGTCTGTAACATTTCAGCAGGTTTTGCATGGATTCAGAAGAAGAAACAAATCTCACCAGTGTAAGTTTGAGTGAAATTGATTGATTCATTGGTGAAGGAGAAAAGGTTGGTGATCCTCTGACTTTTATCAAGTCAAAGTTTCAAATGACATTTTTTAATTGGTTCTCATTAGTCTGATGTGTTTTTTTTTTGGTGACCTGCAAAAGCACTGACATTCCAGTCAGTTTGTACTTTGTGCAGTGCTTGATTGTAAATAAAAAATGGTAAACTTTCACCTGCATGTTAACTGTGTCATTGTGAGCAAGTTAGCATGCCGGTACAAACATTTATCTGAAAGGCAGCCTGCCTACACGGCCTCACAAAACCGCTTCTTTACTTCTCCTAAACACAAATAAATGTGTGGATATATTTCTTATCATCTCGGTCATTTATTTATACCCTTGTGACTGCAAAGGTACACACACAATTTGAAACAACTGAACTGTTTTATATCTGTTAAATAATGAACTTTAAAAACATGCTCTAAAATATATAATAAATCTTTGTATTTCGGTGACACTACATTCTTAATTTCCTCCATTTAACATCTTTAAAATGGTTTATTATACACTATAACGTAGTCTTAAGCAGATGTATGTGTTAATGTATTTGTCCCCAACTACAACAGGCCTACCTTTTTGGGCATACGTAACTTGAGTTTTATTTTTAGACAAATAACCAATCAAAACATAGAAAAACACACCTGTAATATCATAAAATATATCCTAATTTGAGGTGTTTTTAATGACAAACACATAGAAGTTAATGACACCTACAAATGTTTGAAACTACATCCTGGACCCTCTCATGCTAGATAGGGAGACTTTTGGTGAAGTTTTATTATTTTAGCATCAAGAAAAACATTTTAACTTCTATAATGTCAGTAGGAGCTTTCTCACTGATGTAGAGCACTTCATACGTGTTTCTTTTCCTGTAAAGTTCTCTGTAGATAACACTGATGTCATTCTACAGGTACACAAAAGCTCAGTTTGTATTTATGGCACTGTTTTTATAGCTTTGTGCAAACACAAAAACTCTTCAGTTATGTTTTCAACCCTATAAGCAAAGTTGTAAAAGTTGTGGGTTAACTTGAGGACAGACTTTTCCATCATCTAGTATGTAAATTATTGAAAAATTTAAATGCTCCGCACAGAACATTTCACTTGCACACACTTAGCATTGACTTTGCTTTAAAAATGCATTTATTTATGAATTGTATTCTGTAAAGAATAAAATATATTCTCTCAGTGCTTGTTATGTAACCCCTGAGTCTCCGTCTCCTCTCCCCTCCCTCAGTGGTGTGATTTCAAGGCTCTGCTCCTCACTGCCTGAACACCACCTCTGTACCATGTAGTGTCATGATGAGGTCTGCCTTTTATTGGTGGTTCAGATCTTGTGTCACCTTTCCCCCAGCAGGAAGCCCCACCCAGTGTGAGGCCCCTCACGCAGTTTGCATGTGTGTACGTGCCTGGTAGAGAGAGAGAGAGAGAGAGAGAGAGAGAGAGAGAGAGAGAGAGAGAGAGAGAGATTGTGAAGGCTGTCACTGCCTGAACTGTGTGTGGACTCTGGTCTCTCATGCCATGTGAGGAGACGGAAGATCCAGTTCATTCATTTACACATTAAAATATGGATCAAAGTTTGGTGAGTTTCAACTTTCACTTTATTTCCCTATTCAATTACTCCACATTTTTTTTCTCTGCCTGCATGTTATATTCGTTTGGAACTTGTTGATCTCACTTAGATTAAGTTGAATTGTTGACTTTAAACTTTGCACCTTTGTGAGTCTCCATTCCAATCTTTGTCTTGCAGACAATCCCGGTGGTGGCGGCTGTCTCTGTGGTGGTAGTCACCGTGCTGTACTTCCTCCTGCGAAGCTCTTCAGGACAGAAGAAGGGGCCTGTCACTCTGCAGGATCCTACAGTCAAATATCCCCTTCCTCTTGTACACAAAGAGGTAAGTGTGTTATGCTAAAAAATATAATAATGTGTGGGAACAACGCAGCTCCTGTCTGGCCACAGAACATAACAACTGTATCAACACTCATATTTATATTCAGCTTTTATTAAGTTGGAGTTCCACATTTTGACAGATTTGTCTTAAACAACAGTGTTTTTGACATTTTGGTATTTTGTGTATTTTTTGTAATGGTTAAATTCTGCTTAAATAATCTTCCAAATCCAATTTCAATTTACTCTGCATGTTTTCTGTTAACCTAATGCTGTGTGGCCTTCAGGGGTCATTTCAGTTCATAGTTTCTTGATTAGTTTGGAACTAGGAAAATACTACTACTACTTGGAGAATTTGAGAAGAGTTTTTAGCAACAATGATATTCAGTTAACTTTTCTTTATTTTTTGTAGTTTTATAGTTTTCTAATCTGAGTGTCCTTGCACAGGAAATCAGCCATGACACAAAGAAATTTCGGTTTGGTCTTCCATCTGCAGCTCATATCCTTGGACTGCCAGTAGGTACTGAAACAGCTCTCTTCCCTTCCCAGATAAAAGTCTTCTTTCATAGTCCTCTTAATTCATAAATCATCTACAGCTCTGCAGGTCTTAAACGTGCAGACGTCTTACTCGACCTGGTTACCTCTTTGTCTATAAGAGGAAAGAGAGTGATTTTTTTAACTTTATTTTTCTTTAAGTATGAAATATGGCTGTAAATGAAAATACAAGGTTGTATCACTTCCTCTGCTTGTGATACTTCTGAGTGATTCCACTGACTAAACTTCAATACAGTAAAGGATACGAGGTGACAGGTAACAGGCAGGTGATAGAGGAAGGAAAAGTTGCTTTTTCTAAATGTACCATCTCCTGAGGTGTTAAAAAGAACACTCTGAGGTTGAGAGAAATTGTTTAGAGAGTTAAATTAAGGCTTGTCCCTAATACAGGACAATGTTTTCTCTTCTTGTTCCCTCTCCACCTCACCCATCCTCCCTCCCTCCCCCTGCCTGTCCTCCTGTCTGTCCTCTGGATCAGGTCAGCATGTGTACCTGTCAGCCAAGGTGAATGGCAGTCTGGTGGTCAGAGCTTACACTCCAGTCTCCAGTGATGAAGACCAGGGATTTGTTGACCTTGTGGTCAAGGTAATTAACATTACTGATATACTAAACGACACAAATGTGAGCATTTTAGGGCCAGATTGTTACTTTTTTCACATTTTTGACATCGTAAGTAGTTATCTCTGTCCATTACCCTTTCAGAAGGCTTTACAAGTTTCAATTATTGGTTCTACTAATGCTAAGACATCATCCGGTGATGCTTTTCCAGGCACTTACAAGACATTATGTTGGATATTGGTTGTTGGATAATTAGTAAATTACTAAAAAGTTATAAAGTCTTTGGTTATAATGTTAGTAGATCCATTTAAGTGGTTTGTGGAGAAGATTCTCTGTTGCTCTTTCCTAATTCACTGAAGGGATTCCTGATGAACTAATATAAGACAAATCCAACATCATGCTACAAGAGCATTATATCAGCTTCATTTTTAAACCCACTGAAATAAGTTTCCTTGAACTCTCTGCTGCTCCAGATGGCAGATGGACAAAGTTAGAAATCAACTTGAGAGCATACAGGAGTATTTTGCAGCTTAACAGCAAGAATTTTCTTTTCTCAGGAGTTGCTGGAGACAAAATCATAAATAAATGAATAAATAAAGCAAGAGTGAATATTGAACCTTCTTTGCTCTCCAAATAAATGCTCATGTTACACCTCACCTGCACAATGTTTAAATAAGCTGATGTTTGCCGATAAGTTCACCATGTCAACTTGAAAACAGGTTAAAAACAACTTGACCAAAAGTTTTCAAAAGATTGAGTAAATGCAGATTTAAGTGGATGTGTTAGAGCTTTGGATGCTGTTTGTCATTAAACAGAAGTTATTCTCAAGTCCTACACTATCGCTATGAGGTCATTTTCAATACCATGTAGAAAACAACAAGACAGTATCAAATGAAATGATGGAAATTCCAGTATCCTTTTTGTAACTTGTAGGTGTACTACAAGAACAGCCATCCCTCCTTCCCAGAGGGTGGAAAGTTGTCTCAGTACCTGGACAACATGGCTATCGGAGATGTTATGGACTTCAGAGGACCCAATGGACTGCTGGTGTACAAGGGGAATGGTATGATGACAGAAAAGAAAGCAAGCAGTTATCACCAGCAGATGTTGCTGTTGTTCAACATAAGACAGTCCGAGCATGTTCAGCTGCCTGAACACACACTGACTCTGTGACTGTGACTCTCTCCTCATCAGGTCAGTTTTCCATCCGACCAGACAAGAAGTCAGAGCCGAAAGTTCGGAAGTTTAAGCATGTGGCCATGATCGCTGGTGGAACAGGTTGCTTTACACTGCTTTAATCACTCAGTCACTCTGATGTACAATAGCACATGTACTTTATTTAGAAGGACATTACAGTGGCTTACCAGAGTTAAATCACAGCAGAATGAAATATTATTCTATTTGAAGGAGTTATAAAATTATTAACTGGGTGATTTGTTTATACTAATACTTTGCATCAGTACATGCTGCATAACTGGATTTTATACACATGTTGAACATAAATGTTCTTACATATGACGAGTTCTGAAGGTATATTGTGGCTTTTCTCTCTTGTAGCACAAAAATAGCATTGAGAGCCATCATCTAGTTTAATCTACACGACCATTTGATGATATTTTCTTCGTAGCTTCATTGTTGATGATTAAAAATTGATAAGCTGTAATAGTGTACTTTCTAATAAAACCTTCAGATAGAGAATTCTCTGAGACAAACTGTCTTTTATCTTCCCAGGTATCACTCCCATGCTGCAGTTAATCCGCTGCATCACTGCAGACCCCACTGACAACACCAAGTGCTCTCTCATATTTGCCAACCAGGTCAGCTCTGTGCAGTTTATTGTTTTGGAAAATTTTTCCTCTTGTCTCATGGTTAATGTGCATTACTCTGCTCTGGAGAAATTAAATCTCTTTCCTTGCTCCCTCTCAGACCGAGAAAGATATCCTGCTGAGGGAGGAACTGGAGGAGGTGAAGAAGAATCATCCTGACAAAGTTAAACTCTGGTTCACACTGGACAAACCACCGCAGGGTAAGCCAGCGTTTTCTTACTCTATCATGTCTGAGTCTCCAGTGATTTATGCACAACAGTTACAGTGAAGCAGTCACTGGTAATAAAAACCTTAGATCTCAGGCTCCCACCAACAGTGAGCTGAAGGATATGTATTTCTACAGAAAAATGATCTGAGCAGAACAAAATTTAACAAGTACTCAACACATGACGCTAAGATGTAGGAATTTAATATGATATATTATACTGGTAATACAAAATAAGATTAAGTGGTATTGATTGTTAATAGTAAAATGCGCAAAGTGTGTGAATGATTAACTGCATAACTCAGGTTGTGCATTAAATCACTGCAATGTAAACAAGTGTGAACAGAGTTAATGAAGTCACAAAGGCAAAACAGCTCACAGTACAAGTATAGTCTAATGTGGCTGTATAGAGTACTTCAAAGTGTAAAGTTACATCAGTGTGTTGATGTATTGCATGTTAAGTAGTATGGTGATGAGCTTTAGTGATCAAGAGTTCAGCAGTGTGATGGAAGCGTCCCTGAGCCTGGTATCATGGGAGTGGATGGACCTAAAACAAGGCGTCTGGCAGGCAATACCTTATATAAGCTGCACTTAAAAATACATTCTGTAGCAATTATTATCCAGATCAGATGCTGCTCTTTCAGGAGCAGCAAAGGGTTTCTTTTGACGGGTAAAAAAAAAAAAAAAATGATTGATATTACCTCTGGCAAATGAAGCAACAGGTTGTTAGTGTAATGTGGATCTAATTTTGAAAAACAGTAACTTTGTGTTTTGGCACAAGGCAAAACCCCTCAAATTTAAAGCTGCATTATTCCAGACTTTGAGAATAACAATAGATAGCATGACAGTGTGCAGTGTGAAAGAGGTCATTTGTGGCAATGAACACAGTGTTATCCCCCAACTCAGCAGCTCTCTGCTCCATGGAGCTCTGCAACATGTTTCAATTAATTGCTTTGGTTTTATGGTCACAACTTAACTGTTTTTGTTAAGTCTTACTGCTCTCATCAATCTCATTTCCAGCAGCAACTAGGAGCATCACTGCTGCTCTAAATGGCAGACAGAAAATTAGCAACTAGGTGAACTCAAAGGAGCATTTAAGCTGCTAGAGAGATGAATATTTTGAACTGATGGTGAAAACGCAGCGATAAAAGCAGAAATATTGGACTGAAACTCGTCAAGATGCCAGAAACATAACTCCAAATAGTAAAAAATCCATGTTATAGGACTCATAAAATATCTTTTGGACCAACTTATCATATCACTCAGAAGACCTTTTTCAGTGGCACTGGATAAGTCAATTGAAATATAAATTGATAATAAACTTTATTTGCTACGAAACAAAAGACATAAATTACAGAAAGATCTTCAAATTGGAGGATATTCAGTCAGGTACAATTTGAAACTTCCTCACTAGATGCCACTAAATCTTACAAACCTTCACAGAGAGCAAAACATTATCAGTGAAACACTTCCCTGTGCTTTCTTTCCCACCATGTGGGGCTTTGTTGATACATTTTCCATGACTAATTTTATCATGTCACTGTAAAGGATGTGTGGCACAGTTCCAGGCTATATGAAGCTGAATAAATTTAAAATCTTTCTTAAGCCAAAAAGTTTGGCTCTTTGGTTTCACTGCTGAATATTCAGAGCAGGAAACAATGTAAAGACTCCTCAGCTGAAGGAAAATCTCTGCAGGCTGAGAAGGAGATAGTTCCAACAAGGTGTTGCAGTAGCTTAGCAAAGCGCTCATGTCTCCCTGCATAATCCTTAAAGGGAGCAGAAATTAATGAGCATAATATTGTTACATAATCTCTGTTGTGAGGACCTCAAATGCTGCTTGTATTCTGTTTCGTACGTCATTAGTTCCACATAAAATAGAAACACATCAGCCCTTGATCATTATGCATTAGAAGAGGTGGACTTGCTCCCCGTTAGCAGCATCATTATGTGGTTGCTTTGGAAGGGAGAGATGACTGTCTGTGAATGAAAGAACAAGTTGAGCAACCACCTTTGTCTAATTTTATACCTGATTTCATTCTGTCTTTAAATGTCCCATCTCCTCTCTTCTGAGAGCAAGAGATTGGCCTTCTGAATCTGTTCAGTCTTCAACATTGGGTATCCTTCTGACAACAAACAAAACAGGTTAAAGATGACAATGATAGATAATGTTTAATATTTAAAATTAGAGATAAAGTAAGAAAAGAGAAGTAAAATCAGTGTTCTCTGGTGAGGGCCGAGCTGTGGTAGTTTTACCTTTTCCATCACAGAGGAATAATTAAAGCTCTCTCAGATTTTTAGCTTTGAATGTGCAAAACAACCTTGTCAAAAAGTGAACATTTATAACAAAGAGGGAATCTTCTGCTCTGAATTTTCACAATGACTAAAAAAGATACGATCTTGAGTTACAAATTGATCAAGATCTGTTTCTCTGAGGTTGAAAGTTTATCTTTCTTACTCTTTTGTCTCTCTTTCTTTTGTGTCGTCCTCAAGGTTGGAGCTATAGTTCAGGGTTTGTGACCTATGACATGATCAAGGACCACCTTCCTGCTCCTTCCAATGATGTCCTTGTTGTCCTTTGCGGTCCTCCACCAATGATCCAGTATGCCTGTCTGCCAAATCTGGATAAGATGGGGCACAAAACAGAAAACATTTTTGCATACTAGTGTTTGATTAACTAAAAAACTGGTGTATTCCTCATAAACATTCAATTACTACACCAACAATCACTGTTTGAATACTGTTGATATGATCCAAACACAAAGTATGCTTTAAATGTATGCCATTAAAGTATGTGTGATTTTTTATGTCAGTGACACTTGAACTACAACAATGCAAATCTGTTTGGCCATGCAATATGCTGTCACTTTTGAAGTGAATCCTCTTCTTTTTGTAGACCAAAACATCAATTTGTGTTAAATAAAATAAAGAATATATGAAAAAAGGTGTGACATGATGTTTCATACACTTAGATCAAAGCACTAATAAACTGTAGTACATACTCAAATGGAATAGTTGCTTCTTATAGGAACTTTTATAAATCTTCCACTTATATTGTGAAAAGACTTGTTTATTTTATTGCATGCTAAATATTTTTAAACTACAATATTATCTAAGACCATTCCATGCAAACAAATTACAACAATAAGCAATGACTGCAGTCTGATCAACCACAAAGACCATCACATTGGGAAAATTACACTTCTCTGGTTTTATGTAGCTGTTCTTGAGAGGGGAGCTCTATTAACTTTTTTATCAGTGAGGCGTCAGAATCTGTAGACAATATTTCCGACACTCTCGAAGGCATCACCGGATAATGGGCGTTTCTCCTCTCCAACATGTCGGCAGTCGGCGTATGAGTTTCTACCGAAACTTTACAGTGAATTTAGAGGAAGTTTAGACGTCTAGTAGACATCAGCTGTAAAGACATGGTGTGCGAGCTTAGTGTACACTTAATGAAGCCCTTACAGGGTGATATATTCAGTAAGTTTATAGTTTTAGTCGCATTTCTCAGCATAAACTTCACGGTTTGTGACTGTGGGCAAGTCACGCCAGTGAGATGTCTCATCTGGGGTCCAGGGCTGAACCCCGACGTAGTTTTACCGGTCCGATACTTCTATATTCAGGCGGTCAATTCAAACGGAGAAAATATGACTGTATCTCCAGGTAAACTGACCACAAACACCGACACAAGACGTGCTTAGAGTGACATTATGGCAAACATAGCATCACTAAAACTCTAGAGTGATCTCCGGTGGCTAGTTTGCTGGCGCACCTTTTTTAAGCTAATCACACAGTAAATTGGAAAGATATTATTTGTGTATAATCAACAGATGTAATGTCAGCTAGCTAGCTAAGTTAACTTTGCACTCAACAGTATATTTGTCATAGTCCACAAGGGGTTGTTGACCTCTGACCCTGAACAAGTCTCTTGTCAGCTAACAACAAAGGGCCATGTAACAAGTTATCTGAGCGAGGCTGATGTCTTTGTATCAAACATAATGGAAAGCTTTGCCTTTGATGAAGCTCTGCAACAAGGTGAAATGAAGTCACATAGGTCACTGAAATGTTCTTTACATGAGCTGTTTAGGTAGAGACACATTTAAAGTGAAGGTAAGTCCACTGGAGAAGACAGAGCACATCCGTGTCCACGTCCCTCCACCTCTGGACAGAGGAGACGGATCCTTCCTGGTGAGGTACCGACTCTACGGGACCGTGCTGAAGGGCCTGAAGGTTGAAGTCCTTCACCAAGATGCTGCTGTTGCCAAGTCACCCTACACCCTTCAAGGTTTGTCATGCATTAAGAAACAAAGACACAGGATAAGTACACTATATTTATACCAACCAACCTTTTATTTATACCTCACTCAAAAATCACATATTTGTCCAAAAGGGCTTTTTTTAATGTGCATGCCACATTACACCATCTGACCTTTGACCCTCTATGCAGAAACATTCAATAGTTTGAGTCAACAATCTCTTAAATGCAGTTTAATGAAAAAAAGTAAATAATCTCAGCAAGAACAACAGAGGAAGGGTCCCTCATGCAGTGCAGACACACATACAATGTGCACTAAAGGACTCTATTGCAAAAGAAAGAGCACCCACGCTCCATCACCAGAATGAAAAATTCAAGACAGAATTAATGCCGGACTTGAAACGAAGTGTATTGAGCTTGTCATGGTTATTCTTATGCAGATTTAATTAATTTATTATCATTGAACATTTCAGCATTATCATCTTCATTAGATGAGGCCACTTTGCAATTGTGACTCACTTAAAATGACATCCTCCCCTTTTTATCTTCATATGTATATATTGAAAAGATGCGTCATTCATTTTGAAGATGCCAGTTTTGTAGACAAAAAAACCCCAAAAAACAATGAGATGCAGGATAGATGAAGTAATTGCAGCTCTGCTTAGACCTGCTCTCATCTAACACTTAGTATTATCTTTTAACACTCAGGTCCAGTCTATCATGAATACTGCGACTGTCCAGAGCTCAATGCTTCCCTCTGGCAGAGTGTCATGCAGTGTCCTGTTGAGGAGCCTCAGATCCTGGCAGACTTTAAAAACTTTCCAACAGTCGACCTCCAGCATCTCAGACAGGAAGTGCCTCACAGATTTGTCAACAGAGGAGGTCTCATCCACTACGCCATCATCAACAACCAGCTGTACCGCCGCACTCTGGGAAAATACACCGACTTCAAGATGTTCTCTGATGAAATGCTGCTGTCTTTAACAAGAAAGGTATCCTGTGTGTTTTAGAGATATTAAAGAATCATATGGGCGTTTTTGCATGATGTGGCACATTTCTCACATAACTGTTTTGCTGTTGAAGGTGACGGTGCCTGATGTAGAGTTTTTCATCAACGTTGGTGACTGGCCATTAGAGACGAGGAGAGCCGACGCAGTTCCAGTCCTGTCCTGGTGCGGCTCTACAGACACACGGGACATTGTTCTCCCAACTTACGAGGTCACACACTCCACCCTGGAGACCATGAGAGGTGTTACCAATGACCTGCTATCTGTCCAGGGAAACACAGGTAGCACACACACACACACACACACACACATACACACATGTTAAGTCAGTCTATGAATCAAACAGTCATGTTTTGGTACTCTTTGTAGTGTCTAAATACTTTAAATATTTTGTACACATTTCTTTTGTTGCAGTTATTAAAATGTTTATGTGATTTTCCATCCCTGACTGTTTACTGTGAAAAAAACTGGTAGCTGATAAATTTGAATGAACTGAGTCAGGAGAAGTAGCCACCCTTACCCCAGGCTCAGCATGTCCCTGTGGTACCAGTTAAACCCTGAAAAATATTAAGTGTTAATGGCCTAAATGCATTCTCTATTGAGTGCCATGTTTTATAAATATTCCAATATGTATATAACATAGCAATATTCTCTATTACACGTGTAATTATTCATAAAGTTAATGCTTTTAATCAAAGTACCATGGAGGACTTTAGACCCAAATTTTGTCACATTTCATATTATATAATTTCTTCCAGGGCCTCCTTGGGTCAACAAAACAGATCGAGCATTTTTCCGTGGTCGGGACAGTCGAGAGGAGCGTCTTTACCTCGTTTCTCTGTCCAAGGAAAACCCTGAGCTGCTGGATGCAGGGATCACAGGATGGTTCTTCTTCAGGGACCGGGAGAAACATGTGGGCAAAGCACCACTTGTTGGATTCTTTGACTTCTTCAAGGTTAGAAAAAACAAATACATTTTTGTATATTCTGAATAATTTACTTTATGTTGTAACTTAAAGCTACACTGCAACTTCAGCACTTGATCTTAAAAATGGTTTTACATTGTCCCCCCTTTCAGTACAAGTACCAAGTGAACGTGGATGGCACAGTGGCTGCATATCGTTTGCCTTACCTGATGCTCGGGAACAGCCTGGTTCTGAAGCAGGACTCACAATATTATGAATATTTCTACAGCCACCTTAAAGCAGGCACCCACTATGTTCCTGTAAAGAGAAACCTGTCGGACCTTCTGGAGAAAATCAAATGGGCCAAAGAGAATGATGCTAAAGCACAAGAGATTGCCAGAGCGGGTCAGGCACTGGCCAGAGAGCTGCTGCAGCCCAGCAGACTGTACTGTTACTACTACAGAGTGCTGCACATGTACTCAGAGCGGCAGAAGGGACAGCCGACACGACATGAAGACATGGAGCTGGTTCTTCAACCAGACGACAACACTGCAGTTTGTATATGTGAGCGTAAAAGCCACAAAGAAGAAACTGGCAGGAAGGATGAACTATGATGGAATCCATCTTTAGTTATTAATTTTACTCTGAAACATTCCAGGTAGAAAAGAAAAGATAACTGAATGTTCCTGGTGCTCACAAGGAAATGTGATTTTTACAGTTTACAGCTGAGCATTACAGGTGTGGGGGGGCAGTGATGTGCGTTTGAGAAATGCTGTTCAGGTTAAAACTCTGCTCAGCTCTTTCCAGTCGAGGCTGCAGGTCATTGCTCTTAAGGTTGTAGTGCAACTCTTTTTTTTATTTTTATGTGTTTTTTGTACCTTTGTAAAAGTCTGGCGAGTAACACTTAAGTTGAGGATATAATGACTATTTTATAAATGTGTCATTGCAATAAATACTTTTACTGTATTATCTTAAAACAAAAACTTAAATAAATCTCAATGTTGACAGTTTAATCCAAATGCAACCCTTCTGTTGTAAAGCAGTGGGACATTCAGTGAGCTGTCATGTGCATGTGTGGACATGATGGTCAGAGAGCATGGTCCCCCTTAAGAAGTTTTCATTTCTCAATTTGGTTTCACAATTTACAGCAAAAGAACCAAGGAAAAGTATATTGTCCTGTTTATAAAAATTTTAAAAATAAATGATGCTATAAGTCAAATTCATTTTTAAGTTTATTTATTTTGCATTTTGTCTGTTGACAAATTAATCACACACGAAGTATGAGTGTTGGTGGATGGACAGAATCTGCAACCATACCTCTACAAGACGAGCAGCTACACTGAACAACATTATGTTAATACATTCTAGTTATCTTTAACACCAGTTATTATCAACATCCCCCTTTTACAACTATATGTTTTCACACATTAAAACTAAGGGTTAAACCAAAATTAACTTCCCTGTGCTGTATATACAGTTAGCACTTTGTGTTACTATGTTTCCATTCATTTGTCAGCGCTAGTACAAACTTCTCAAGCATACAGTTTTCTTAAGGCAGTAGACTATGAGTCTGAATCAACGCTGGTGGCTCTCTGTAGCTGTAATTGGTAAAAAATGTTAAGTTTAGCGTGCTAACATGATCAAAATGATAATGAATATCTTGGTTAAGTATGTTAGAAT
This sequence comes from Acanthurus leucopareius, assembly GCA_029814765.1. Classification (NCBI taxonomy): domain Eukaryota; kingdom Metazoa; phylum Chordata; class Actinopteri; order Acanthuriformes; family Acanthuridae; genus Acanthurus; species Acanthurus leucopareius. Next base: position 6,716,160 of record JAQMCX010000050.1, read on the forward strand.
GCAAACATTTGCTCATTTGCACAAAACAAAATACAGCTAAGGAACATTTTTAAAAACTTTGACCTGCTGTGCGCAAAGTCAAGGAACACCAAAGTCAGTAAGATATATCATCTGAGGGTCATGAATCTGCTAAAATTCATGTCCAAAAGGTACTTTAGCGTGGACTAGCTTAGTTGATTGACCTCGAGATCATCCTTTGAGCCACAAGAAGTTTCACAGTCCCCACAGAAACTTTTGGTTCAACTGAAGTGAGATCAGATCAGGACGTCAAAAAATTTATCTTAAAGTCTCTTGCAAAACTCCTTGTCATTGTTGCACACAGATGATCACATGATCAAATCTTTAAGCCCTTTAAATTTACATCTGTTGATCTACATCTTATTTTACAATGGCATGTTCAAATTAGTCTCTAGATTATGCTGCTAGAAAACAGAACTCAGCAAAAAACTCCACAAGTAAACTAAGATACTCTGAAGATACACCATTACCAACTGGAAAAGGCTTGAAATGTGCAGAATTTTATCTCCAAGTCCTTCCTCTTTTGTCTTAGTCGGTCTGGTATCTCTCATGAGATAGTCCTGTAAGCCCTACACTTCTATCACACAGTGTTTATTACTGTGACACTTTATCATGTTTTTTTGTCTTTAAATGTTCAGTGTCTCTTTAGTTCAGCTGAATTTTATCATGAGAGTGAGAGGCTCCCCCTCTTTCTTGCTGATAATGGCCTGCATCATTCCTGTAGGTGTATGAAGATACCTGGATCCTTTAAAGAAGTTCTCGATAAAAGCTCGGTCAATCTTGTTGCACTTCCCGATGGCAGCTTCAAAGTTGTTGCTGAGGACGCCATAGATATTCCCCTTGTCATTTTTCTTCCCCAAGAACAAGAACAGGGCGTAGCAGTCCTTGCCGATGGAAGCGCAGAAGTCCACCATCCTCTCATACATGTTCTTGTCGCTGGACTCCCTATGGGCCATCTGGACGGACTCACTGCAGGCCTCTGGAGGGACACTGTTCTCCTCTGTGTCCTCTTTATCTGGCAGATGTAGAACCTGCACAGCAATCTGGATCCGGGGATTCTTGGTGGGCTTTTCCAGCAAGGCCCAAACCCAGTCAGCTCCCAGGAGGATGCGCTGCTCGGGCGTCATGACTGTGCAGTTGAAGGTGTCTGTCATGTTGAGGCTGACGCTCTGAGAGATGTAGGTCATCAGAAAAACCTGTTGGAGGAAAAGATGTTTTAAAAAAACCACAGGCAAGCTTGTGAAGTTCTAAAGGGCTTCTGTTTTCATTAAAACATTACATAAACTATAAATATAAATAAAATGAAGTTACTCACCTGAGTCAGCACCTCAGGACTTGGGTGGAACTTATTCTCTGGGTCTTTAAAGAGGAGGTACTCTTGAGTTCTGGTCGAGGCAGCAGAGATACAGTCGTTGAATAAAGGTATGAAATCATTGGGTTTGGCAGTGGGGGGTCTCCTCAGCGTTGAGAAGATGCTTGGTCGAGGGGATTCGTTCGGATCACTGGGGGGAACAGTGTAAGTGCCAAGCTTTAAAGAAGAGAGGAAGTTTGGGCTCTGGAAGAGGTTAGAGGTGGGTTTGCTGATGGTCTTGCCCATTGTGGAGTGATGTTGGAGGTCAGGAGATCAGAGGGTAGTTTCCCTGATGCACTGCAGAGAAGCAAAATACATCTGGTTTGTAAAAGTTGAGTAGTGCATTTTGACAGTTGTGCTCTTGAGGTACAAAAGAAAACCTATAGTTTAGAATGAGTGCCACTGTCTGGTTTTTAATTAACCAGTGAATAATTAATATTTCTTCACGTTGCACCTTAAAAATCTACCATTTTTCTTTCCACTTATGCATTGTATTAATGCAGTAAGAAAAATATGGTCTAATATCTTGTAAAAACAAAAGTTATATGAATAATTCTAGATACTTACCAGGATGGGTCTTGAAGGTCCTGTAATTCCAAGTCCACTACCTGCCCTCTGCTCCTGTGTCCTACCCTGCTGAGATATACAGCTTATGTGTGTATGATGTTGTGCATGGAGCTCAGTCTTTGGTCCTCTGTCATGTACAAAACTTTCAGTAGAATAAAGAGGATTTTCTGTCCCAGGTTTGATGGGGGAGTTTCTTCAGAGAGAGTTAGCATGGGTGTGGCGTTTGAAGCTTATCAAATTTTGGATAAGTCAACAAAAGACTCCTCTTTCCAGTTAACTGAATGCAGCAGCAGCTACTTAAGGGCTGGGGTAACCCTGAGGGGTTTGATGGATAAACAAAATGCTTAACTGTGTTTTTTTTTAGGAGGAAGTGCAGATGAGGTAATATATGCTGGGACAGGAGCTTGTAGCTTGGCTTCCTACTATAATGTCAGAAGATGAAAGTTGGAGAGGTGATAGCTGGATGGTGAGGAAGGAGTTATGGGTCAAATCTGATATAACTGATCATGTCAAACTGCCAGGTGGTCCAGCTGGGGGATCCTGCAATGGTTTATTGTGTAAAATACCAATGTATTAATGCATTTAAAGCACTTAAGAACATACTAAAATACTGCGTATGTATATTCATTTTTACTGTATGGGCTTTTGTAACATAAGCCTGAGGTTACTTTCTTGGTGTGGGCGACATGTTTTGCATCAACCAGAGTATTTTTGTTTGTTCCACAGCTGTTTTAAACCACAACTATACTTCCAAACCCGCTGCATGGTCAAAAAAGTACAGAATTCAAACTCAAACTGTAAAACAAGGCAGAGCTGATCAATATGAACTATGTTTTGTTAATGCATTGCCTGTCTCCTCTAAAATGTTTTTAGAAACATATTTAACTGTAAAGGGAGATTGTTTGTGTCCATCCTGATGCCATATTGCTTCTGGCCAACAAGCAGTACTTTTAGTGGTGGAATACTCCTTTAATCCCTTAACATCAGCTGTTTACTACTCAGAGGTCTCAGTCTTTTAGCTTTTCTTTTGTCAGCTAAACACAACCATCTACTGTCATCTATTGTCATCTGTGCAGTCATACGTTTACTTTATAAATGTAGGCATTGTTTTTTCCTTCCTCCCCACATGAGCAGGGTCAGTTATTCTGACAAAAAACAGTGCTGTTTTTTAGCATGTACACTACAATAGGTGAGCGCAGTTTCAAATGAACCATAGTTTTTGCTGATAGGAGACAGTATACTCATCACTTTAAAATTGCTGAACATCTATAGACTTCAGATGCCTAAAGAAGCAACCCTCATTCTTTATAAACATACAATACAATAACAAGACATAAAAACTGATCTTTAAAAGGTTCCTTTAAGGAGCTTTTATTTGGCTTATTTGGGGCAGATAACAAGATTAAAACACACGACTTTAAGATATTATTACCTCACATAACTGATGGTTAAATTTTAAACCAACACCTGCCTATTTATAACAATAGAATTAATGCTGACTTAATCTTTCCCAACTGAAATGATACTACTTATTTAAACAAATTAACATGATTTAGATTTTGTATTTGTGCCATTTAGCCCTTTCACAGTCTCATCTGAGACAGTGACTTCTGATAAAATAACCTGTTAATTTCAAAATATCATGCTTTAAAATTTCTTTATTTTAATGTTGAGGAAGTTGGTTTAGTAGAATTTAAATGGTCTGTGTGAGTGCTTCAGTTTTGATCTTGGTATTTTTTGTAAACTCTTAAAATTTTTCACTTTTCGTAGGAATTGATTACCATAAAACAAGGGATGGCTAATGTTGCCCTGTTCTCTGCGTTCATACACCAGTATAAAGTTCATTGTGTTTAGCATCACCATTGGAGGGTATGTTGCATAGGGAGAGAAAAAAAGCATAAAAAAAAGCCACAAATGGCTAAAGTTGAACAGTTCAGCTCATATTTTTGTAGAGTCACAATTAGAGAAACCTTTGATGATTGTTATTCACACAGTTAAGTCCACTGGTGTCTGTAAGTCCATCTGTAGTGACTGTAGGTGTTACATGAGGTATCAGCGGCTAGTAGAAGTAGATGTGGTGCTCCACGCTGCAGTGTTAGGCCGGGGCTTGAGGTACAGTACAGGTGTCAGATTGGTTGCTACACATCTCTGTGCTTGATTGACAGCATTAGAGAGCCAATGGCGCCAGGTCATTGTCCTTTAAACAAGTGCCATCTCAGACCGCCTCAGATCCTTCCGCAGCTCGTCTCGGCTGAGCAGGTACTGGAAGCAAAGCATCATGGGAGTAGTAATGGGTTAGAAAGCTGGGCTGAGTTGGTGTTAACTGCTGAGCTGGGATCAGTAAACACATTTAGTTTAATTTTTTATGAGGATATTGAAAAAGAAATTAGAAAATCACACACTCTTTACTTTGTGTCAGATTGCTTTATGGTACAAAACAGAACAAACAGAACCAATTTCTTTATCTCAAGAGTGAACTCTGACTTCAGAAGCATCAGTATGTTTATGACAAGGATTCATGGGAAATCTGGTTGCAATGGAAAGACTTTAGATTGGCCGCCTTTGTTTCAAGAAATACTTATTAATAAAATTATAACAGTTGTGTCAAAAATGCTAAGATGAACATGTAGCACCTTGTGAGATGTATACGGGGGACTTTTCCCAACTCAGCACTGAGCACACAACCAGCATCACCACAGAGTCAAGCATCAGTAGGCCTTTTCACAGCGGATTAATTTACTTGAAAAGCAAAGGAGAAAATTATATAACTTAGGGTTTTTACAGCTACTTCACAATCTTATGCTATTGTCAGTACTTTGCCAGCCGTTATCACTATGTAGACTGTCAATATAAAACACATCCAACAGTACATCAAGTAGTTATAGCTAGATTCACATTAACCTGCTATGGCATCACAATGCTGCTAATGTTGTTTAGGTTTCAATAATAATCTAACTGGTGAAATATGATAACACTTCCCTTAGAATATTTTGTAAAATGTGCTTTTTTACTTCTCATGTGAACAATTAGATAAGAATATTAGCACCTGGTGACACCAAGACTAACCGGTCCGGCTCTGCCTTAGGTAACAAAAAGTTTGAGCTAGAAACCAGTATAGATTCTGGGAAATTACTGCACACAGTCAAAAAATTTGTGCACAATTTTCAGTAAACAGCATATTGTCACTTTGACTCTTTGATGTTTAAAACAAACCAGCTATAACATGTTAACTGGTGAATTAAAAGAGGTAGTGGTTGGTGTATTTTTTCACCTTCAGACAGAGTTAAGCTAGTGTCTACAGTATTTCACACTGCAAATTAAAATTAATTAACTGATAAAATGATTAAATATTAATACAAAATATTTCTCTTCTAATGGAAATGAAATAAGGATCTTTTTTTTTTTTAAGGTGCAACCGGTTTATCAGAGATGTTGCTTAAGGCTGCTGCTGCTGAGAGGTGGTTTTACATGTTTGCTTTCCAAAGCCTTAAGGTTCAGTAACTGAGGTGACTTCAGCAAACAGAATGGGGGCACAAAGACATTATGACTGCTATCTGCCTGATAAAAGCAAATAAATGCAAGAGGACGGTTTTCAAATCATTGTAGTTCTTTATCATTATCACACAGATCAGATCTGTGGTGTTTTAATGTTGTTTCCCCCCCTTAGCTAAACTCCAGAGCTTTCCATCTGAGTGACTCCAACTTCTGTTACAGCCGCTGAGGAGCAGTTACTTGGTGAATGAATCAGCTGCACGCGTCATTACCAGCAGCTTGTGAGTGTTGGTGCTTACTGTGAGGTTGTTGATGCTTTCAGACAGAGCTTCTATTTGCAACATGGTACCCTCTGTGATCGCCATCTGTAACACACACACACGCATGCACATAGGGTCTTATGAACCCATTACAAGTCACGATTACAGCCTTTCAGTACAACAGTAGCGAGTTTTCCAGACTTTAGTGCACAGCAATCACTATAATTTGCATTTATGTAGTATTCTGAAGTGTACCACACATTGTTGTTGAGTCTCACAATGCCAAACATACACTTCCCATGTCACCTTAAACAGAGTTGCAATGGCAATGGTAAGCAGCCACCTTTGCTCCGATTGATTCGCCATGGATGAAGCTGGTGTCATACAGAACCATGACAGCCACCATGACAGTGAGGATGATGATGATGAAAGCAGGTTAGTGGTTGATGAAGGTTACTCAGGCATGCCGTCCACCGTGGCTCCACACAGAGAGTCCAACGTCAGTCCTCTCTTAAGCGTTAAAATCATTTTATACCCCTTTTGATTTTCCCCATCTTTCCTAATCTTAAGAATATGTTTTGTTTAAATAAGGGAAATACAAAAAATAGCAAATGCTCTGCTAATATAAGTTGTATATCCAAAATAAATGAATAAAAAAAGTAAATCCACTGTTGGACCTTTGGATCATTGGTGCAGAATGAAGGAATCGCCTTTACACACGTATTGATTTTATTTATTAAATGATTTGATAAATCTTCTGACATTTACATGACCACATGCTTCCTTGTGGAGCAAATTTTCTTTACTATAAAAATACTATTACAGAAAATGTGAAAATAACAATACAAAATCACCACCTCATGTTCAAACACATGCTAGTTTATCATCTTCTCTGCAATGGCATAAATATTAAATAAATCCCTCAATAATATAATGCAAATATTGCACAAGTTCACCTCAACCATGTGACAAAATGGTATTAAAAATCAATGTTGTAATTAATCATGATGGTGGTGCACAAGCGTTAGAACAATGGCGTAATACTGTACAACAACAGATGTCCATATATACTGTTAAGCATAACAGGAAGTGATCTCAGAGGAAGTGAAGTCCAGAGAGATGCTGTTTTCTCTCATGATGAGTTTGATCATGGCACAGGTTTGAGGCTGAGGTCGGGTTAGTTAGGCATCTGACTGTAAAAGGAAAACAAAATACTTCAAGTGTGTTGATTCATCACCTCAGTGCGCCCTTCATGACAAGCAGCTGGGACTGTGAAACAGTCAGGCAGGTTTATCTGGGCTTCTCTGAATCTCCAAACTTGTAAGGCACAGGGTTGGGCTGATGGGTGGGGGGGAGTTTAGAGGAGCAGGGAGGGGATGGGCTGAGGTATTATGGGCCGCAAGCAAAGGAAGCAGAGTGGCAGCAGTGACAAGCTGATTGGCGGATGAAAAGCGTGACAACACAGTCTCATCATGTTGTCATCACAGCTGTCACAGAGATGGATCAGCTCTGCTGTCGCCGAGTCCCACCTGGTCCCTGGAGCGGTCCGACTCTCGGTCCAGGATCGGGCTCAGGCCTCTGAAGCCGGCATAGGGCCTCACCTGCACCCCGTTTACTGCAGATTGTCCTGACTGAGGCGAGGACGACTCGATGGGACAGACGTAGTCTGTGGATTCATCCGGCCGTCTCCTACGGAGGTGAAACTTCTTCGGCTGCAGGATGAAAAAATGACAGTATGACGTGACTGTGATATGACATGACTGATCTGGGTCACAGGTGATTGACCAAAAGAACTGATCAACAAAAATTATAGAGGATCCCTGTGGATATGAGATCTGATCTACTGAAAGATGCCCGGGTTATTTTAAACACATGAAAACACGGGACAACATCACTGCATCAAAGTTATATGATCCAAGGGGTTGCTGTAACATTTGTTTACAAAAAGTCATTTGAGCTTTAAATGAAGGAGACTACAAAAACAATCTGCTCTATGTTGAGAGGAAAACAAATTTCTTGAGTATGTCATGTCAAGCTGATGTATGATATCCAGGCAGGTCGAAGGAGGTCAGTGTTTCCTCGAATCTGCACTTAAGTGCTGCATTCCGTCCATGTGAGTAATAAGTAAATAATAATACACTCTGCAACGACAGATAGCAACTTATAAAAAAAGTGTCCTCTAAGCTTGCTTTTGCTGACTAAATCCACTGTGATATCATCATAAAGCACTTCTGATTATTATTTGGTAGCCGGCCGGCCCTCAGGGAGGAAATCCCCTCCCTTACACATACAGAAATCTATTTTATGTATTTTTTAGATTAACAGTATATTCAACCTTTGAGTTTATATTTGTCCACAAAACCATCTGCATTAATATTAAGTGCTTGTGGAGCAGCTTTCGAAATTTAAGATCTAAGTGTCCAAGGTCATAAATGGGTCAACAGCAAGTGTGTATTGTATTTCAGGGTGGATTATTCCTCCATTTTTTCTTCAGCAGAGTGCAGAGGGACTTAGAGTTGAGGCGGTGGCTGATGGCTTGGTTTTACAGCTGTGAGGTGGAGCACAGCAGCCCTGGGTTTACTCTGCTCCCACAGGCTTAAACACACTGAAGGGATCACAGCTTAAACAGAGCTGACACACCAAGGATTCACCCTGGATTAAGGTGCTTTCTCACACACAAGCAGGAAGAGACCGAGGAGACGCTGTGTGTGTGTTCTCTGCATGCCTCAGAATATCTCTTTACCACTCAGAGCTGGTACCTGACCTAGCATTGTCTTACCTTAACTTTAGCCGTGATGCTGAGGGGAGTGTACCCTGCTGCTTCGGTGTACTCCCTCTTCTCCAGCTGAGCTTGTGCTCCCACCAGGCTGTTGAAGTTGGTGGTTAGGTGGCGTCGCAGCAGGGTTTTCTGAGGAGGGATGTTCAGCAGCATGGCCAGCGTGTCCGAGTTAAACCGCGGCTCCAGCATCTGTGAGAAAAGAGTTGAAGTTTCAGATGCTCGCTGTAGCATTTATGTTGTTTCTCTCATTAACTGTGTGATGATGTATACTCACTACTAGCCCTCCGTGCACGCCGCTGCCCCTCAGATTTGGTGCGTACTCTGCCAGATCCACAGATCTCAGCCACTCCATGACTCTATGATTGGACCACTGGACCACCTCATTGGGGGTGAACTGGTTCTGAAACACACACACACACACACACCCACAGGTGTAGCATTACGGGCTGCTTTTTCCTTTTTGAGATATGTGGTGCATAAAAACTAAACGCTTCTTAAGTAGCAAATACTTTAGCTTCTTATAAACAATCAGGTCATATAACACACACTCACCTCATTGCTGGGCCTGCGTTTGAGGCAGTTAGGGTGGAACTTGTTGGCGTGAAGAACATGAATGGCGCACTTGATGCTGAGATGATGCAGCTGGCTCGTCACTTTGAGGAATAGCAGGTCATTCTGAGATGAAGAGGAGACAGAGATGAGTCCAGCTACAACTTCTGCATGCACTTTTTTGTGAAGTCAATTTTAATGTGTTTCAAATTTATGCATTATTTAAAAAAACTAAGCCCACTCCGTGATTCACTAATCTGGAATTCCATTAAGAGTTTTTTTTTTTTTAATCTTTAAACCAGTGGGCCATTTAGCTTTTCACCTCGATTTGCTATAAACTCACCACAGTGAGGTACTGCAGCATCTGTCCATCCACTCTTCCATCGTTAAACTGGTCTTTGTACTGTGGGAGGCCGATGTCATCGAGCCAACCTTTGAAAACAATTTGAATATCACAGTTGTTCTGTAAAGAAACCTCAAAGTGAAGTTCTGTCAGCAGGGGTTTTATTTCAGAGTGTGATTTCAGTACATACGAGTGACCCAGACGTAATCGAGCTCTGCAGACTTCTCAGGTTGCTTGCTGCTTATCGCCTTGATGGCTAACTGGAGCTTCTTCCTGTGGAGCGCATTCTTCACCGCCAGCTCCTGGAAACACAACAAGACATAATAAGATATAACTTACTCCATTCTGTCACGGTTACTTTTATCATACAGACGACGTCACAGGTTCGCAGAGAGATAGAAAATACCACCGTTAGAGTGAATTATCAAATCTAAATGATCCTGTTAAGAGCAAAAGAACAGTTTGGAGGGTCTGAGGTCGACAGTGTGACAGCGTTGAAGGCGAAACTAACAAGCAGGTAGAGAAGCAGAGACAGGCGTTGCTAACTGCCAAATAGACAGACAGACAGCAACAATGATCAGACAAGTAGAACTGAAACTTTTTGACAGGCTGGATGGAAGATTATTTGTCAGGTAAACCACAAGGAGCCAGAGAGACGTCTCAGAGGCATTATTTTACGAAACATGCTCCATACAGAGAAGGGTGTGGGTGTGTGTGAGTGTGTGTGAGTGTGTGTGTGTACCCTCTCTAGGTCTTGTGGGGTGGCCGACAGTAGAGTCTGACCGCTGGTGACCCAGTGGCGGGTGAGGATGCTGTATTGACCGAGTCCAATTTCCTCGAGCCAGTCACACACCTGCTCTGTGCTCCACTTAGAGAAAGGCACCTTCAGGTCTCTGAACCATAACGAGAAGAAAAGACTAAAGATCACCATCAAATAGAGAAATGTGTTTTGAATGAGACTGTAAATTTTTTGAATGAATTATTCAAAAGTACATTCAACGTATAATGATTTTAAGAAAATATGAAAATTACTTCCCTAAAATTTAAAGCTTTAATCAGATGAGAGATCCATCAGATTTAAGGTTGCATTTGGTTTTATTGGTTTTGAAAGTATTACAGCTGAGAGTTTATCTTAATTATCTGCAGTTTTCTTTCAGTGGTTTTTCCCTCTGGCCTTAAACACATATACTTTACACACATATATGAAAAAACACAGTATGTGTAGGAGTTCAGTTGTGTTTCCGTACCGTGTGTTCCCTGAACGGGCCAGTCTGGGTCCAGCTGTGGCTCTGAAGCCTCCCCTCTTGAACTCCCCGAGCTCAGGGTCGTGAACCTGAGCTGGACTACCTGACTGGCTGCGACGGATTCTAAGGACAAAACAAAGCGTCGTTGAGTGTGTGTGAGAAGGTAAAAGTGCCACAGAGACTGGAGAGTGTAAGTGCGTGAGAGAAAAAGAAAGATAAAAAATGACTGTTAATGTGTTCAGGTACTGTAATGTAAACACTTACTTCCCCCAGAGTTTCTTAATGCCTCTGTGACTCTTCCTGTTCTCCGGTGAGACAGGAGACTGCTGTCCAGAGTCCACTCCAGAGGACAGAGGGGACTGGTCTGACAGAACACACTCCTCTAGCTTCTCACGACAGCCTGTCGGAGAAAGACCACATCATTATTAAATGAATCTCCAGTTCCATAAATGGTGGGACAAAACATTCGTTAGGCTCAGCATGCTTGGCACACACGGTTCATGCCAACTGTATGTTTGCTCAAAATTCAAGGACATATTTATAAAGTAAATTTAAAATGTCTTACACAGCTACTTCATACAACCTTGATTTGCCAAAATTTTATTAAACTGTGTTTTGCAGTGTCTTCAAGCCCATATAGTAATATCCCTAGTATTATTATTTATTTTACAAAGTGGAAAACCTTGCTCCATCATTGCTTGTGAACAACAGAGCCTTTTCAGAACGACATTTTCATACCCAACAATGATAATATCAGCTGTTACCAATAAACCTGTTTACCTGTGGCATGTTCCAAACAGGTATTTTCTGAACATTTTTATAACTTTCTCAGTCTTTTGTATCTTAATTACACACTTGGGTTGAGATGCAATACCCACCAACAGCATAGAGGTCATGTTTTCCAGGAGATCCTGAGGCAGAGGAGGTTAGTGAAGTGAGAAGAAAGCAGGCGGACAGAAAGCAGAAGCAAGCATTAGTCACACCCTCTTTATCCCCGGTAAAAAAAAAGGTTTTATACATATTAAATGTGTTAAGAAGCAAATCTACAAGCCTCAGGCAGGTGCTAAACCAGGCCAGAGACTCAGGAACCTTAATGTCTGCTTGTTTACATGTACGTGACTAACATTTATCTCCACAGATACTGAGAGAATGTGGGAGGTTCTTTGTTTGGCTTGAAGCTTGTCAGTGTAGAAGCCATGATATGACCTGAACTGACAGGAAGACCTAAAGAACAATGAGGTCACCTCACATCTATTATCTTCTTGATACTAAAACGCTATAACAAACTCACGCAGTTCTTATTTTACACCTGTTTACTCAGAGCACTTGCTCGACTTGCTCTTTCTCAGCGATATCCCAGCTTCAGGCTGTGGGTGAGAGCGTGCCGGGTGAGGCGGTGAGAGCAAAAAGGCGGCGGGGAGGGGGGGATGTCAGGTTGCATCCTTGTTTGTTTACTTTGGCTGTCTAAGCTAGTTGAACTGCACACATCTTTAAGCCTGCACTCCTCGCCCTCTCACACTCCTCTGATTACCCTCATGCTTTAAGCTGTGACTCCGCGTAGGCCGATACATGGATGGCTGTGTGCTTACGCATATCAGCTTTAAGTGAGCGTGTGTGTGTACGTTTCAGTGAATGCTGATGCAAGAGAGCCGGGCATTATTTTCTGACAGCTCTCTGAGTTTTAAGGGAGTCCTAATAATCCTGGCTTTGGAGCAGCTTGATCCTGTGTGAAAACAGATATTCATGCTGACTCCGCTCACCTCACAGGTTTCAGGCTGTGACCGGGACAATCTTGTTTTGTTCACAAGATAACTGAATTTTGTTTGTCAGAAGACTAGTTTGCATGGCTTCAGAGTCAGAGCAACAACATTAGCAAATGGACTTAATGCTCCTAAAAGTGTACTTCCAGTGTTGACATTTGAATATTGTGTGAGTGTACAGTACCTAAAGCCGGAGCACTGGCACTCCTGCAGCGAACTGCAGCCAGGGCACAAAGAGAGAAAAGAGCAATCCGACAGCAAAGCAGACAGGAGGAGAAGGAAAGGGCACAGAGAAGGAAGCAGTGGAGCCACAGTTAGTCACAGTTACCAAATATCAAATTTGTAATATAGAGTTAGTATTGACCACACTCTATAATATACACAGACTCATCAAAGACAGCGATGGAGGCAAGCACTTGGCGATGGCTGTTTAGTTTAGAAGACAGTGTTGGTTTAAAATGATCTGTTAGGGAAGCTTATTTGTGAGTAGTGATAAATTAAGCATCATCACATGATCATCATCACATGATCATCACTTAATAAACAAGGCGCCTCATGCAAGAATATTTTTGTCTGCTTATCATGAACTTCTCTGACTTGCTTCTGTGACTGTGACAATCATATAAGTGTTGGAAGCCAGATGCGCCACATCGTACCGAGCTGTCATAAAATGGTTCATTTCAACTTAATTGATAGCAACCTTACATGAGGGGGTTGTGTGATGTGATCATTAGCATAATTAGCAGTGTAAGTCTGTCTGTTCTGCTCAGTTTGTGGGCAAGTTTCATTATAAAAAAACGCAAGAGTAAAAAAAAACCCAGGGATTTCACATTTTGGATCTGAAAGTCCTGCTGTTAGAAATCAAAAACAGAACACATTTGATAGTAGTTATAGTTTAGTTGCAAGTCTATCTTTTGCACATCTCATGTCTATTTAATCAAGTCCCACGTTCTTCACTTTGAGTTTCAAGTCCTAAAAATCAGGCTTCTTAAGGTGGAAAATGTTGATAATTATCTTTCCAAAGTGTGACAGGAGAACGTAGAAGAAGTAAAGCTGCCTTCCTGCTGATTATGGATGTAGAAACTCACTGAGACTGTTGTCCTGGTTGTGGATGTGAACAGGAGATAAATACTCTCCGTCTCCACCTCCGTCTCCACCTCTGTCACCATTCAGCTCGGCACTCAGCTCTTTGCTTTTACTCCGTTTTCCAGGCAGAGTTTGGTATTTGCTCAGCTCTGGGACTGGATTCTACAGGACAGAAAAAAGCAAAACAGTGGTCACTTTTTTAGTCTGTTCTAGCTCCAAAGTTCACCCTGACCATTATGTTAAATAACGGCATGGTAACAGAAGCCTACTCTCTAGCCTTATAGGTAAGTATTAGAAATTCATTAAATCCTGATTTAAAGTCAAATGTAAAATGTTCTATAATAGAAAACTTCAGTCCTCTTTAAGTGCACACATTTTTCTTTTTGCCTCTGATGCTCCATGGCAACTCAGCCTGAATACATCAAAACTGCCATCTGAACATCTTTCATAAGGGAACAGCAGAGTCTTGATTTGACTTTGGCCCTTTGCTCTGTTGCGTAACACAGTGTCCTTTGGAGGGTGAATGTCTGATGATGCCAGAATCTGACCAGGCATCAAAGTCACCACGGCTCTGAAGGAATACGAGAAGAAAGGCCAGCAGAAGGAAACAGCTGGGAGGCAGCCATGATGTCCAGCTCTACTGACAGCCACTTCAGGTGGGTCTTGGCCCTTTATGCGTGTGTGCGTGTGAACACAGTGTGATTGTGCATTTGCCTGTGTGTATGGTAACCATATATGGTACAAAGGATATGTGTGTGAATAAGTGTAAGGCTGTGATCACATAGAAAACATGTCTTATTTTGCTTGGAGGGAAAACTCAGCTGTGATCTTTGCTTGTTCTACTGGGTACATGAGGTCAAAGGGTTCGTGGAGTGTTACATCACTCCCGTTGCTGAACAACGCCTGGCTCACGACATCTTACAAGACATGGTCAGTGTTGTGCCTGAGCGTGCTTAAAAGTTAATCAAACTACAAATAAAGAACTTGAACATGAGTGTCATAGCTTTTCCGATCTTGGGAATAGGTGAAGGTTAGGTTGTATGAAGTCATGTAGAAGATCAGCAGATCAGTACCTCTGTCCCTACGACTGATTCAGTTTCAGCTGGCTGGATCTCTACATCCTATAACCAACACATAGACATGAGAGAGGGGAAAGAATTCACGCACAGAGACACACACACACAGACACACACACAGACTTAGAGTTAGCAGATTAGCAATCATACAATCAGATTAAAAGAACATCAGTGTTTATTTAGTAGGAACAAAGTTAGTGTGCATGTTAGTATGTGGCAGAAGCAAACAACTGGTTTGATAACAACTATGAGACCTTTTGTAAGGATCCACTCTGCAACTCCTCCAGACTACTGGACAGCAACCTGCGCTGATGCCTGAAGAGAACAAACTTAAGAGTTAGAAGAATGAAAATATCTGCCATCATGTCATACCTATGATGATGCATGAAAGCAATATTTTTCATTTTCAGACAGTACTCAACTCTGCAATGCAAATAGGAACTTACCATGATCCATTACAGAAGCTTGTGTCCCCAGTGGACACCAGGGACGTGTCCATAGAGTTCTGAATACTACAACAATACACATAAGGGATGACATTAAAGGTTGTAAGGTGTGTGTGTGTGTGTGTGTGTGTGTGTGTGTGTGTGTGTGTATGCCTGTGTATTCTGAGAATTATTACCTGGAGTCCAGTTCTCTCTGGTAGGGAGATGATGATAACATAAGTGGAGAGGACCCTCTTGATGACATCTATGCAAAGATAAAACACTGCTGTGATTTTTTTTTTTTTGCAAGAATCCTGTGAGATGATACATGAAATACCAGCTGCTCAGATTTCAACTTAAAACTGCATTCAGTTATTAGATATCGTGAAAAAATACAATACGGTTCATCTTACCTCTGACCTGAGGAAATCAGAGTGTGCTTTGTGTGTGATGGCTCTGAGTCTCAAACTGCCGCTAAGCTCCTCTTCACTGCTCCCTGGTCAGTAAAAGCAAAAATATCACACAGGACAACACCATTACAAAAAGTAGAGAGAATAGTGTGTTCTATATTTGCTGTTCAATCAAAACTCATATTGCAGAAAAAGAAAAGGATGTAATGGTCACCCTGTGTGAGCGCTGAGAACTCCCTCATCTTTCGGTACTGGCCCAGCAGAATGGTCAGCTCCTCTATACGCCGATCCTGGCATCAGCAAGTCACAAATACATTTGTAAATGAAGTAAAAAGATGGAAAACAAACTGGATATTGAGGAAAACCTTCATTACAGCGGCAGGTTTTCTTTACCTTCTCATCATTTGAAGCTAACAAAGACTCCATTCCCACCTTCAACCTCTGATATTCCTGGTCTAACAAAGAAAAAACAGGAATTAAAATGCTTATTTCAGTCACACAGTAACCTCACGTCTTGTAAATTGAGGGCATAATGGGTGCCTGATGTGATGTTGGCGACAGACATGACAACCATGCTAATAGGAATAAACAAGCAAAACAAATAGACACTGACAGTGCAAAAGCCCATACATCACCTCCCATCACCTGAGACCAACACTGCAGCTTTTCATAATGATATGTCTGTTGTGTGATGCCACAGTGCTTAAAATAACAAAAACAGTTTTTCTCTGGATTTCTGCTATTACATCTTTATAGAGATGAAGCTTTTACAACACACAACACAACACGATACAAACACACAAACATGCATGCAGACCTGGACCGGATGTCATTATGATTTCCTTTCAAATACAGACATCCATCCTGAAAGGGGAACTCTCTCATATTGCCAGATTACTGGTCAACAAATTATGTCATAGTGATGTCACCAGGGTTATTTCAGCAAGGGTTTGTGACTACAGATTTAAAACAGAAAACATGTAGAACTGTTGTATGGAGCTAAAACTCAAGCTAAAAATCTGATGTGTTTGATAACATGGACGTGCTCTGAGGTTCAAACACGCTACTACTGATGCCACAAAGAATTTTCAGCTGTGATTGGCTGAAAGAGGTGTGGATAACAGGACACAATAAAGGATCATGCTAGTAGCTTGCACTGTTTGAGGGACTGCCGCAGGAGAAAGGAAAGAGGACCAAAGAGGACTTATGATCAGAGTGGTGACTGTGACAATCTGAGTGTTTGTCTGTGTCACAGTGAGGCTGTTTTACAAGTGTATGTGTGTGTTCCATGGTGGACTACCAGCCAGAGGGTTTGAAAGAATAAAGAGTCTTGCAGCACTTTGGTGTGTTTGCTTCAACCAACACAAAGTAAAGCTCCGCTGTGGGACAAAACTCAAACCAAACACCCTGCTACCGCACATCCGATTACCAAGTAAACCTTTTAAGTTCTCACTTGCTGTTTTTATGTTCATAGTTGCTGATGTTTCAGCCAAAGACACTGTAACACTTGACAACTCAACACTGAAGAAAAAGTTACGTATGATGAGAAAAACAGAAAAATCAGGCTGTCAAATGGCTGATGGATGGCTGAGGAGTTTGGTTCAAAATTTGACCCACAGTAAAAGCAAAACATGCCTTACATTTGTTAATTAGATGCTTGACATACACCTCCTCTACAGCAGAGGGCAGCAGAGAGTCAAAAAACAAGTCAAAAATACAGCAGAGGAGAGAGGAAAATGTTGATTAGATGTTACAGTAATCGGAGTTGACAGATATGCGAATCGCTGGCTCGTATGCACACATCCACCCTGACAGATGTGGATCAAGAGTGATTGGTCAGACTGTCAGCTGTGTGTACCTCTCTCTGCGTTGTCATTGGCTGTGCCGCCTCTGGCAAGCAGCTGGGTCTGCAGGCATTCGATCTCGGCGTCTTTGGAGGCCAGGAGCTGCTGCAGCTCCGCGATTTCTGCCTGTGGAGGAAGGCAGAGTACACGTCTGTGAACCTTCAGTCTGCCAGGTCAGTGGATGTCCAAGAAGTGTAAAGAGTTTGTGTCTGAGGCAACTTGACTTAATAAAAAATGAGACTATTTTCCTCATGTCTACTGGCTGATGGGAAGGCTTCTTATATTTGAATTCTGAGAGTGATTTACACTGTGATGTCTCATGGCACTTGTAAAAACCACCAGTCACAAGAAATGAGGTGTGAATAGTTGTCATATCGTTCAGGCAGTGATTTTTGTTGATCTTTGAAAGACACAGACCTGCACAGCGACCTACAACCCCTGTTCTCTCTATATCTACACAGAGACAGCTTCACGAGATTTCATCGGCTCTGAGTGAGCTATTGAAAGAAGACAGTCCTCTGAGGAGAGCAACTACATAGAGTATTATGGTCATTATAGACAGATTACAGAGTTCATGTGTATCACTGGAATCATCATCCGTGAAATGCATCATGCACTTTAACATCAGTTCACATCTCTATTAATGTGCTGTTGATGACTCTCACGTGCTGCCCTGTGACTAACAGCTAGAGGCTTGGCTGTGCTTGCACCAGTGTCTGAGAACTTTTTGTTTCTACATCTCATCACTTCCACTGAAGCCACATGACTGAGGAATCGAATACTGTGTTAATGGTTTTTGGTGCCTCAACGTCCGTACTGTGGATCTGTTTCCAGTCAGGCATCTTTGTTTGGTATCACACCCTCTTCTCTCTACACTTGTTTGTTGTCTTTCTCTTAACAAAGTCAAAAGTGAACAACAACGTTCCCAGTTTGTATCCGGCTTTCGTTGCCAGTCATTCCTGTTGTCTCTCAACTCCCTGTGATCAAATAAAGGCACTAAAATGCCCCCAAAATAAGAAAAAACAGTATCACCTCAGTGAATTTAGCACTTGAACCTCAGGTTAACAAACAGTGGTCTTGGTGGGGTTTTTTTGTTTTTTTTTAAACATCTAATCTAAGTTGCAGACAAAAGGACAAAGCTGTTCAAGAACGACAGTTGCAGACAACAGTTGTCAGAAAACAGGTGTGTGCACAGACATGTTTACTTGGAGATAAGCTGTAAATGCAAAGTTTACATCTCCTGCAGCTGCCTCACAATAAATGGCCTGTGTGCAAAAAAAACCCCACAGTGGAAGCACAACAGAGTGAGGATGGCCGAGACACAGAATAACTCAAAAAGAACTACAGAGTTTTTGACCATTAGTTTGAAAAGTTCCTTGTAATTCCTCACTGATGCTGTTTTTTTCCCATCAGTTTAAGTCTGTTACACTATGATCAGTATCTGTCAGTGTTACATATCACTGGCTGCTCTGCAGCTCTGGGTGTTGACTTTGAAAAAGGGGAGTGACTAATCTGGGTAATATTTAACATTAACTTACACATTCACACATAACTGATAAATACACATGACAATCATAATGATTCAGAGTATCTATGCAAAACAATGACAGAAAGGAAGAGACAGTCAGAAGAAGATAAACAGATTTGCCTTTTTTTCTGCTTCTGTTTCCTGATACATGAGCCCTTATGACTTGTTGTCGAAATTTAAATATCAATTTTTTTTCTGTTTTTTCCCTCTGTCTCTCTGACTTTCTCCCATTCTTTTCCCATTTGTGATTATTAACCCATTTTTTAGCTATCACAACACAAATAAAAGAAAAATGATGAGAATCAGAAGGAGGGAGAAAGAAGGAGCTGCACAACCAAAATAAGTAAATTAAGTGGAGGACAGGGAAAGAGGAGAAGCTTAAGTCCAAATAAAACACACATGAATGGGAGAGTTAAAAAGGAGGAGGACACAGGGAAGCAAAGTATTAACAAAAAGGCCTCAGGACTAATCAGAGGAAAGTTACAAGCACAGAGAAGTGATGAACAACAAGAGCAAGAGGAAGAGGAGGAAGAAGAGAAGGAGGAAGAGGAGGCACCTGTGCGCTGCGCCAGCGCTCCTCCCACTGCTGCTTCTCCAGCTGTGTGTGCTCCACAGTCAGCTTGAGGCTGGACAGCTGGGTCATGAGCGACTGGTAACACACATGGAGAGAGTAAGAGATAGAGAGCTAGAGAGAGCAGAGGCACAGGAAGAGGGTAATGACAGGGGGACGATTTAGAGATGAGGAGAAAGAAAAAGAAGAGCGGGGAGAAAGTGAAGAGAGCAAGCCGCAGAGATGGGTTAACAGAGAAGAAGAGAGGATACAGAGCAAAGGAGGGAGAGGGGGAAGGAAGGAAGCACTGTAAGCACTGAGAAAGCAACGGCAGATTGACCACCTTCAAATGAACTAACAGCAAACAATGTGTTGGGAGAGAGATGCTTTTTTTATCAAAACACAATAAGTTTTTTTAAATATAAATACTGTGTAACTTGAAACAATAGTTTCACATTTAACATGTTCATGATTTGTGCTCAGCTAAACTAAAACTTACGCTGCTCTGAAAGACACGATAATGCTCGGATGCTAACTTTAATGGGTTCAGGGAGGCTATGTGGGCATTAATGCAGGAGGCACATCCGTGTTATCTTTACTGATTATTCACATCTCTCAGCACCCCAACAGTTTTAGTCAGGATCTGCCGTTCTGTGTTCCTCTTCACGCCACAAAGCTCCCAAACACAGTCCTGGTTCTTACAGTGGAAATGTTTGGAGCAAAGCAGCCGTCCTGATAAATCCTGAGCTCTATCAGAGCTATCTAAAAAAGATCTCAGGAGCTAAACATCTAATTCTGTTTTCTCTTTTAACTTTTAAAACGAATGAAAGTGGTTTCTCCAGTCATTTAAGTTAGTTGTTAAGGAAAACTCTCACACATCAAGACAACACAAAATAAACTAATCACCTGAAAAGCTCATGCTGTTCGACATTATTTAAAAGTTAATATATGTATATAACTGGTAGAAGTTGAGTGAAACGTAGTTGCTGGACTCTAATTAGGGAACAATAATCAGCCTGGGGGGTTTGTGATGAATGATTTACAAGTACATGTGGATTTGGATGACATCCATACATCCCATACATCAATGCTGCAGCTGAGAATATGGATCAGATAAGACTTTTCAATGTAAATGTTAGTTAAAATTATCTTATCACGCTGGAGATACCAGACATGTTTGCTGATCATTGAGATGTAAGTGTTTCTGTGCTACCTGTTGGTTAATAAAGTACCTTGGTGCCTCTTAGTTTCCTCTCATACTGGCCCTTCTCTCCCTCCAGCTCCTCCACTCTGCTCTTCAGCTGCTTCACTTCTTGCAGCAAGTCCTAAAGAAAGAACAAACAACAACAACACAGCAGCTTGAACTTCAGATGTCTTTTTTCACCTGCTTGTGCACAATCACTCTGAAATTCATAAAATTGCATTAAAATCACTGCTAAATGTCGAGATGAATAACATTATTGAACTGTACACATGCCAACATATGAATGGGAGGGTGTTCAAACATCAGGTTCACATTCAGAACAGTTACAAAGGTCTCTGCAGGGCTGGACAGTACACTGGTTAATATAGGAAACATGATCCTCCTGAAACAGATACCACAGCGTGCAGTTATCAACAACCAGGAAAAGGATGAACCTGAGGACCCAGAACAAGATGGAAAGCCGTCCAGGCTGCACATCGCCCAGCCGCACATTGCCACTGTGCACGGGAAACCTAGTATAGCATTTCATATTACAACTGAAATGGTTACATGACCCATCCACCTGGTGAGTGCAGGAGGAAACAGACAGATGTACACTTTGTTAGTAGAGGGAGGAACCAGTGTCATGCAAGCAAACCACAACAAATCAAATCAAAACACAAGCCTGGTCTGAAACCCAATTTAAAGGATTTATTGAGTTAAAATCCAGATTGGGCTGGAATATGTTCTTCCAAATGCTTCAAATACTTGAAGAGTTGGGCAATGAAAGGGGCATGTTTCTGAGTTACTACGCCATTGGCAAGTACCTGCAGATAATTACAGTGGGCTTTGTTACCTGCAGCTCTTGTAGGGTTCTTCATTTAACCACATTGTAACTGACTCAGCTTCAACCACCTTCATCCCACCTCAGAAGTATGGAAGTATTTGGAAAACCAATCAAAAGTCTTCATGTCTGTAAGAACCTGAGTAGAGCGTGACCCCCATAATCCTGCAGCGCACACACAGACACACTACACAAGAGAGTGTTAGTTTGATTCTGTGGAAATTTCCAAATACCGGGTGGCGTGTGGACTGGTTAAAAAGGGAGAGGAGAAGAAGAGAAGAAATGATGGGGAAGGAGGGGAGGATGAGTTCATCCATCAAGTCTCCCTACGTGTACAGTCTGTCCTCCATTGTGCATCCGGGCGGCAGAGCCAGACAGGCTCAGGTCTGAGCCGGCCGACCCGACCTGAGGGCTGCTGCCCTGGGCTTGGCTGCCTCTGAGCTCCCCCTGTTGGGCCATGCTCTGCTCCAGGGCCTGTTTCTCCTTGATACGACTGCTGATCTCCTCCTGAAACCTGCACATCTGCTCCTGGAGCTCACTGATGAAATTTACCACACACTGGGAGGGAAGGAGCCACGGAGGACAAATGAAGAGCAGCAGAAGAGATGAATTGGTGAGATGAGGAGAAAAAAAAGAGGAATGAAAGTGAATTATGAGGAGAGAAGAGAATCTGAAATGAACTCATCTGGTAATCAGATGTTTGGCCAGTATTATCTACTTGTAAGTCAGTATTAGGGAATGCCTGATTTATATCTTCATTACTGTTTGCTTTTTACAAAAGAAATTTTAAAACCTGAGAAAAAGTTCAAAAATACAACAACATGAAATAGACATAAATTGCAAAAATGAATACATGAGAAGGAACAATAACAGTGTAAGGAAGAACTTTATGAATATGAAGAGGAAACAGTTGGGAAATTAAAGGTAGAAAATGTTGCGCATCAACAGCTCAAATGTCACACAACCCATCCAGCGTCACCGAGGAGTCCCAACTTCCCTGAAAACAAACACTACAGCGTTAAGACAAGCATCCAAAATTTTATCCTCCTCAAACAAAATGAGTCAGCAGGGAGAGTGTGTGAGGAATACACACCCTCAGAGCAGATGTTCCTCTCTGCATTACATTGTTAAAATAATGTTTCAGATACATTTCAGGTATACAACTAAACACACACACACACACACAGTGTCGGAGGCCACTGCAAACTCAATTGAGCAGAGTTTAGAAAGCAGTCATGTTATTTAAATGAGGTTGGCGGGTCAGAGATGGGTTGTGCTCTTTGGACTAACTGCAATCCTAAGGAGCGGATGGATTATTATGTCAGTTCACGTCAATATTTAATCATAAAATGAAATATCATCCATTTGTTTCAAAGGGCTTTACAACTCTGAAGTGGCTCCACAGGATCAATAGAGCACGAACTGAAGAACGTACTGCTTCTATTGACTCTGATTACTGTCCACACTTCCTTTAATATAATGATAGCATGAGGAGATTACCATATTCTACAAGTGTAAAGATTAAAGCAACAACCTCCTCATGTTTGTGGTTACAGCTTTCAGCCATTGTTGTTGTGGTTCCTTCAGAGTCTATCTGGTTACGTCTAAGTTTCTTATTCTACATCCTGATTACTGCTTGTAATCACAGGCTAAGTTTGTTTTGCAAATGTATAGAATTCATTTCCGAGACTGTGCACAACCAATGACCCAAAGGAACGCAGGATAAACACTGGGTTGTCTCAAGCACAAATCAGGCCTGTAATTAAGCTCAGAGCAAGTAAATGTGCATCACTTGTTCCCTTGTGTTTTGGATTTTCTATAGATGAAGTTTGTTTTTTGAGTTCTCTGACTTTTTTTTTTATCACTCTCAATTTATGATTGCTGTTGTCACTGTTGTTCAGGTGAAGTACTCGTATTCAAAAGCTTTTCTTGTGAATCACAACATTTTTTGAAGGAAAAAAAAACACATAGCAACCAGGCAGCCACAGACTCCTCTGAGCAGCAAAAGAATGAACTACTGTGTGGTTTAAAACCATGGATTTGACTTTGTTTAACAGAACAGAAAAGTGTATCTCCTCAGTACTGTCAGCAGTGTGATCTGACTTTCACCGGCCCTTCACGAGCATGAACCCCAGCCTGAAACGGGACCATGACCCAGAATTTAGATCGAAACAAGACAGAGGAAATAGACTGAGGTATTGCAGCCAGACAGAGAGGAACAGTACCAGACATTTAAGCAGACAGAAGAATGTACACAACATTTTTTATTGCATTCACATAAACGGAGGGTTCTGTTACATTGATGTAACGATGTCAAAACACGTTGGCTTGTGAAACTTTTCGCAGCCAGTTACAAAAAGCCAAATAATGCATGAACGCTGATTTGAAAACCTTGTTCCTGAAAAGCTGTTGTTGCAGTCATTCAAACTGTTCATCACAAGGCAGTGTGTGTGTGCGTGTGCGTGTGTGTGCGTGGGTGTGTGGGTGTGTGTGTGTGTGGTGTTGGAGTGGTTTCCTGAGGTGAAAGTGTTTGGCCCTCAGGAATGCCCAGAATGGATGCCTGCCATTCCTCCTGCCAGCCGAGCGGAGCCTCGCAGCTGTTACTAACCACACACACATGCACCATACGCACACACCATACATACATACACACACAAACACGCTCTGCTGACAATACGTAGACTGCTGTCAGTTGCCATTGCAACATGTCCAAAGCAAAACACCAAAACCATACATCGGATATGATGGATTTAGGAGTGTGTGTGTGTGTATTGTATAAGAGCAGACAAAGAATCTCATTACTACATCAACTAAGCATCAACTTATTACTGACAAACAGCTCTGTCACACACAACAAAGGCAGGACTGATGTTGATATTTAGCTGTTTGATCCTCAGGCTGGCAGAAGCAGCCTTTTGATCCTGACAGAGCTGAAGAATCAAACTAAAGGAAATGAATAAGTGTAGCTCTTTCTCCTCTGGAAAAAAACACTACTGAAGTGGCCTTTGGCCTGGTATGTGACTGTTGAATTCATTTCAGAGTCGGACCTTGAAGGAAGTGCACAGACAACATGTCTCCCTTCATGAATAACACCTGACAGGATGAATATGGTTCTTGAAAATAAATGATGTCAATTTTGATTCAAACCAGCTCAGGATGATCAGTAATAACTATGGTGGTTCCTTTGAACTATTTTTTATATTTTAATGTTACTGTAGGCTACACTTAATGTCAGATATTGACTTTATTTCACTACATTTGTCTCTACAGGGTGTTCTCACTTTCATCCACTGAACAGTGAAGTGTCTTTCACTAAATTCTTGAATTCAAAAGTTTACCAGACACGTTAGATTTGGTTGCTCACAAATCTTAGAGTCAGTCACAGTAAATGAAACCTAAAAATATCCACAGAGGCTGTATAATGTGTAGCTGTGTGGTTGGTTTGTACTACAAACACATACACAAACAACATGTAAACACTTGAGGCTCTTCCTCGTTGCTAGTTGGCAAAAGAGAGTTTTAAAATGAAACTTGTTAATAGAACTTTCCTTTTTGTTAACTTGAGTATTTTGTTTCATGTCAGTTCTGCTGTGGTTAAAAAACACGTTACCAGAAGAGTCAGATCACACAACATCCTGCAGGATTTGCAGCTTGTTGTCCTGCGTGTTCACTTTGTGTGTGAGCTCTGCAGGACACAAAAACAATATTTCCACAGTAAATCCTGTCATTTCTTGTTTTTCCATCCGTCTATCACTGTCTCATCTTATCCCTCTTGTTCCCTCTTGTCCTTTTCTATCCGCCCTCGGCCCTCACTCTGTCTTGTCTCGCTCCATCCTCACTGCCTCTCCATCTCTTTCTACTTCTGCTGATGCTTATCACACTCTGTCTGTGTGTGTGTGTGTGTGTGTGTGTGTAGAACATGGGCCCCTGCGTGTCAAAAACGCTGCATCCTGTTTATTAAATCAAAGTACGGCCCTGGGTTCAGGATGTCTTTTGATAGCTTTACACACAAATACACACACACACACACACACAAACTCACACACACATACACATACTAAACCACATGAGCAGCTTCAGTATCATGTGGTGTCAGTGTGGAGCAGCAGCTGGGTGCCACGATGAACAAAGTCCACACAGAGAAAAAAGTGAAGAGTTAGCAAAGATTGCTCAACTAGCTGAGGGTAGTAAGCACATCTCTGTGTGTGTGTGTGTGTGTGTGTGTGTGTGAGTGTGCATGCAATCAGTAGAAAAGTCTCAGTCTTGCTGCAGACCTCAATATAGAGACTAACAGAGAGTCAAACAATACAAACTTTTCACTGTAGAGAGAATCTACTGATATTCACTTTCACTTGAAATGCGGGATTGAAATGCTGTTTCATGTGAATATAATGCAGATTTGGGAATGTTTTACATCTTTTGTGCTACAAAATCTGTGTATTATGAGGCTAAACACTTTTTGCTGAGTTTAATGATGTAACTCCTTTTGAGAGAGTTTTACCTGTGAATGTTCTTAAAGCCCCTGACAGCTTGGTGTCTAACACTTAATATTCATGATTCATGACACAAACAACTGTCAGTGATGGAGCTTTTAAAAAATATGTATTATTGAAATGCCTTCATAAATACTAAAAACCCCAGCTTATCTATTTAAACTGGACTGTGTGTGTGTGTGTGTGTGTGTGTGTGTTTAACAGGTTTGATTGACAGAGCGAGGAGGTGGGGGGCACTTTGTCTGTCTGCTGTCTTTAGCTCAGTATCACTTTAAAAAAGGAGGCTTGGGAAAAAGAGGAACCCTGAGAGGAGCTGAGGCAGACCTGTGGAGGGGAAACGACAGCTGAAGAAGTCAGTGTGTTTTCCTTGGAAACTGTGGTTCATAATCTGCTGGATCAGCACAGCCTCTTGCTGTTTGTTGTACAAAGCTACACATAATGCAGCCTGAATGCTGGACTCAAACTTTTAACTCACTGTCATGCCCAATCAATGCAAACATCCATATCACACAACTGACACATCACACCTGATTCAAAATGTTGCTCAACTCTACTCTAAAATCACTTTTTTCCTACTAAAAAAACAAACAAACAAAAAAAAATTAGAAGAATTCTTGTCTTTATCTTTTTATTCTATGTTATGAAACACAGGATTTTTCCCAACAACCAAAATGTCTACATGACTGTTCAAATGAATATTTCCTGTAGTGCTGACCTTTAGGTTTGGTGCCAGCTGTCTGTCTGCAGGCTGCCTGCAGGCTGTTGTTCAAACTGTCTGGACAGACTGTTTGATGTGTTCTGGCTTGTTTCAGAGCATCAACACTTGAATCTTATCCAGGCACATTTCATTCTTACCTCAGCCAGCGAGGTTACATGGTGGCATGTTTTTACTATTACTCTCTCTATTAACTGGGTGACAGATCTGGCTGAACCATTGTGCTGGGAAAACCCTTCATCAACTGATTAGACTTTTGAAGTTATTGGATGAATTTCACTAACAGAGCTGTGGGAAAACCCAACATGGACAACTTGTTGACTGCTTAAGTGTGGAAATCGAACTTGAAAGGTGCCAACTGGTGCAACTTTACATGGAAGATTTGAAAATGAGAGCCAACAGCTTTCCTTGTAAAAGCTGCAACCAATTTCTGGATGTTATAGTCCCAAGGACCCAAATGTTAAAGACATGCTTCAAAGGTGAACTTAAATTTCAGCCTTTTTAAGCTGAAGTTGTGGAGGATTACTGTGACCACGGCAGCCAAAGGTGAATATTGTTACTTCTCTCTTTGGCTCAGAGACACAGTTCAAGACACACACTCTTTGGCCTGAAGAAAATTCTCAAATGAAAGACAAATTTCTATCTATTCATCTCATACTGTCTCATTGCCCAACCCTTCACAGCATCGAAGTGATGGGTGTTAAATGATATTCAGTGGTTTTAAAGGTCTATATGTAAGATTTTAGCACCATTATGATAAAAAATCCAATATGAAGGTCAAATAAGTGCTGTGTGCC
This sequence comes from Acanthurus leucopareius, assembly GCA_029814765.1. Taxonomy (NCBI): domain Eukaryota; kingdom Metazoa; phylum Chordata; class Actinopteri; order Acanthuriformes; family Acanthuridae; genus Acanthurus; species Acanthurus leucopareius. Next base: position 6,743,474 of record JAQMCX010000050.1, read on the forward strand.
GTATGTACAAGGTTGACTGTCTATTTTAAATCATGATATGAAAGCACAGGAGTGGCAGTGAAATGAATGCTGACCGAAAGCTGTGAAAGATTCTCATGGCAGGAGTTGAGCTCAGGTCGCCTGTGTGAAAAACCAGGAGTCCTCATGAGAGCTGTATGTTATAAACACTGTTCTCTGTATTGTGACCCATCAATAAAGGTTGAGTCAAATAATTTGGAACTGATTTGACGACATTTTCTAACCCCATTCAAACATTAATGAGAGTTAAAGAGAGGAAATACACTGTGATGTACATTTGCATATATGGATGGAAAACTTTCATTCAGGAAACTGAAGCAGGGACATCAGCCTACAGTCGCTTGCACACAAGCATTTAAGCTTTCAAGTTAATCATGTCCACGATTTTCCATACCTCGGCTTTGTTCTGCTCTGTATCTGCAGGATCTTGTGAGCGTGTGTTGGTGTGCGTCTCCTCCATGCTGACCAGCTTCAGTTTGAGGAACGACACCTCGTCCATCAGATCCAGCTTCTGAGTCTCCAGCGAGGTCCTGCTCACCAGCTCCTGGGCAAATAGAAAAAAAACAACACAAAAAACACGGACACTGAAGGTTAGATGAATGGAAAACATCACATGGGCAGATTTTACGAACCGCACTTAGAGAAAACGTCAAAGACACACACAGATATGGCAGATCGACGCAGTGAGAAGTCAGCATGCTACTCCACTCGGTACAATGTTCTTCCCACACTAGCAGAGCAGAATAGGCTGGGGGCCCAGACCCCACAAAGCTAAATATACACACTCTCACACACACAGGCAACTAGAGACTCTATTAATATATCTGTGCTTCTTTGGTATGGGACAGGGAAAAAGAAAGTCCGTCTAACAGAGAGAGAGAGAGAGAGAGAGAGAGAGAGAGTATGGGCTGTCCAGTGAACATGAAGAAGTGTGTTTTTTTTCTGACTCACACCGAACACACATCTCTTGGCAAACTTTCAGTGTGTCTGTTGCTTTCGTTTCCTCATCAAAACTTTATCTAATGCCACTTCCTCCTCTACAAACTCAAAATTAAGTTGTCTCGGATTGTTTTTGAGCCTCCAGCATCCATCTACTTGCATCATTCTTGTTGAGAAAATTTAATGAACCTGGTCTTGGGGATTTATGAATCATCAATAATTTGACTAACTTATTAAAAGGAAACAGTTAACACTTCTGATGTAATTAGCAGTGCAGCAGTCATGCTTACACAGTTTCTTACGCAAGCCCTAACTGGAACAAATAAAAGACAATCATCCATGACTAAGTTTGTTTTAGCCAGACTGACTTCCCAAATGTGCATGTACCACTAAAACTATTTATATCCGAGAACATTTTAAAATGCTTATTTATTGCATGTTAGTGATAAACTTCAGTGGATTACTGTTTTTTCAGCAAATTTTTGAACAGTTCCCCTTTTAAAGACTTGAAAGTTAAGCTAACAAGAATTTTAAGAATACACGTCTAAAATCATGATCATTGTAAAAAAGTAAGTTTTTTAAAAAGTTTGCGCAAAACTTTGAGAACAAAAATGTCATGAAATGCTTCACAGAAAGAAAAAACAAGCACGAACACATAAGAAAGTTCAAGTTAAAATAAATTACCAGTCTAACAAACTATATATATATTTGAGTTAAAGTTAAGATTTTTCAGTGTGGACCAAACTTATGAACCCATCAATCAACTGACTCACCATCCACAAAATATAATCAAGTATTTCTATATACTTATACTAACTGGTGCTGATACATATTTAAGGTCTTAAATCTTACACATATTTTCTCTTAAGAACATGTGTGTATTGCATTAAATAAATGAGAAATGACTGGCTCGGGCCACAGAGGGATATCAACCTGTCTGAATGGAAGGATCGCATGGTAAACTGATTGTGACAACGTCAGACAGCTAAAACCCAAATCACTCCAGCTCAGCAGCCACAGCCACACACACATTCACACACACACCAAACACACATGCAGAAAATCTGCTTAGTTATGGCAGCTGACTGTCAGTTTGCAATCTAACACCAGTGTCACTTACAGCAGGATAAGCCGCTGTCTTTAGAAGTAATTTATCAGAACTCTGTGGTCGCAGCCCAGAGCTCAGCTGCCTGACATTTGCTTGACTTCTTTTATAAGGAGCGGCAAATGACAAATTATCATCCTCTCTACAGCATTTATAGATCTGTTTAAAGAGGCTGCACATACGACTCGGTCACATGACAGAACCCGGATCTGTACTCACTGTTAATATCTCAAGAATGGCATCTCAAATTGAAATATCCACAATTTAAGGACACCAGTCTTAAAAAGGGTTATCTTCATCTTATTTTTTGATGCCCAGATAAGCTTTAATGTGCCATTTCATATCTGAACGTTTTACCCAGATTAGGAAAAATGTATGTTAATACAAGGTGTGAGTGTATGAATCTGAAAGTGGGCAGGCTCGCATTGTGATTAGATCCTAGCCAAGTATAAATTCATTTCATAAATAATTGACCACATTCTTCTGAAAAAAATCCAACCTGCAAGTTTAAAGTCCACCAACTCTGCCTTCCTTTGCCAGCTTGAGCAAGTCTGTCCTCACAGAAACTGATTCATAAATAAATGATGCCTGGTTTTGCCTGGGACTGCTGTTTCCTCCGACAAGAGCGACAGACAACAAGCTGTAAACACAGAATTAAAGCCTGCTACCAAACAGCTGTCTATCTCCACATCACACACACACACACAGAGTATCATTAGCATTTATTTGGTGTCTTGCTATAGCTACTGGTCACAGTACTCTGACCAACCCTGTTGTACTTCATAATCATTTGTCTACAACTCTATAAACTATGTGCACAGCAATGTGTCAGCCCAGTTCCACTAAATAAAGGCACATAGTCACAGTATGACTACATCTTTGGGTGGATCCCTCTTACATGAGAACACTGTACTCTGTGTGCATGCGTGTGACTGAAGTGTATGTGTTTGTGAGAATGGGTGGGTGCTAACAAAGAACTGTCTCAGGAGTTCAGTTTTTGTTCATACATTTTCCATCTGCCCCTCTTGTTTTGTTTTTCCTCCTTGTTTTGTTTTCTATTCTTCTTTCCTTCCTGCTTTTCTCCATTTTGAACAGGTGGTTTGCAAATTCCACAATATCGGAAAAGTACCTGCACCTGGTTAGTTTGGGTCTCAAACTGTTTGGAAACCTCTCTTAACCTTTTTCACCTCTTAGGTCTCCACCACTTGATGGTACCAGGGGTTTTGTTTTTTTCATTCAAATCACATATTCATCCATCTTCACACACATTCATTGCAGCGATTCACTAATTGTAGCATTAACTAAGTTAAATTTAGTCCCAACAGCTGTCAGTGACAGACAATCCAATGGCCTGAAAACACAACCCTGTGACACTAAGGTCACTTGTTCAAATCCAGCCTGGAATCAATGTTAGTACAACTTCCTCTTTCTGCCCATCTGTTATAAGCACTTGTGGTGTAAAAGTTGAAATGTTCTTGTGCATCTTATGCAATCCTTCAAAATAAAATCTAAATTAACATGTACAAAGTTAATGTAGTTTATATTTATGATTATTCTCTTCTCTGACATCGTTCGTGCTGCAAAAATCGGAAGACAGAAACACTGCAAAAATGTTGGGTGGGTTGCAAATTTATATAATTTCTCAGGCACTTAATGACAGTCATTGACCTCAAGGCGGCGCTGTAACAATCTTGCTAACATTTTTTTTTTTAACGATCCCAAACAACTTGACTTTTCAGTCTCTCAAGTCATCTGCATCTGGTCTTCTGCTCGAAAAATATTTTAAAATCTGCTTGGAGCCTGTTTATTGTCACCTGAAGCTACATTTCTTATTAGATCAGTTGTGGTTGCCACAGCAAGGAGCAGCCCTGCCACACTGACACATAGCTGAATGGCTCTTTCTTTGTCTCCAGATTTGTTCTTTTCACTTAAACACACACACACACCTATACACACACAATAAAAAATCTGACACAGATGGAGGACAACATGTCGCCGACAACTCTAAAATCTTTCAAAATTGCTTCCTTAGAAAAAAGGCACCATGATACAACACAAGAGACACAGAAGCCGGACCACCGTTATCTTTGTCCAGCCTCCACCTGTCTCTCTGCAAACATCTCTTTTCACATTAACTATTTGACCAGCAGGCATTAACTGTGAAATGGGTCAATGTTAAACACACACACACACACACATGACACACACACAAAACCACAAACTGGAGAACAGCTGCAGATCAGTGCAGCTAATTCCAATAAAACCTCCAGAGCTACAAGCACTTGTTCTGGCAGATTGTTAACAAGATCAGGTGCAGTGCAGGTGGGGATGAACAGTTAGCTTGAAATTTTGCATACAGTAAAAGACAGCAGTTGCAACACTTGACAACTTGTTTAGCCATGACGCAAAGTGCCTGGTACAGCATGGCACAAAATCATTTTTTAAGTCCAGCTGAGGGAAAAACAGACAAGAATACTCAGTTTCTTGGAAAAGTAGGAGAGTTTCTTGTGATTCCTGGTGTGTTTTCTGTAACTGTTCCCATTCAGTGCTGACAGTGTAAATCAGTGGATGGTAAAAGCAGGCTGGATGAAGATGATAAACGTCACAGCCCTTGTGAGGTTTTATTTTGGGGCTGGAGCCTTTTTATCCTCAGTCTTGACAACAAGGAGGACAAAGAGCCTGCTGAGGCGTCCAAACAGAGGGCTGATTCTGTGATACACAGAGCTGTGGTCTTGTTGGGTCCAGCCTGGCAGAGCTCATGAGTTTACCGCATTAATGACGTCAAGTGGAAACTCAAACAACTTGAAGACATTCAGTTTTTTGCAGGATTTTATTCTAGCAATTATGCAAAAGCACGACATGTAGTTTACAGTGGGGTTGACCTATTACAGATACAAAAACAGACACCTTCAAACAACCCAAACTCAGACCCTGAAGATCCTGAGAACAAGACTCACGATTTAAATGTTAACATGTTCACCATATTAATGTAGTGTTTTAGCATGCTGACCCTTGTTAGTGAGCTCCAAACACAAAGTCCAGCTGATGGGAATGGCAATAATGTTGCAGAGAGACATAAATATGTGTCCCACGTTTCATGGCACCTCATGGAATAGTTGTTAAAATAATTTAATCTGGAATAAAGGGGTTGTGATAATCTTATGAAAGGTTTGAATCCAACGCTGCAGGTTCAGGAAGTTCCATGAATTTGGGTTTGGGGTTACTGTCATGTAATTCACGGTTGTTGGTGTAGATACAAGGTTTCATCTCAAAGCACTTGAGATTTTCAAAATTTTTTAAATTCCTTTGTGGTCTGTTATGACGGCACGCACAGTTTTATCTGATGTAAATTAATGCAGCTTGGAAAGCAGCTTCTCTGTCTGTAAAATCCTCTCAGACATATTAGTAATGACAGGCAACAAAAATACACAAACCTGAACAGCAGCATTCTGATAAAATGTTCATTTTTAACAAGTGAACCCAGGACTCCTGACCATGTTTTTCTTCCTCATCTCGGTTTGTCTTACAAATCAAGCTGGTGTATCCTCTCTGATTAAAGCAAATCACTGCTCTCCGTCAGTAGCAACTTACTGAGTCCAAAACATATTTTTTCAAGGCTTTACTACACTGTAAAATGAGCCACAGTGCTTCAAACTGATAAAGTATGAGAGGCAGCAGCTGCAAAACCATCCACAGTCCTCTGGGGGTCACCTTGAGATTCAGAGTGTTTTAAGGGTAAACTTTGCCTTATCTGGTAACGACTAAAGAAACACAGTGTAATAGAACTGTGACCTGTAAAATCTACTTGTTCTTGTTCTTGTTTGTGTCAGACAGACCATGTCACTGAGCAGGTGAGCAGCCAGAGGAAGTGAACAGTATAAAGACGAGCTGGAACGCTCTGAATGAAACATTGTACCACTCCTTTATTTATTCATTTACAGTACAACCTTTCTTCTCTAAGTGTTCCACTGCTTCACCATGTGTACATCTGGTTTGACGGAAGGCAAAAATGATCATACTGATGCCGTTACTTGAGATCTGTGGTTTGACACTTACGTCAAAATATATTTGAAGCGCGATTATTAACTGGTAGACTAATATTGTGTTGTGTAAAATAAAACTGAACTTTTCAGATAACACAGATCATGTTGTCTGCATCTTCCAGCCCCTTGTGGCCCTGTATTTGTCCTTTCTTTTTGTTTACTGTCTGTTTACAGTGAAAATGCACAAAGTAAAGCTGCCCTTCTCTCTTTTTGTCAAACTATTAAGAATGTGAGTTCTTTATTTTTCAAGCGTTTTGTTGAGGAAACATATGCAATCGTTTGAAATTATTCCACTGATAGAAGAATGGCAGTTACTAACAAACAAAACCCACCAAACATAGCAATGCTCCAGAGAAGACAAAAACATGGAAAACAGCCAGCTTGCTAACATGGCTGCATAATTTTACAATAATGGAAAAAAATCAACTTGACAAATGCGTCATGAGGAAGGATAATCCACATGTTTTTTAGACCTCATTGATATATACGACGTGTTTTGGTGAGTTACAACCCTCTGGACACTGTTCATCAGAGAACATGAAGCCAATGTGCCACAGTGGAGGAGTCTTCCAACACATAATGGAGTAACAGAAGCACTAATTAGCCACATGTTTGATTAAACATGACCTTTAACACAGATTACAACCTTGTGTCTCAGACATTTCTTAGTTTCTGTTACATTTTTTAAGTTTGTTTTGTTTGTGCACTACCTGTTGCAGCATCTCCTCTGTGGAGGCCAGTTTCTGCCGATGTTCCTCCAGAGAACTTTCAAGGTCTCTGATCTTCTCTCCTTGAGCCTCCACCTGGTCAGTCAGAACGCTCACCTAATGGGAGACACATTCATTTTCCATCAATAACATAAGAACTGAATGAAAAAACCAGATGTTAAAAAAGACAAACTGATGTTGTTGCAGATGGAAACTTTAAGGTTTGCATACAGCAAGACACGTAAAAACACACAAAAACACTGGTGCAAATATACACATAAACATACACACCACGTATACATGTCCAAATGTAAATAATGGCGAACGCTAAACTTCACAAGCACACGAACACAAGCACATATTTGTCTTCATATCTACATCACTATGTCTCTTTCTCTTTCTACACTCCACACACATACACACATTCATTCTTGCATTCCTCAACTCAAAAACAACACACATTTACTCAGCAGTCTGTCACTCAGGAATGCATTGCATTTTTCTAATAATCTCCCTGACAACACACTATCCTCCTACCAAACATCACACACACACACACACACACACACACACACACATACACACACACACACCAATTTATCTGTTCTCCTAAACGACACCAAATCCATCTGACAGCAGCTGATTTTCTGTCACTTCAGCTTCCCTGATTCTTGCCCCTGGTGCCACGTCCTGTCTCACAGCGCTCTGATAATACAGAATCTCCTGCACAGTTTCAGGCTCGACATGCAGCAAAAAACCCAGACTACAAAGAAAACAAGGGCATGTGAGTCGAGTGAATGATCTGGCTGTGCTTCCAAACAATGCCTGGTGAACCATGAATAACTGAGTAAATGAATGAACAAGCATGTGAGCATGTACAACATCTAAGATTTGTGTGTGTTTAGTACTTTAAAAGTGTATTTAACATATTCCTGACAAATAAACTATCATCTATCTCCCATTATCCACTATGTAACAGTGTGATACCAAAACACCATTTAAAGACAAGGCTTTGATAGGACTGTATGAACTCTTACCTCTTCTGTGCTCGGCTGCTGAGCTACACACACACTCAAGTGCAGGTGAAAGATCCCAACTGGGGCTACAGGAAAGCAAGCTACTAAACAGAGTGTGTATATGCTAACACAGACACACTGACACACTGAGGCAAGACAACACCTGAAGGACAGGCAGCTGAAGAGAAAGTACAGAAGCAGGAAGGCAAAATGTCAACAGCCAATTAAATCTCTTGTGTAGAAAGATAAGCCCCAGTCATGTTGTAAATCAGCCAATCACAGCAGGCCTCCGATGAGGAATGTGTAACAAGTAGGCATGTGTGTGAGAGAGTGGTGGTGAGAAATGAGATGTGTACTTAATGATAACTTCATGAGACAGAGTCATCCAGGCAGGTGGTGCACTTTAACTCAACGTTTATACAAAATACTCACAAACCTTACCACGAGTACAAACACACGCACACACAAACACACATAAAAGTACAGATAGCCTGAGGAGCAAAGAGAAAACTGGATTTTAAGAGGGAGGAATGTAAGGCAGATCATGAAGATCACAGCTGTAAAAACCAGCTATTAAAGTGATCTAAGAGCAGAAGGAGCCTGTTGCCTGTTGACATCATATAGTGCAGAGATATATAATCTGAGGCTTTACTGCTGCAGCGCCAATGTTGATGGTTACTGTAAAAGTCTTCAGTAAACACATTCTCAGACGGTTTGAAAGTGTCCGGGCATGTTTGTTATGAAATAACTTGAAATATCGTAAGTACTAGGATTACAGGCTAAAGAGCTAAGCTGTTTTTCCAGTGTGGCACCAATCCTTCCAGACAAATCCCTGGCTCATTTACTCTCAGCAGGGATTCAAATAATCGTGTCAAAATAAACGCAGCCAAACTAAAATCACAATTCTGGTGCCAAAAAGTTATATTGAATTTAAATTCACATGCCGAAAGTGATGTGTCTTTGGAAAAGATGAATGGAATGATAGTGTCTTGTAGAAGTAGGCATGTCGAGGCTTGAAGAGGCAGGGTCCTGATGGCGTTACACTGAGGGGCATTGTGACTTCAGTTTATTTTAGCTACCAGTGAGCTTTGCCTGGAGAGAGAACGAAGGACTTGCTGGTTGCAGTTAAACGTGCAGAAATGCAGGTTCCCCAAATGCAAGACACTCTTTTAACAAAGGACACTAGCACATGAAGTTTTTTTTTTCACCCACCACTACAAACTGTAAATATTCACCCTTTTAAACTGGGTGTTAGCATTGCAGCACATGCTAGATAACTAGACCAACAAATGCTGCTTCCATGGAAAGTGGAGAGATCTCGTTGGGTCTGAAAAAGCTGATTACAAGAAGCAAGACAGTGGCCTGACTCAGGTGATGGTGGTGGTGTGTGGATGATTCACCATACACACACACCTCTCCGGATAGGTAATTGCTATCTTTCAGACAAGATTAGGTCACATTACTATTGCAACACCGAGAAAAAGTAGCTGGGTTATGGGCTTGCTGGCTGTAGAGTTAGTCTTTGTCATCTTTCATTGTTAATGTAGCCTCATAACGATGAAAGACGACAGTATGGATTGACAGGAAAATGGGTTCCTCAGTGGAATCGAACCAGGGACTTTTAGGATTTCATGTTTTGTACTGTAGACTAAAAACCCATTGTTATAATTATTAACATATTATTGTGTGTTAATAAAGTTTATTTATGTTGTAAAAAGGAATAACAGTATGGTGTGAAGTTAATTGTCTCACTAGAGCAGTGCTTCTCAAATAGTGGGGCACACCCCCCTGGGGGAGTGCGGTAAAATGCCTTCGGGGGCGCGTGTGACCCTGGGGAACATGCACGGTGAAACTACCGTTTGCTTTTTCATTGCATTTCAGAATAAAGTGTAATTGCACATCCGCTACAGTAGGTGGTAGTGGCGCTTTCACACTGCTGTGTCTTAGCTACTAAACAGCAACAGCAGAGAATGTCGTGCTAAACTTTAGCACAACATTCTCTGCTGTTGCTGCACTGAAGACAAAATACAGATCCCAGCTAAACATTGAGCAGGAGCTCAGAGTTGCAGTGTCATGCTTCAAACCCCGCCGCGAAAAGTTGTGCTCATTGTAGCCATTAATCCTGACTTCATCATTTTAATAAAAAAAATCAGCACAATTTGTTTTATTCACTTTTGTTTTGTAGGTTAAAGTGTTGTGCTCCTGAGGTGATGGTGCTGATCAGTTTTATATATTATTATTTATTAATTTTATTTAAGTTTATTTTTCAGTATCAAATGGCTCAAATAGTTGGTAAAAAAATGTTTATAGTTCACATAAGAATTTAATTTTGTTGAATTTAAGGCAAATTGATGCACTTTACATCTTTTCTTGTTCACACTAAAAAACAAGGTTGATGAAGTTATTCTTTGCTGTAAGTGGATCTATATTTCTCTCTTTTTTTGGTTTTCCTTAATGTTAATAAGGATACAATGTTATGCAGAGGTGTACTTGTAACAGTTTTATAGACAAATGATACTATTTATAGTCGTGGCAGAGGGTGGGGGGTTAAAATGTTTTCTTCTTCCTGGGGAGGCTTAACAGAAAACAGTTGAGAAGCACTGCACTAGAGGTAGTGTTAGGATGTGCTTTGTGTTAATGACCCTAAACACTAACATACATACACACACAGACTCACAGGCACACACACACACACACACACACACACACACACACACACACACACACACACACACACACACACACACACAC
>JAQMCX010000050.1:6754152-6779021 GCA_029814765.1 Acanthurus leucopareius
ACACACACACACACACACACACACACACACACACACACACACACACACACACACACACACACACACACACACTGAGTTCTGACCTGTAGCACCAGAGACTCTTTGTCTCCCTCTAGGCGGAGCAGTCGTTCTTGGTAGGTTTCATTGTTGGCTGGAGAACAAAGGTTCACCTGGATGAAAGCACAGAAGAACAAGAATGAGATGAGACAAGTGACAGACATTATTTCCTCTGTGTTCATCATACATAAATCACTCAGTAAGCTTGATTCGAAGCAACAACTGGTTGAGCGAAAACCTGCAATACTGTATGCACCATCACCATTAGGATTAAAAATGAAAGCAGGACTATGTTAAATGATGATCAGTTTAAATGATGCAGTCAGTGCAGTCTCCATTTCTTCCCAAGAGTCAGATTTCTTGACACGTCAGCCTGCTGCAAATGTTAACAGGATTCAAACCCTTTAAATTCCTTGATTACATTCAAATGATTTCTTCTAATGATGTGAACTCTAAAGCTGATGGGCTGTACAACTGCTGATTTATTTTAGGTTTGCCACATTAAATGGGGTTAAACATTCAAGCGTATAATAACTTATCACTGTAATTAATTAAGATCATTTTCTTGGGAGCTGTTATCACCTTAATGAAATGGTAGTGTTCAGAAAGGGACTAAATACTTTCTATTAAGACTGACTTTGTTGTCTGAATCTTTCATCTTGTTCTTGTTCTTTTTGGCTTTTCTGGCCTGTGGCTTTTGGAAGAAGCTGTGGGAGTCTCACAGAGTTAGTCAGTCATTACTGGTATCATGATCTCTAGATGCCTGCTTCATCCACAGGAATGTCCTGAGCCAAACTGCTGACTGACTCCTGCACTGAGAGCTGCTGCTGTTCAAACACAGAGTTTTTCACAAAGCACATGATGAGGAGTTCGGAAAGATCATCTGACTTATCTGCCTGCCATTTCTCCAGAATTAGCACAGCTGTAAACGGCAACCTTTTCCTCTGAAGCTTGCATTATGATTTTTTATGACTGGACAACATCGCTCTAATCTCTGACCACTCTGAGGCCAACAAAACACACCCGAAGTAAACAGATACGCTTATTTTTTTTAAATAGTCACATTGCAGAGTGGGAGAAAAAGCAGTGCAGGCTCTGTCTCCAAATAGAAATGCGTTGTAATATGTTTTTAACCAAACACGGTCAAAGAGATATCTCCTGTTGTTGTGCTGTGGTCCCTCGCTACTAAGGTTACTGCAGAATTATACGTTCTGCAACTTAGCAGGTAAAAATGAACATCAAGCAGGACTATTTTAAATGATGTTAGGCTTCAATGATGCAGTCAGTACAGTTTCCGTTTCTCTCTAAAGAGTCAGATTATCCGGTCTTTGAGTGTCACTGTCCAGGCCTGCTGACGCCTTCACTCTTCAGCCTGCTGCTGATGTTAACAGGGAAATTGAGAAGGTTGAAAACATTATTATCTGGCTGTGACGCCTGGACACAACAGGACGATGGTTTCTGCTTCTCCAAGCTTCCGAGCAAAACAGTCCCTCCATGTACCACATGCTAATGAATCCTGAGCTTAATTAGAACTACTATTACCAAGACTAATTGCAAATATTGCTCAACATTGAAAGATCTCAAAGAAACAAGATGCTATAGCTCAACCAAACTACACACTCGAGTACAAACATATTAGGCTGTTGGGAGCTGCCCATGTGCTTTTAAAAAAGTTCTGTGCAAGTGCGCCAGCTACGATGATAAGATGATGGTTTCTGCCTGACTGTGCGTCAGAGCATGATAGGGTTTTTTTTCCCTTAACTTGAAAAGGAACAGTGCTAAGTAGCTGTTAAATGTAGCATGCAACACATTTTATCATCAATGACTCATTATCACAGCCAATTTGAAGGAATTAGACACGAGACCAGCAATATTCACCAGCTACACTGAAATGGGGGTGAGAACTGATTTGGATATTTTGTAAAAACAAAGAAGTGTTTTATACGTATTGTCAACAGCCAATTTAAAATGGCTGTATTGTCAACAGCCAATTAAAAGTCATTATCAGGGTCAGGACAAGTCTAACTTTAAATGGACAAAATAGGAGGCATAATTGTGACCGTTATATTTAAGAATATGTGGGCAGAGTCCCAGACCTTTGAGGAGTATCTTTGAGACCTAGTGAAAGTAACTTTTAAAGCAATGATACTCAGTATTTTCATATTACCAACTGATTACAGGACTCATATCACCGTTGCTCATAAAGTAGTTTCACTCTTTCATTCTTGTCAACCTTGTTTTTTAGCAAGAAATCTCTGAATAACCCATATGCATTCAGGACCAAAAAGCATGTAGAAAAAGTTAGAGATTAATTGATGGACACAGTGGAGCATTTCAGAACTAAAATAAAATACGGTATTTCCTTTGGGATTTTCAAAATAAAACTGAAATAAGAGAAAATGCTGAGCTCATATTCATCAGGTGGCACCAAAAAAAACTTTAAATGAAAACTAATGCTTTCTGTGATCTGCTGGGTCTATAATTTAAGCAACAGTTTGCCAACAAGTGAGCCATAAGAACTTTATAATGTGACAGTTTGTTAGTGTTGTATTTCCTGTTGACTCCTAGTGGACAAAATCACCAGTGGGAAGTTTTATGCAGACTTAAAGAAATTCTGCCATTAACAATAAGGCTCAAGTAAAATGGCAGCTAATAATTATCTCAACCATTACTTGTTTACAGTGATAAACACTTGAGTGTGTTATACATTTGCTTCCACAGCACACCCCACAGCTGTCTGAACTATAGACAAGTCACAGTGCTTTAAATAGTCCAACGGTTCAGGAAGGGGTATGGAAAGCCTGGAACATAAAGTATGAGCTCAGTTTATACGTAATTGCTTATTAGACGCCTTTCCTGCTATCATGACACTGACCCAGTTTTGAGAAGGGGAATGTAAACATCTACATTTAATGCTTTTAAGGGAAACTCTTATCTGATGCTATGTACAATGACTGTAGAAACTGGAGAATAAGCTTTAAGTTCTGGACCACCAACCGTGCTAACTAAAAATAACCACTGATATGGTAACATTTTCATGGCAATATTACATTTAAAGAAAAGAGAGAGAACAGATGAGGAGCTCTTTCTTAGATTTAAATCTCTCTGTGACAGTCTATGAACAGGAAAACCCCCTAAAATCAGCATGTAATCCCTCCTGATCTGTCTGCAGCTGAGGTCAGTGGCTTCAAAGGATGTGTACAAACTGGTCCACTTGACACTGACCATATGGACAAATTAAACCAATCAACTTACTGTAAACTAAGCAGAGAGACAGGAAAGCGAAGGGGGCAGAGAGAGAGGAAGCATGTGATTAAAAGCCTTAACATGTCACCAGATGTACCATAAACTGTTGTGTGAAAAGTCTAAAAGTCACCATTAACCTCTAGTATTTCGGTCTGCAGGGCTGTGACGGTGTGACTTTTGGTTTGTCACTCGGCTCAGGAAGTATGTGAAATATGCTGTGATCACAGATATTCCTGTCAGGCTGCAGAGAAGCAGGGCCATGTCAAAGAGCTGCAGCAGCACCCGAAGGGGCTGATAAAGACAACCAGGCTGGTCTGGTTTTGTTCGTCACCACCTGCTGGATTGTGGTCACTTAAGCTCCCAACATTATCACTTTGTGGCTATTTTTCAGAGACTGATGGAAAAACTGTACTTAGAGCAGGTCAAATATTAAAGTTTGTACATGAGAGAAGTGGGAGTGATTGTAGGTTTGTAACTGTACAGTCTGTATATCTGCTGTGCAGCTGTGGCCGGTGGAGTGGGCAGGACTCCTGGTGACATACAGTGATCCCACTGTCTGTGCATGCATGACAACATGCAGGGCAGCACCTACTTCAGACAACAGTCCCTTTACTGTAAATGTACAGCACTTACAATCTGAAGAACGTCCTCAGAAACGCCTTTTAATTGTAATTACTTTGTTCAGACAATATACTCCAAATTCATGCAATTTGTCTTCAGCCAAAAGCTTTTTTTTGTCTTGGTGATAAAACAGGTCAAACTGTAAGAAAACAACATTTTCTCCTTTATTTCTCTTTTTTAAAATCAGTGATGAGTGCAGATCTGATTTGCTCCATGAGTGTGTGTAACGCATTAGCTGAGCTAATCTCTCTAGTCACCCCCACTGTGTCTCTAAATCTAATTCAAAAGCTGGTCAGATTCAGTTAAACTGTTTATCTACACAGCTGGACGATCAACAGTTCAAGGTGAGTTAGTGGCATTAAAGATGAATTTTCATTAACTGTATCTGCTGATCTTAGTTCAGATAAAATTATATCTTATATGACTGAGCAATATATTGATATCATATCATAAGAATAGACACTGACTTAGATTTTTTTGTTTGTTTGTTTTTTTTAATTTCATGATGTCATCCATCACTGGTTTTGAATGCTGTTTGAGAGTGAAGTCATTTATTTTTATGAACTTACTGAATAATTGTTCTGGCTGTTTCAATTTGTCTTTACAGTCATTATATTCACATTAGTAATTACTTTAAGAAAATGTGAAAACAAAGATAGCCTGGCAATAGTGTAACAATATGAATGATGAGGTATTTAGTTAATATCTGATTTTGTTCATATTTCGCAGTCCAACTCCCAGTTCTGCAATTTACATTATAATATATATAAAAAATGGTTTCTACTTGCTTAGAATATTCATAGTTTAGCATTAATCACTGCTCGACGCTCATGAGAACATGAACAGAATTATTTACATGGCGTAATTATCACAGGAAATTCTTTAAATTCACTTTTGTCAAACAGAGATTTGGCTAATTATTCTTGGGTTAATACTTTTGAAAGCTTTCCTGTATAAACAATTTAATGCAGGCTGAAACAATTTAGCACAAGCATATGCACACACACACACACACACACAGAGGGACGTCTCAGTTCTCATCTATCACATGACCCAACATACATGACCCAACATACCTTACAGATTAAGGATGAACAGGAAACAATGACATGCTGAGCAGGAAAACTTGGGAGTCACACAGACCAAGTTTTTTTTTTCTCTGTCACTTCAACTTAAGTGTCAGTTTGAAATATTTGTTCACTTTCTTCAAACCAGCACTTGGTTTGATAAAATTTGGCTATTCATTAAAAGCAGATCCTTACATCTGCTGTGTCAGTATATGAATCGGCAATAGAGAAATATCTGTTGAAAATGCCTGGACATCTGCTTTGAAGGCTCAGTTGGTTTACTAGTGGGGAAAAAATACCCAGAATTCAACATATGATGACTGAGACAAAACATAATAAACCAAAAAAAAGTGGTTTATATATATTAGTTTATTGTGACATCAACTGAAAGAGCCATTAAAGAGACAAAGAGTGCCACCTGCAGCAATTGTAACAGATTTGCACAATTTGCACTTATTCAAAAAAGAGAGGCAAGTTGATATAACATTACAAAGCTTGTGCTCCTTAAGGAAATAACTTTTTTTGGGTGGGGTTGGTGAGGGTTTATATAAGACTGGAATCAGTTTTTTAAACACAATCACAGCATGAAACGTACATTATAATTGATAAACACTGTGTTTATGGTCTGAACAGTTGTTTCAAAGTGCTGCTTTCCTCTGAATGACCTGTAAAGGTCAGTCATTCTACAATAATCAAACAAACTGCAACAAAAAAAAACTTTTTGCGAGATTTTGAAGTTCAATATTTTAAGCCACTATAAACAGCCTTCTGAAAAAATATCTCAGACATCGCAAAACAGTTATGCTAAATATTAAAAAATACATTTATATGACCACAGGACAACACAAAAACCAGCCCACACTCAACACTCTTCTTCTTGAAATTTCACATCTTATCAGCACTGATCTCCCATGGCAACTTCTCTCTGTGATTAAATCCAGCGGTATCAGACGCTGCTTTGTCAACAGCAATCAGCTGATGGATAATGCTTCTAATCTGATAACACAGTCCTTGTGATGCATGCCCCTGAACACACACGCACACAAGCCCTAACAACACTGCAACAAGTTAAGATTCAACCCAGTTCTTGAGCTAAAGGAAACTATATCAGAACACAGTGAGTTGCCGGGAAATAACACAATAAGAACAGGACAATAACATGCATGTGAGCTGAAACGATAGTTATCTCACAGACACAGAGGAGCTTCCCCTTTTCCTATAAACATGGGCTTTCTCTCTGCTCCGAGAAGAAAATAATGGAAACTCCTTCAAGGCATCGGTTTAACAGAAGGAATGTGATACAGGGGAAGACATGAAGAAGGAAAAAAAAAGAAGTGTGAAAAGTGAAATGAAACCTCAACGCTCACCTTTCTGAGCCAAGAGAAGTGCCTGTAGAAGTCAATGGGAGTCTCCATGCTCCCAGCCCATCGCTGCCCTGCCTGTTTCCACTGTGTTTTTGTCTGACTCGCTAAGACTGTGCGTGTGTGTGTTTATGTGTGTGTGCCTGTGTGTAAGCACGGCCCACAGACCGGACAAAGTCAGAGTGGATTCTTCAAATTGCAGACTGCTGCAGTATGTGAGCGCTGTCATGTAAGTGTGTTAGTGTGTAAATCTGTGTGTGTGTGTGAGAGTGTGACTGCGATGTTCACAGCTGTGGAGGAGGGCTTTTTACGATCTCTGCTCTCTTAGTGGGACTACTCCCTCCTGCTTTGTCCCCCTCCTCCTACTTCTCTCTTTCCTTTTCCCTCTTTACTACCACAACCTTTTCTCTTTCTTTCTCTACTTTCTCAAAATTTTATGTTTCCTCACTTATCCCACAAAGCTGTCGCTGCTTCTTCTCCAGTAGAAGTTGTTGCATTTTTCTTCTCTTTTCCTCTCACTGCCTCTAAGTCACTCCTCCCTTTTCCCGATTCTTTCTACTTTTCTATTCCTTTCGTATTCTCTCAGTTGCTCCCCCTCTTTTCTTCTCTGTCCCTGCTAAGGTCCATCTTACAGCCAAATGGCCGGGCCCAGAAACAAAGGGGGGTGGTGGGAGGGATCGCTCTTTTTTTTCCTTCTTTCTCTGTCATCTGTTTGTGTCCCACTGTTGGCCCATGTTCTTTCCTCTCTTTCTCTCCTTTACACACACACACACACACCAACACACTCTAAAACAACAGCGTCTGATGTCAAACACGCAAACAAAGCAGCAACAGGCTGTAATGTGAGCACAAACACAAACCATGCCAGATCCTCCCACCTTGCTCATGCACTCCTTTAATTAAGTTACAGTTAGAGCACCAGGAGACTTCAAAACACTGTCTGCATAAGTGAGACTCTCTCTTTCTCTCTCTCTCTCTCTTCCATCTGCAGAGCTGCAGGAGTCTCTGTGACGTATAATTCAAATCCAGTCAGGCACGCAACAGTAAATTGTGGGCAGTTGATGTGCTGATTTGATGTGCTGTCTCATAATGACTCTTTGTTAAGTGGGTGGAATTTGACTTCAAATAAATGCTTAAGTTGTAGCATAAATGTTAGCCAGATAATTAAACAACTTTTTGCTAAAACATTTGCATTATCTTCTCAGCAGGGTGATTATGTATCACTGCTGTGCTATCAGCTTGTTGCAGTGATCAAAAAGTACTGTAGCTGAGTGTGAAGGCAGGCGCACTATTGTTTTTTACGTTTTATGTTTATATAAGTAACCAACTGAGTAGCATGAGACATAAAGACGTCGATAAAAGACAAAATTTGTGAGACTTACATTTGTCCCACTTTTTGACATATGATTAAAAAAAACTTCTGGATGAACTAATTTCACACAAAGAACTTAAACAATACAGTTTACAGTCAGTTTGGGAAAACTCTTCTCCAAATATCATCGACTCATTCAGAAACAAAGGAACATCATCTGAAGACATGCTAACATCTCTGGGTCAGCAGTAATGAGCAGCAGCCGCAGGGTATCACAACTTCCTACTAATATACACTAATGTTTCCTGTGTTTACATGTGTGTGTCTGTGTGTGTGTATGTGTGTGTCTGGAGCCCCCCTGGAGAGAAGCCCACAGGGTGCAGACTAATTGCACAGCACAAGTGTGTTTGATCCTGTTCCTGGTCAGCAGGGAGGAGGAGGAAGGGGAAGAAGGTGGACAGGATGAGGACGAGAGGGAGCAGCCAACTTTACACATGAGCTGTTTAATAATCCGTCAGGCCTTTATTCATCACCTAATAATATTTACAGGCCACATGATCAGCTTTCACGTGAAGTTTGAATCATTACTACAAAGGGAAGTAAAGAGAAAACACAGACACCGGCCAGATTTAACTGACCGCTGCTCTCTGATGCAGGAACAGCCATACAGAGTTAGTGTGGAAGCAAACCAGCCATGAGCAGAAGCTGTCAGACTTTCCATGTCCATGCTGGATGCACACAGAGAGCTCACTGGAGCTGAAAGTCACTAGAAGCATTCATTGCCCTTTGTAAAAGTTGCTGTGTGGTACCTGTAACCACAGCTGAGCTTGAGGCTCAGAAAGACTAAAGGCCCTTCGGTGTTTTCCTCCCTGATCAGGATTTCTGGGCCTGATACTGACCACCAAAGCCTTCATAATCTATTTATCATGCAGTATTATGTTTTTATTCTTAACATTTAACATACATTTTATTTAATTATTATCTACAGTGGTTAGTTTTACTGTCACAACAAAAACACCATTAAAATTATGATAAAATAATCACATGATGCTAAACTCGAGGCTTCAAATTGATACTCCACTAACCAATGAATGACGTCACAGTGGCTTAGTTCACTAGTAAACATATTGTGTGTGATTCGGCCATTTTTAACACATTAAATGCAAGTTTATATATATATTTAAAGCGCAAAAATCATGTTATAGTGTGAAGTATTTCTTAAAAGACTGGATCACATAAGAAACTAAGTGTGTTTTAAATAGCAACAGCAAGAAATTGATGGTCATGTAAATGCACAGAGGGCCTTAAGGGGTCTGAAAGGGGCTAAATGGCATCAACTGCTCTTTACCCTGCAGGCAGTAATTTAAATTAGCTTTACAGTTAGTGGTGCAGGGATGCCATAACGTAAACATACCTATTTTTGAATCTGCATTATGCACACTTACTTTCAATTCCCCCGTGAAGTTGCAGTGACCAGCCACTAGGAGCACCCGGAGAAAGTGCACAGGAGGAAACACAACAAGGTCTGCTTGTGAGCAGACAAAAAATCGGGGAAAATATTCTATGCTGACCCACTGCTCCCTTATAAACAGGTGTTTTGATGTTTAGGAATTGTAAAATTCAAATCCCAGGTGATCACATAAACTTTTCCTGGTAAAATAGACATTTCATATATTACTTGAAAAATTATATGAAAGGACTGATTTAAATATGATCTTTTTTTCTCTGTGACATTTTCTCAGTCTATTTCATCAGCTGAACCTCTTTCTTTATACAATATCTGCTTGCAACAAATAAAGTATGAATATATTAATAAAGATGACTTAACAATACACTGCATCTATATATCAACAGTACAGAACTACTGAATCTGGAGGGAAAAGTGGGATTACATGGTGGAGAAAATGAGGAGTTAATAATGGAGAGGGAGAGAGAAGAGACAGTTGGAGGTATTAAAGTAAGAAACAAAGAGAGAAAGGGATACAGGGAGGGAGGGCTGGCCAGTGACTGCATGCAACATGTGAGACATCTGCTGCCGAGTCAATGAAAGAGCTCAAAAAACTGCTGAACTGGATCCAAGATCCACTTTCTCTTTTCAGCCTCAACCATCTCAGTGTCGAACTACAGCGCTTTCTGAACAGAGGACAGGAACAAGTGCAGGACAACACTCAGAAACAGCAAAAAACACACAGACCAGCAACAGCTATGCGTCAGTAAATCAACAGAAAACATCTAGTGACTAAAATCCTCAAGTTTTGTCATTTAAAGAACAAAAAAACCCTTTTTGTCTATTTAACAAATGAAAAAAATACAACACTAAATTGAGCTGCCTTGTATAAAACAACTAAAACCCATTTTTTTACCATGTTGGGGCAGTTTGAACGTACCTTCACCGTCCTGAGTAACAAAGTCTTCTTGTTGGAGCCTTATGTGCCTGACTACTACACCAAGTACCTCATTTACAAACAGACTCACGTTAGAAAGTGGAGGGTGGGTTCAAACATGCACAGTAGCAATGAAAGGAGAAAATGGGAGCGCAGCAGCGTGCAGCGAAAAAGGAAGAAAGTGAAGAAAGAAGAGGGACAGGGGTAAAATAGTGAGGGTTTGCTGTCAACAGAGAAGTTAGAACCACTGAAAGGCCACGCAGGCCAGCTCAGCACAGGAAGTTGATAATAGTTGAGTTGTAACAGTGTCTCTGAGGAAAACTTAATGGAACCCGCCCCAACGCTACCCCCTTGTTCCCTTCCCTCCTTCCCTTGCTATGACAACACTGTAACTGTTATTGCCAATGGCACAATGTCAGTAAAAGTGAGGATGGCAATAAAGACATGGTGACTGTTGACACGTCAGAAACACTCTTTGTACAGTATTACGTATTTTAAGCTCAGTCCCCCCTTGATTCAATATAAAGGGCCCTGTATATAAAGAGGCATTAAGCCAGTTTTCCTTATGAGGTATTTTAATCTACTTTATAAATTAAAGTATGGATTAGAAACAAGTGTGGAGTTACATTTTACAGATTTTACAGTATAGACTGTATACTCTTTCAACTATTAAGACTGTATAAGATGCTGAGGAAAGCACATGAGTAAATCTAAAAACTACAGTATATATTAAGAGCCAGTGTTAAAAAAAGGCTAAAATCAGGAATTTTGAATATTATTGACTTGTGTCTTTTAAAACAAAGAACAAAGAATATAGAAAGACAGAAAGAAAGAAAGAAAGAACACTAGACAGAAAGAAAGATGCAAATAGATGAAGAGGCTGGTGTAAGACTGGGACAGAGACCAAATGAGCCCTGAATTCATGGCACAGAGACCCGCCAACCTACTGCAGCAGAGAGGAGCTGCTCTGTGTCACAGCACATTCATTCCTCCACCCCACCCCCCCGCCCCACCCCATACGACCCTGCTGCAACTGTCCCTTTGCTGTGGAGAGAGAGAGATCATCACTACCATGACCATAGAATATAATCAACTAGAGCATATTTTAAAAAATAATTCACAAAAAATATAGAAACCTTAAAAAACAAAAAAACTGTGATAATAAGAAGTTTAGAATAATAAAGTTATTAAGTTGGCTAGATAATTTAGACAGTGGCTGAACCTGGCTAGATAGTTTCTTAAAGTGTGATAATAAAGCCTTCTATTGTATGTTTATGATGTGATATTATTAGATTAGACAGATATTAGCTAATGTCAAGTTATTATCACAAAGACATTGGAGTCTTGATTAATATCACGATGGAAGACATTTGAAACAATGTCAACACTGAATTGAAATAATCAGGAGAATGATAACGCCATAAGAAGAATTGAAAGCAGATGGTCGAGGACTCTGTGGTGCTCCACACTCACAGGAAGATGTTCAGATAGTTGAGTTCATTGTCTTTATTACTGAGCAGAAAGTTGTTTTTGCATGTAGAACCTGAGCATCTCTCTGCTGTAATATGTGTGTCTGTGGTTGCAGCCAATGTGCAGTTTATATTGATAATACTGTGTATTTTGTGTTGTCTGTTTCAGTGATACTTTATTTTGCTGTTTAAATGGTACTTACTTCATCTTTGAACTCTAATGAAACAACCTCTGTGGTGTCTGTTGCTCTTTTTACTTGCTATTGATTATTTGTGTTTACTTGTCTGAGTTTTGTTCCTTTTTTGTCTCTCAGATGTAGGCTTCGGCATGTTATTTATGTTTCAACAACCTTTATGGCCATTTTAATACAAATTTCCAAGTTTTCAAGGTGCACTTGAACATACCATGAAGTCCCTGTCAACTCCCACAGTGCTTTGTCACACAAAGCAAATGTCAAAGATCCAGTGTGTGTAGGATTTAAGGGGATTTTCCATGTAGAGCAGGTAGACGGAAGGTGTCACCTGAATATAATAACTGTTGTGTTCAAAGTAATATAAAGAATATCATGAGTAATACTATAATATTATTGAATAATTGTTGTGAAAAGTATTTTTTTCTGTTAACATAAATATTTACTGCTTTATGAGGCCTTTCAACATGAAAAGTTGGTCCCTTTGGTTAGCATGCTGCACGTTTGACTCCATCTCTCAGAGACATTTAACTTTCAGGACATCACAATGAATAAACTTATATAACTTGTGCTTCACCAGGCGATGCATCCAGTCCTGACTGGAAGTGAACACAACTTTTATTCGCAGAGACATGATCACTGAGCACACTGTGCAATTTCTAACCCAGCTGTGTAATCTCTGAAGAGAGTGAGAGTTTGACCACAAATTTAAAACGAGCACCTCTTTAAACTCTCTGGTTGTTCACACAGAGATAAAAAATCTAAAAAAAGATTTGCAAGCTGTATTTGTTTTTAGCTCTGATGGCAGTTTGGCTCTTGGGATGGAAACATCAGTCAGTCATACTGAAATATCTGAAAAACTATTAAAATGATTCAAATGAAATTAAGAAAGGACATTAATGGTCTCGAGAAGATGAGTGATACTGACTTGACTGATACCCTGGCTTTTCTCTAGCGCCATCTTGAGGTTCAAATGTGGGCTTTGAGTAAAATGTGTTTATAATTATTGACAGCCACTGATTTTGGAACACACAGTCATGTTCTCCTTGTAATCACATTGCTGATCTTCTGCATTTTTCATGTTGCAACATTGCCAAGTCAAATTTTCACTTTGTCAGTGAAGTTGGTTCAATGACCAAATATGTGCAAAACTAACAACTTTCCAAACAACCTCAGCTGTAACTTGAGTGTGAGGCTAATTGTAACATTTAACATTGTAACCAACATAGTTAAAAATCTGAAAGGGGTATGAGAAGTTTGTACAAGAACTCTCAAATCATATGTGAAACAGTTGTTTTCAAATGAGCAGTGAAACTCTAACCTGATCTTTTCCCATAAATGAGGGCGTGGGTAAATTTTTAAGCCAAACATATGTTGGATTTATGATTTGTTAGATTGATAGTTTACAAATTTGTTTTCATAGGTTGCATTCAATTTCAATATCATTAACAGCCTAGAGCGTGTTGTATAAACACTGCAGTTGTATATAAATTCTGCTAGTGACATTATGCATATTAGATCTGTAGCTGTGACGTCAGGATTCCCACAGTGTTTTAAACACAAAGAGAACATCTGCTAACTTAAGAAAAACATTATCAAATTTTGTTTTTATGAGTTGGGCAACTTATTGAATTGTCATCTAATAATTTTTATTGATAATGAGATTGTAACAGGACTTAAGCATTCGAAACTAATGCAATGCGAGCTGTTGAGGTTCTGACTAAACAAGTGCCAGAAAATTCAAGATTTAGTGCCCCCCCCAAGAGAACTGTGGCAAAAACTAGAGAAAACACAACAAAACACAAAGTCTTATGGGAATAAGGAGTTTCTGATGCTCAGGAAGTTGAGCATAACAAAATGAAAATCTACAGAATCAACATTTTGAACTGATGCTCATCTTAAGCAACAGCTGTATTTTGTTTTTGTAGATTAACAAAATTGAACATCAGAGAAGTTCAACAATGGCCAAAATTACAGCCAGTCCGCCATGCAGGAATAACTTCACACAAACCAAAATCATGCTCTTTTAACTGCTCATTGGAAAGACTTCAAAAATCACTACACAGACACATTATGATGCAGTTTAACATGAAACAGGTAATGTGGCCACAGCTTCATTTTTGAACTCCACATGGCAGAAATCAAACATTATCTTAGGACAAAAAAATAAGACAAAATGTGATGTTTAATGATTTGAAATATAGCACACAAAGTACTCACAGCTCCTGTCTGCAGCCAGTCTATGAGAGCCTGTGCAGTTTCTGGAGGTAGTTGTGCTCTGAGGCTGTCTCTGCCCTCCTGGTTGGGTTGGAGCTCCAAGGCGAGTTTGAGATCCTCAGCTAACTGAACCACCTGCAGTGGACCAGCACTGATGGGAGAACCCAGGTCATACATGCTGTTTGAAAACTCCACCACTGCTGCCTTCGAACCTGGAGAGAGTGTGGAAAAAGAGTGGAGAGCAGAGACTATTACATACAATGGAAAGATTATTAATCCTATTTTAAAAACTGAAATGTAACTACAATTTCAAACTAAATCATGAGGAGTTTTACCCGTCAATTTGCAAGAACAACTAGAATGAAGCTTTAAATACGAGGAAAGGATCATTTAATCGGAGCCACGTAATCTCCTAATTGGTTCCAAAATGTTCATGTGTCACCTGGATCTTTTCCCTGGCACCCAGACACGCAAACACACACACAGACACACACACACAGACACACAGACACACAGACAGACACACACATCTGGATACACTCAAATCATAATTATGACTCTGAAAAACAGCCAAACATTACAGTGCCTTCAGCTTATGGAGGCCAGTGCAGCACATAATGAAAACAACCTTTGCTTAAATATCTTTGTAAGAAAACGCCTGAGAGTAAGCATAAAGGAAAATGATACACTGATGCAGACATCAATGAATCTGAGCAAGAGCACACAGAGGAAAATATTATTCAAACTGGTAAGTTTATGGTGGTGGGCGGAGCAAACAGTTTTCCTCAGTTTCTTTTGTCTCCAAATGTCTTGCCTTGGTGGGTGAATGAATTCAGAGCCACCACCTGTCTAGCATCACATTAGTATGACTCTGCTTTCCTTCCTGACTAAATGACGCCAATTTTTAAAAGACATTAACATAACAGTTGGTGGCAAGAAATGTCTGTGTAAAATTCTAAAGAAAGGTATTTCAGGTAAGAAAAAGTTTGTAAAAATTTTGTTTGTAAACAATCACTAATCCATCTTTTTTTTCTATATGAAAAATAATCATTAGCTGTTTGCAAGACGAAGGATACTCAACAATTTGTTACACATGAAAGTGCATTAATAGTATTGTGGCTGATAGATGTGGTCATGATATGGTGTGTGGCAGGTAAAAATTTAGAATTCACCAGGAAAAAAGGTTCATTTCCAGCACTGATTAGTGGTATTAAATCAGGATACAGCTGAAGCCTCTTTTCATCCTTTTGTCGGTGGTAACATGCGGTAAAGATGGCACTGTATCAGCTGTATGCTATTTTGGATTGCTTTTGCCTTTTTATGCTGTCTGAGCTGAGACTATTATAAATGCACCCCGCTAATCTCAGACGCATCCACTGCTATTTTCTTCTGGAACCAGGCCTGCATATGTATTTTTATCCCTCTGTCTGCTTCAGATAGCTTAACTCACAATGTGAGAGTCTTTTTCAAAAAAATAAAATCATAGTTCTTTTACAGTGATCCCTGAAAGCTCCTTTCTCTGAAAGTCACTCCAAATTCTCAAGAAGGGTTGATGGAGAGAACTGGGTCTAAGTCTTGCAGTCACCGATGTGCCTGCAGGCATAAATGGCAGCAGTGTTTCAGTGACATCAACAACAATACCATTATCAAAGTCATTAACCAGTGGGGAGCTTTATTCCCGCAAGACGCTTAACCAGAGAGAAAGTAGCTGTTGATCGAGGAATGAAATATGACCAACATATCTAAATTCTGTTGATAAGTGTCTCTAATTTCCTTGTTCATGATTGGCTGATGATATCGCTAATGGGATTTTTAATGTATTTCTATTTGCGGTCACTGAGAGCTGGAATAGCAAACTCAGAGCTCTCCATGAGGTCAGCGAGTTTGGGCTTATTGCAGCAACTTGATGAGCCTCAGACGCTGCAGTGTTACCTGTTAACCCTCTTTTGTCTGCTTGTATCTGAACTTTTGGGGTGAGATGAAAAAAAAAACTTTATGCACAAATGAAGGGAAACTTGCAAAAAACATGACAATTCACATAATACATTATAATACAAGTTCACAGTGTCTGTCTCTGTCATTTAAGAGATACTTTGCTCTGCTCAGTCTTTGTTTTCCCACAAACTGTCGATGCACCACATTAAACATTTACCACACAAGTTAAATCTTGTCAGTCAAGGCTGAAATGGCTCTAGCAAACATGACCCTCGTAACACACCACCAAAGCACACACAAAGACACATATATCGCAGGTGAAGCACACTAGTTTACCACACATTAACCTGCTGTTGTCAGACAAGGTCAGACTGGCAGCTTTCTTACTGCCAACAAGTTACAGGTTTCTTCCAAAAAACATTTCCAGCTCACAACAAAAAACAAAGACCAAAAATGAAGACTAACAGTGTCAACATGACTGTAGAGAATGGGACTGCATGTCGGACCTGAGCACATTGGATCCTGTGGCTTCCCTTCACCCACAGCATCTCACTGGAGACACTACAACACACACTGGCTCATAATGAAGACACCATATTTCTAGTGACACCCATGTCACAAAGACAACGGTGCTACTCTGTAGCTCTTACCTGCTATGATGTCATCCATCTGCTCAAGCGCCGCCTCCAGCATGTGACTAGCCTCCGTTTCCATGGTGATGGCAGGAAGCATCTGATCTCAGGTGTTCTGTGTTCTGTAGAAAAAACAAGGACAATATAAAAATGTGGTTCACCGTGGAGTCAAGTTTGTGCAGACTAAGCTGGTGATGAGCTATGTGCTGCTGTCCTGCATGAAGACACAGTAAATCAGCCGTAATAATGATTACGCCTACATGATAACGGTTAATGGATAATGTTTATGATGGCAGGCAGTAACCCTTAAGATTTAATTAAATGCATTTGATCTAAATTTGAAAAGGAATAGATATTTTAACTCATTGCTCCAGATAATAAAAAGGCCATAAAATACTGAAGGATAGAGGATACAGTTATTGATCCATACTTATGACAATAATTACTCGACCTTGAACTGATGAACAGAAGTTACTTTTTTTTACTTATATTGCTGCAGTTTCTGCTGGTCACCAGCAGAGGTCCAAAACTAGCAAAAAAGATTTCTAGATGTCTGAACTCTGCTTGATGCAACAAGTTTGTTTTATTTGTGGTGTTCTGAGGATTCCTCCACTGATGTTTTATTTTACTTTACTGTATTTGATACTGTATTTTACTTTTGCCCTACATATGTATGTAACCCACACGTGCACTTTCATCTTTTAAAAACACAACTGCAGGCAGGAGAAAAGTCTACATACAGCCAGAGGTAATCACACACACACACACACACACACACACACACAGCCTCACATAACACACATATATACACACACGCACACATTTTGATTTCTTAGAGCAGGATTGACTTTTCATCTGTCATCGGTTGCCTCTGGCTGCCCCCCCATCTCCTGCCATCTTTGCTTCCTGCTCTCCACCGCACCCATCCTCCCTCCTGTCATCTCTTCTTTGCCCAGCTCTCATCCCTCCTCTGTCATCTCTCCTTCAAGGCTCTCATCCCCCTGTCATGCTGACTTACAGACAAATAGACATCAACATGTGGAAATCAAGGGCAGTGATGTAATCTACTGATGCCTTGAGAGCATCACCCCCCCCCCCGCAGAGCAGCCTAATGCTCGTCTACATTAGCACCAACTTTCACAGCCACAACTCATCATGACAGCTGACACTGAGGATCTGTACTAAACACAGTAACATGATGTCATTACAACTCTGACACTGTTAAGATCCTGTTATTTTTAAGTCAAAGCATGTGTTTCCCTCCCATGATGCACGTGTGTGTAGGCAGACAGAGGTGTGTGTTGGTAATTTAATTGTTAATAACCGCACATGGCTCTGTGTAAGTTGGGTTGAGATGGAGGGTGACAGCACCATTCAGACACTATGACAGACTGACTCTGTTCAACAGCAGTTGACCTCAACAGGACAACAACGCCTTTGTCTGTGTGTGTGTGTGCATGTGTATGTGCATGTGTGTGTGTTTTAAAGACAGAGTGCAAGCAAGGAAATAGTTGGTTTTTAAATGGCTGTGTGTTTGTTTCATTGTTAGTAACACTGAGTCTATGTCAGGGTGCCGATATAGAGATTACTGTTACAGAGCTGACAAGACTAACTGCAAAAACCTTGTCCACTGTCTTCCATATTGCACAATCTGTGGGTCTAAAATGGCTGTGTGTGTGAATGTGTGTGCGTGTACCAGTGTGCTTGTGGGAAAGACAGAAAGTTAGGGTGTGTCTGTGTGAGATATTCTCTGGACCTTCTTGTGATCTTGGTTAAGACATGCCCGATGAATGGAATATTTCAGAGGCAACTTTTTGATAGAAATGTCTCAGTTTAAAGATGATCTTTTAATGTTTTGAGTAGCCAAATATTATTTAAGTTGGGAGTGGAATATTTCCAGTACTAACGTGGAAAACTGCCCTTTTTATCTCTTCTTTAAATTAAGAATTGTACAGAGACTCTCAGGGCTGCCACCTTTTTCAAGTTATATTACATCTAGCACCTTTAAATACAGAGTTAAAAAAGATAGTTAAGACTTTACTTTAATAACAGTTTTTATACATTACATGTTGTTAGAGCTGAGTCAAGGGATAAAAAAAAAAGTATGACATGATAGCTAGAGTAGTTAACTAGTTCCTGCAGTTGTAAATTGTTCTCTAATAGTGTATTTGTTTTCATTGTAAATGCAGACAGGTATTAATCAATCATCCCATTTAGGCCAATTGTAGTATAATCTCCTGAAGTAAAATCACATTGTCTGAGCACCTCGATTAGTTACTCATGTCTCTGTAAGTGCAGGAACAGACACGCCTTTTCCCATAAAGAGAGACTCCAGAAAAACGAGTTTGTCAAACACGACAATATGTGACCTGTTTCTTACAGCTACACCCGCCTCGGTGCTGACAGCTCACTCTCCTGAGTCAGAAGTGAAGAGAGACCTCAGCACAATTTGTCCAACAGCTTTACTGAACTTAAAATATATCATGACAGGACAATGATAGGACGTGTGAAATCCTGTAACGTCTACAGCTGGAAACTTGGGGTACTGACAAGGATTGTTTGATTACAGATACTGCAGACAGCCTGGATTTCTCAAAAGTACTGACATGCAACTATAAATCTTCAATCGTTTAATTAATCAACACTGAAGAATAAAAAATCTGCTTTTCAAAATGCCGCACATTAAAAAGGCTCCGATTGAATCAATTAAACATGTTGACCAACTGGGTTCGCTCCCTGATCTTAACCTGTCATCCAAACAAACAGATCAACCATGTTTCCATGCTAGCAGAGCAGTTTACTGACAACAGTGTATGATGGATCAGCAACCCCCCCCCCCCAACACACACTCACACACACACACACACAGGCACACAGAGACTGACACCCTGCTGTGAGAGTAAAGAGCTACTACCTTAAAAGATCCTTAAATGAGGCATCGTGCAGTCCAACCAGATTTACTCTGAACAAAATGGCCTCTGCTTGTGAGAAGCAGCAGGTTTCCGAACAAATTACACAAACACAGAAAAAAATAAACCCTGAGGACAACGATCTTTTAACTTTCTGACACTAGAACTCAATGCCAAACATCTGCTGGATGCCTGCATGCAAGCAATCATATCAGGAAATTCTTTCCACTGTACGTGTGTGTGTGTGTGTGTGTGAGAGAGAATAGAAAACAAAACAGTGTGTCTGCTGCTTTACTCCAACCTCCAACCTTTCACATCCCTTCACCTCCCGTCTCTGTTCAGCTCATCCACACAGATTCCCATATGACACACACAGAGAGAGATAGAGTCCAAGAGTGATGAAGAGGAAGAGAGGAAGGTGAATGAGGAGGGAGGAGTGATTAGGAAGCGAGTGTGTCTGTGTGCTCAAGTGCCCACAGCTGACAGCAAATGCCCCCGCCCCCCCGAAGTTATGGCTGTATCTCACTGTTTGTCAGCTGAATGGCTGTGTTGCTATCTGCTTCATCAGGACCATCTCCAGGCCTCAGTACATTACTGTCATCCAGCACTGCTGTTTATGACTGTTCCACACTGCTCACCAACAGGCCAGCAAACATCCAGAGACTGAGGTCTATAGCAGAATAAATGCAAACTTGCACATGAAAACAACTCTACTTTTCATTACGCACTTCTGCTGCACGTCCTGCTGTTATCTTATTTATTTACTAATTCCAGCCTCTGCATGGAGCTGCGCCATTTCAGTTGTCTCATCAAAACAATGCTAGAAACTTTGAATCACACATTTCAAAACAAAAACACTTTCACACATTGATTGAAAACTGACGGAGGAGTAAACATAGCTGTTATAATTATAGAGATTTGGATGCAAGAAAAGACGCAAGGTTAGTAGTGCACAACTTTAACAATAAAAAATAAAAATTCAAATAAATTCAAATGTAACAAATTTTTTTAAAACTTTTTTTTTAAACTACTTATGGCAGTTTTTGAACCACATTTTTTTTCTATATCAATATCATAATATCAATTTAACAACAGACTGAAAAAACAGTAAAAATATTGTTGAGCCTAAAACCAAACAATTTGCTAAAATAGGTGAAAAGGGTGATTGCCTCTATGAAAGTTTCATGTAAAATCAAACATTTTTAAAAGTAGCCAATTAATAAAAAATTTTGATGTTATTTGGGTTCAATTTAGTTTCTATTAGATGGAGCTCAGTGAGAAACTTAACAGGCCCAATGTGTTAGCAGATAAAGTGGCTAATTGTGGTAGTATGAAAAATGTATATTAAGGGCAGCCCTTCTGCACATGAAGACACTCTTGGTAAAACAAAGTGCTCAGGACAAAATATTGTGTTTTAAGCAATAATATTGTCTCACATCTTCTATCACTGCTTTAAACTGCACTTGCATGAGTTTACTGGCATGAATATACAGTCCACTATCTGCTTAGACAGACAGTCAGAAGCATAACTTTTTCATTAAGTAAGATTATTTCTCTATGAGGGGGCTACTTTCCCCTTCAGGCTCACTTACTGCCCCAACACATAGACACAGCAGCGGAGAGAGAGGGAAAAGCTATAAAAAGTATTATCTCAGAGCTAAGTCTGTGGGCTTGAACACTGGTTAGATTATCTTTTCTAGTGTATGACTGTGGGTAGTGTGTGATCTGTGAACCGTGGCTGATGCGTGGCTGCTGGGGGGAGCAGGAATATATAGTTTCATGTGACTCCCAGCGCTGTGCTCATCTGTAATGCTCTGTGTTGAACTGTTCTGCTCTTTATTGTCCTATTTAGTCCTGCTAAAGGACATTTGATTCAGCTCTGTTGTGCTCTGCTCGCTTCTCTCAAGGAAAAAATGTCTCTGTTTTCTGCTCTCTCCATACATTATCTGATTCTTTCCTCCTCGACGGCGCTCTGTGTGCTCTGTGTGTTATTCTCTGGTCAGTCCGGTTGACTTCTGCTCTCATTTCTGCTGTAATCTATTTTGCCCTCGGAGTGAGGGTAATGAACCATAACACAAAACAACACATGACTTCCACTCACTGATCATCATGAGGCTAACAAGCAGCTAGTAAACATTCAACCATTAATTCAAATCCTTTTCCACTGAAAAACCCTAACTGTCATATTTCTGCATTTAATAAATTTTAGATTATATCAGATGGGAAAGATCTTGACGTAAATAGCGGGGAAAACCCAGTGAAGGTGGCTTTACCCTCTGACAAAATAAAACACCAACAATATAGTCAAGACTGCTGTGCACTGAGCACACAGTGAGTTAGTCTTTCCATGTCCTAACCAGCGTGCTGATGACAAGAGTCACAGGAAGGGTAGAGGAACAACAAACAAGCCAGAGCGACCATATCACATCACCACACAGTCCTGTGCTCTTAACCACGAGCCTTTAAACTATTATAATGTTCTAATCTTTAAACAGATTTGTTATGACCTCTTTTTGATTTGACTGGATTGGATTTTTCAACAGGTACCTTTATGAGAAGAGTTTGGTTGTTGGTTTAAATCTGCAAACAGGAAGTGTCAGTGCTGTGCATGAGGAGATAATAACAATGTGTGTGAAACCTCTACTGTAACCTGTAATGAATCCTTGGGATTTTCATTTCTCTTTTAAAGGGAAACTTGCCGGAAGGTTAACTTTGATTATACATTACAGTGACGGAACTGCAGACCTCCAGAACAAAATTTGCACCTTGATGTAGAAATGCTCAAGTCATCTGCACAGCTTTTATCTTGCAGCCGCAGCCTGAAGCTCAGAGGGCTACAGTTGTTACAGTTTACACACATTCACATCTGGCAGGGATTCAGTACTACCACATTCTTGTTGTGGACCTCTTGACTATAGTTATCATCTGTATAACTACTTGCCCCAGGCAAGGGTAC
This sequence comes from Acanthurus leucopareius, assembly GCA_029814765.1. Taxonomy (NCBI): domain Eukaryota; kingdom Metazoa; phylum Chordata; class Actinopteri; order Acanthuriformes; family Acanthuridae; genus Acanthurus; species Acanthurus leucopareius. The sequence goes on from JAQMCX010000050.1 coordinate 6,776,510, forward strand.
CAACAGCAAAGATCAATAGATTAACCCTGTAAGAAAGCTATGTGTGTATCTACACTACACGTCTGAATGAACAAAGGCCAGAAAATGAATGATTTCTGAGTAAATAAACTGTACAGGTGTCAAATCCCTCAAGCAGCATTAAGCTCATTTAGATTCTTCAGCAACTTTTGGTCAAAGATGATATAATTATTAAAATTCAAATATTAAAAATATGATGAAAAAATGAATGAAAGAGAAAGAGAGTGACAGATACTGAGAGATAAAGAGTAAAAGTGAAGAAGAGATAAATTACAAAGAGACAGAGTTTTAACCAAAGGCTGAGCTCCTCCCACAGAGGCCAACAGCAGAGCTGATATGAGTCGACTGATGTGTGACAGTGAGCCTCTGGACTACAATCATGAGTTGTACTTATTACTTATGATCAAGCTGACTTACTGTACAGGATGGACACACACACACACACACACACACACACACACACACACACACGTGTGGGCTGCATGTCAGTGAAACAAGCTAATTTTCGCAATAATTTCCCCAGTGTCAGCCCACTATTCATTCAGTCAGAAGCTCCAGAGAATCTCTATTCATGATGATGATGTTCTAAGAGGCAGAGATGAAAACAATGTGGAATATTCTGGACCGAGCATTCTGAGAGACGGAAAACACTAGAGGAAGAGGAGTAAGGTGAACAAATGCAGAGAAGGAAAATAAAGAAATAATGAAGATTCATTCAGTAGAACATCTATTCTAAACTTCCTACATAAAAAACATCTTTGGAATGATGTAACAAATCCAGTATGTCCGGCTCTACATGCTTCAGATGTTTCTCTGCCCTGACACACTTGTGTCAAACAAATCTGCAGAGCTCGATGTCAAGTTGATCTTTGAATCCGGTTTTTAAATGAATCGAAACATCTAAAACAGGGGGTCCCCATCAAAATGTCTGAGTGGGTTTGAGATCCTCATTCTGTGTCATTAAGGGCTCATTTCATTATTTTATACAAGTCTGGGTCTCACTGAGCAACTCACCTGCCATGTGATGAACCACAGATCACCAGGCTTGCATCTTAAGACAGACTTAAAACTCTTTCAGAAATTTAGTCATCAAGACAAAATTTTGAGAACTTGGCGTTTCATCTAGACAGCACAGAGAACTCTGTAGTTTCTTTTTAAATAGATTGACTGCTCCTTACATGACAAATGGATGTTTAAATATGTTCTCCTCACTACCACTATTTGCATGAGGAGAACTCAAAATTCTGTAAAAAAAAATCATTTTTTGAGATACAATCTGTTAAATCCACTACATACACTTCAACCATGACTCCAACTTTATATCTGTTAGATTTTACAGAATCAGTTTCCAGTATAAAACAGGTCTTCTGTCATGCCTAATGATACACTATTCTCAAAAGACACAGTATTGACTAAGTGCTTGAAATTTTGTCCATGTTTTCATTATTAATTTAAAATATGGCATATTTATCCTTGAAATTATAAACTGAATACACTTTTATTAGTGATGAATGCTACAGAATATACAAGAACTGGAAAAATCTCTGTGTGACTAAATAAAATCTGATGCTACAAATTAAACTTAAGCTATTTCACTCTGATGCTACAAAGATTTATGGTATTAATTTGTCATTTTTTAAAGAAATTTTTGCTTTTTATTCATGTAAATATAAAGGTGGGTTTACCCTTCACTACTCTTCTTGTCAGAACACAAAGGGAAATTTGGGGGGAAGGGAGGAAGTGAAGCAAAAAACAGTTGAGATCTATGAGAAGAAAATGGTCCATCTGCACTTTGTTTTCTAAGTTGCCTGACAGGAACAGAAGGCTGGGAACATTATTCCAACATGCTCACATATACACAGAATCTGGCCAAGACATTTGGATGTGCATACATTACACATGCAAATGATAAAAGCTCCTCTAAAAAGTATTCAGTTATGTAAGAGAATCATGCTAGTAAAGTAAAATACCACCCCCACCGACTAACACAGCCTTTAACCCACTAGTGAAAACTCAAAAACCACACAAACAGCAAGTCAACATGCTAAATATAGTGAACATACCTGTCAAACATCTACAGAAAGTTGTCTTTGGTAAACTGGTTTGCAAGTGGGAAACCTCAACCTTTAAAATTCCAGCATCACCAAAACCCATCAATTACAGGCCTGTGAGAACAGGAAATGTCAGTATGCATGTGAACATGTCCAGTCGAGAAGAAGGGTTAAACTTTAACACAGAGAAACACAAGAGAGATAAAGAAAGAGAGACAGAAACACACACAAAACGCAGAAAAAGAGGGGTGTGTGTGAGTTTACCGTTCCTCCTCATTTGGCTTAGCCTGTTTGGATTAGTGTCACCAGCTAGAGGCCAGACCTAAGCCCCCCAGGCCCTCCTGTCACACAGGGTAAATACAACTCTGTGTGTGTGTGTGTGTGTGTGTGTGTGTGTGTGTGTGTGTGTGTGTGTGTGTGTGTGTGTGTGTATGTGTGTGTGT
>JAQMCX010000050.1:6779121-6789534 GCA_029814765.1 Acanthurus leucopareius
TATAGAGTGTGGTCTTGACCTGCTCTATATGTAAAGTGTCTTGAGACAACTTTGTTGTGATTTGACGCTATATAAATCAAATTGAATTGAATTGAATTGAATTGCTTTTATCATTACAGTTTAATTTTCCACCAGCATACTGTACATGCTGTATCTTTAGATGCAGGATCATTCTGCAGTAAAAATTTGAAAATACCCACAAACTAATGACATCAGTCCTCATATTCAGGTTAGTTGAAACTGAAATAATAAGCAAACCTTTAAGTTTGAGGAATGACAGGAAGTCAATGACTGTATGGATGATGTCTCCATCTGCTATTCTCAGGGCACCTGCAGAGACAAAAGAAAAAAGTGCATCCATTTGTTTATGTTGTCAGAGATTGGTAGATTGTAAGGTTTGACTGGAGCTCTGATGAAAAAAAATAGAGATTAATATTCCTACATAACAAGATATCTTACTACAAAGATAATTCTTTTGAATTTCTTTAATATTACACAAATTTATAGTCTCTGGGGAATCTTGATGGTAGCAAAGTTATACTGCAAACACAATACTGTTTCAGCCTTGATTTTCAAACTTTCAAACTTTTTAAATTAAAATTCATGTACACATTTTTTTACAACAACAATTGCAAAATGGTAAAGTGTAGTTAGCTGCTCAAAGTCAGTGCAGGTAAGCCAATGCTTGGGTCCAGATGTTTAAATCTGCCTATGACACTGAGCCAGAGTAGGCTAGAGGGACTCCTTATTGTTTTGATTCAGGGTAACTATGGGGTTGTACAGCAAAGCAAATACTGTATCTTTTGACTGTTGCAAGCAGGAGATGGTCCTTTTTTTCTGTGAAGGAGAGACAGACCTGATCTGAAGTCCTCCTCGCTCATGTCTCTCTTGCCAGCGAGTCCTGGCTTGTCTCCTAGTGTCCTGTGTCCATCTATTCCATCTGGACAATTAAAAGTGATCACAAGCGATACAGTCATACAGATAGCAGATTTGCCAACTGAGCATTTGATTCAACTGGTTACAGCCCTGAACCAAATTTAATCAAAATTCACAAATTCATGAAGTAAGCTTGTAGAAGAAAGCTGAGAAGAAAAAACTTTAATTAACCAAGTTTGAGAGTTTGTGTAAATAATTAACATAAAACATCCCAAAATACATCTTTTTTTTTAAATATCCCAGTGTTTTAGATTAGTGTTTTGTTTCTTGTTTTAGTAACATCATACATTAAACACACACAGTGCACCATTTTCACATAAGAAGAACTACAGGCCATTGTTGTACACTCTGTCTTAGCATAGCATTTTGTGTATTGCTCTGTTTAAATTTCCAAACTTTTACGGACAATCTGCAGGGCTTGGCTCATGGAATTGCAGTAGAACAGGGGTGTTAACAGCTAAAGAAACACAAAAGCACACTTTTAAAATAGCACTGACTGCAGTTTTAAAACACAAGAAAATGCATTAGAATCACAATTATGAAGAAATAAAAACAAAATTAAAGCTGCACAGCAGCAGTGATTCTGGACACAGGGCTTTTTAGGAGAAAGTAGAGAAGGAAGAAAGATGAAAAAGGAAGAGCATCTTCAGTCTACCATTTGTGGAGGATAAGTGTTTACTGATGCAACTGTCTATACCTTTCAATCTTGTACACACAATTGAAACATGAATTTATTGATTTCAAAGCTTGTGAGCTATGGCTGACAAAATTTTGTATAGTTAGAAATCTGTTTATTTAGTACCTTTTTATTGGGTATCAACCTCACGCGTGCATGTTTTGAAAAAGTGGACTTGATGTGTATATAGACATTCTAGGTCACTGTCATTCCAGTTGGACACAGCTGAGATGCTGCTCCGAGCTGGGGCAGAAAACTGCATCATTTTAAATGAGAGCCTGTATGTGGTATATAACACACAACTAAAAAAGGCCTCTGATGTGCCTGCAGTACAGAAGTGGTCCAGATCATTTTGCATACTCACAAACTTTGACACTAATGGCGAGCCCTTTTCTTGTTTAGCTTCCTTTGAAGCAAAGATGGTGCACATCAGGACTTTGAACCAGTAGGGTTGCACTTAAAGGCAGATTTAAAACAAGTGTCACAAATTCTGTAATCAAAACAGATGTCTAAAAATGTGTACTTCATATAGACTACAATTTGACGTGTGTTTAAAAAGATTGATTGCCTTATTAGTGACACAAGTGGTGTTTAAAGATGCTCTTTATTTTATTTAACCACTGACTGGCATTGTTTGGATACAATTTGAAATTCTGGCAAAAATTCTTTTGAATTATAATTCTGAAAGTCCCAACACTGCATTTACCATCACTTAAAATTTTATTCACGAACAATGGAGATAGTTTAATCTTTGATCAGATCTCTTTTGCAGATCTCTGGTGTCTTTTGGGTCGTTGTGGGACTTGCTCACAGTAGATGAGACTATATTTAACATAGCTCAGCACAAAAACTGGAAGCAATGAGTCATTAGCTTGACCAAGTCTAGATGGCAAAAAAATGCTAGAAAGAAATTCTAATATTTCTATGTTGTTTCATGGCATCCATAGTAAAGGGCTACTGTCACCCCAGACAATGCAAAGTACTTGTGTGTTACATTTCTGTACATAGAGAGTTGCCTGCACAAAAGAATTTTTTATGTAAATCATATCTTGATTGTCATGGAGGATTTACTTGTATTAGCCACCAGGGGGCAAAATGATTGTGACTTCCATTGAGCATGTCGCCTTCGTAGAAATAAAATTCTTATTCAACACATGAAATCTGGGACAGATTGGATAAGCAACAACGAAGTTACAACCACTTCCTTTCTATTGGGGAATCGTGAAACTTCGCCACGCTCCCACCATTTTGTGTATTACAGCAACTTATCATCATCAATGTCATTTGGGTTATCTCTTCAAATTTGGGGTAAATTTGATCAACCTGCTAAGAGAACTATATAAAAGTGTAAAACATGTAATTTCCTGTGGCCAGTGGGTGGCACTCTGATAAAGACATATCATTGATGTGTTGTTGGGTTCAAGCTGGAACTCTCAACACACATATGAAGTTTGGTGAGTAAAAGACAATGTACACTGAAGTTATAAGCATTTTATGTTTAATGGCAAATTGCTCACAAAGGACGCCATGCCACAGCCACGCTCTTAATCCAAAACAAAAGCTTTTAGAGCTTTTGATTACAAAGGTCATTGGGATACATGTACTGTGGCCAGTAGGTGGTGCCATGAATGTGGCTGAATAATGGCATGTCTCCAGGGTGGGACTCATGGCAAGCTTATGAAGTTTCATTCAGATTGGACAATATATACTCAAGTATTAAGCATTTCATTATTCATGGCAAAACACTCAAAATGGCCAACACACCACAGTCACACTGTTAATAAAAAATGAAAGCTTTTGATAATTTTTCAACAATTAAGTGTTATGAGTATATATATCAAATATCAGGTGATCTGATAAAATCCTGAGGAGAAATCTGATAAAATACAATGATATCGCCAAAAATGGCAAACAATGGCTTTTCAATAAAATGGCAGACTCTCTGTTGAGCTTACCATTGGGTTCCAGAGACTTTTTTGTATATCTGGGTATGATATATATGTGTACCAAATTTGGTGAATGTACCTGAAAGTGGACGCCAGGGCGCAGATTTTAGGGGGCACTTGTGTGGCATTTTGCCCCTGTCAAAATCCGTAACATATGTAATTTTTTGTGAGTTTTTGAGTGTGGTAAAGCCCTCAAAATGGCAATCCATTTATTTTAAAAAAAATTAATATTTCTTTGCATTACTAAAGGGTCCTCAGAAAGCTTGCTCATGCCCTAATAGTATGGAGTCTTATTCAAGAGCATGTTGTATCGGTTTGAGAGCATAGTTTATTGATTTTATGCTCAGATTTTGTAATATTTTCTCTGAAAACCCTGCTCTCACTTAAATAACTTCTGCTTGCACTTAGATTTGTTCAGTTGTAGCTTGCACCCGGAAATATTGTTGTTTGCACAGATTTCCTGTGCTCCAGCTTCAACTCATGCTCTCACACTCAGGTTGCTTCTGCTGAAAAATTGTAAATTTGTTTATTTGATAGCAGTACTGTGAATATTTGTCAGAGTTTTTTAAAAAGTTCAACAGAGGAGGATTTTTTTTTTTCAGCAACAAAGTCCGTCATGTTTTGTTTAGGGAGGTGAGGCATAGCCTTGTGTGTCTAAAACCAGACAAAGAGCCAGCAGTTTTAAATGACTAAAATATTTAATAACTTAAAAATGTGCTGCTAACACCAGTTAGTTTTGATATGACATGTATTTAAGGTTCAGAGAGTAAAGATTTCGATAGAACAGTAAAGAAACATCATCAGGGAACTTCTAAACAACACACAAATAACCGCACTTCAGCTGTTTGTAATTAAATGCTGACCTGCACTCCAGGCAAGTAACTGCCTTACATTTCAATAATGTAAGGTAACTATATAGGCTACATTTACTCAAGTGCTGTATTTCAGTACAGTTCTGAGGCACTCATACTTTACTGGAGTACTTTAATTTTGTGCTTTTTTCTATTTAAACTTTATTATATTTCAGGACACTACATTATTAGTCCGTTTTCAGATTATGACTCTCAAAACCTAATATAATCCTTCAGAATGCAATGCACTGTTATGCAGTAAACTTGTAAATAAATACAGAGACCCTTTTGCCCATACTTTTTGATTTTAGCCACAAATTTAGCCACAAATTTAGCTTTTATCTGGTTGTTCATACAGCTGCAAAAAGTGCCATAGGTACCAGAGCTCTGCAAGGACATTTTAGAAACCGTTCAGAACAGTTCATTTATTAGAAAAAAAAACTGTAATCGCACAGTATTGCTGCTTTAAGAGCAACCTTTATTATGTTGTATTATACATAAACAATTATGCATTCTCCTATATATATTTGCACTTATTCTAAAGTATATTTATTAGTATACTTATAAGTATATTTATTCTTAAGTATACTTTTTTATACTTCTTCCCTTCAGAAAAGAGGATAAGCATTAACCTCCTTTAACATGGAAAACTATGGAAGATGCCTGTGTGGAATTTGCACCCATAATTCACACCAGGTATCATGAGGGATAGGAAAATGGTGGAAAAATTAATTGTCCTTTTATTCCAAAAGTCAAGAAGGCCTGGCAAGTAATATTACATTGAATGAAGGCCTGGAAGGCTAGAGTGGATGAACCTGTTAAAGAAAATGTATATTTACTAAACTAGAGAAAAAATATATACTTTATCAGACTGTTTTCTTCAGTTTGACAGTAGTTACCATTCTTTTTCAGTTATGTATCTTTCAAATCCACAACTTACTCTCCGAATGGTCAGAATGTCTGATTATCACGGATGGACATTAAGTGGCTGGAATAATTTGAATCATCTTAAGGGGCCTCCTCATTAGCTTAAGTAATGCTTGAGCTGGTACCCTCTGAACTCTTTTTGTATGTGTTGACAACATGATGATGAGCTTAAGAGACTGATTGAAATGCATGTTGTTGGAGTGGAAAAAGAACATATTTTAATGATCTTGCCTTTCAAGTATAATATGTCTTGCAATGTTAAATGCCATGTTTCAACCAAAAAAAAAAAATCACAGTAAATGACTTAAGCGACTAATGCTTTTATATGTTAATTTTTTACAGTTATAAATCCTACTGCTTGGCTAAAAGAAACCGAATTTGCCAAGAACTTGTGAAAAAATTACTGCAAGGTAACATTCACCATTTTATTTACATAGAAACAATATTATCATTTGTAAATTCTATTAAGCTAATAATCTTCTTACTGATAACTTACCACTAATTCTACCTTTATTTGATTGTACCTGCTTGTGATGGGGCTAACCACTTTAAAATAATGCATAAGATTAATCCTACCATTCTACATTTTTCCTAATCCAGTAGACACTCTTATTAAACCTATATGATTTTCTTTGCTTTAAGCACAGAGAAAAACAAATGTTTTGATGCATAAACACAGACAGTAGTTCAATGAATGACACCCTCCCCTGATGAGTGACAGAAGCAGCTAAGAGGCGGGATGTTTAAACAATTCCTGGCCTGACACCAAAGCCCTGCAGCAGCCGTATGTTTCCATCTTACATTGAGTGACCAGCTCGTCTCTGCCTCTGGCACTGGGAGAATCCTTTATCTGAATTAGGTGATCAATACGACCTGAAACACAGGATGAGGCAGGAGCAACCTTTACCTGGTCTTCCCAAACACACACATATAAAGGGACATTATTTCCACGGTTCCTGTTTTGGACTGATTTAGACCCCACAAATTGGTAAAACATACACACAGACACACTCATCAGGATTCCTAGTGTTCACTTAATGTGTTCCTTGAAAGTAATAAGGCAATCTTTAAATTATACTAAATTAGCTGACATAATGGAGACACTGGACAGGACAAAGGAACAGAACAGCAGTGGTTCACAGAAGGTGAGCTCAACCGTCTCTCTTGTAACCCATGCTACATAGGCAATAGGGTACAAATCACAAAAAAGAAAGAAAAAACACAGTTAATGGTTCTAAAAGATTATTGGAAGCAGATATCAGACAGAGATATACACACTGTATTAAAAGGTACCACAAATTTTGATCTAATAGAGATCTTCATCAGGCATTGTCAATCACCATCACAAACCAGAGCAAGCCATATATAGACACCAAAAAAATGAATCAATGAGATTATTCTGATGTGCATGATTGGAAGGTGATCTACTTTCAAGATAGGTTTGTAAGAGCATGACGAGAAAACATCAACACACTTACATGGGTGACAGATCTTTATGCGAAGGAGAGAGCCAGCTTGAAACATCAGTATCAAATACATTGTTAATCCTCTTTTTTATTGTTCTCTATGAGGTAGTTGCGGTATCTTTTCAGATGATTTTGTGAGTTAGAATTATTTTGATGTTTGTTTTGTGCCTATGCATGATCATTGTATTTCTAGTTGTTTCTGCCCTTTGCATAAAGGCATGCCCTGTCCCCTGTATGGGTGTTTTGATGTTTTCCAGTCCTACTCTGACAGATTGCTTTCCAGTCATGCAGATCACAACCCTTTGAGTGATAAACTTGTTTGTCTTGAATCGAATCCTTGCTGAGGCAATGGCCAGCAGTCAGTTAGCTAAGCTTAGATAAAAAGGCTGAAAATAGGGAAATTTTAGCCTGGCTCTGTCCAAAGCTAAATAAATCTAGTAATATGGATATTTAAAGGTGTATTACATTCACTTGGTATTTACGAGATAAGGTCTCGTAATTATAAGAAAAGATTTCGTAATAATGAGATGATTTGTAATCCTGATCTCGTTATTATGAGAAAAGAAGTTTCTGTTCCTGCAGGAGCTACCGGCACATCAGACTGAACACTCTAAATTAATTGAGATGACTGTGTTGTGAAGACATGGTATTAAATGCTCTGAGCACACTGTTTTACATTTTGCAAAGGCTACACAGTGGGCACTGATTTCATTGCTTGGCCTTTGTAGATGAGCACATACATGAGGGGGAAAACACTCAAAGAGCCAGCAAATCTTATTTTGTTCACATAAAATTAGACTCAACAGCACTTTATTAAGCCTTAACTTTGACCCAGAGTGACAATTTAAGTGGCCTAAATCATATGAGTTAATAATTTCATGATAACTAATGATCCAGAGTAGCCCACTCTATGATTTTTCCAATCTGCACGCTCATTGGCAATTTAATAATGATCAGTTAGGCCTATTTAAAAATGACAAATTTATGGCAGTAGGCCTATAACAGTTGTGGACTATGGTCATTATTTAGGCTTTTTCATTCACTCTTCTAAAATTTATGGGTGCAGCAAACACACAATAAAATGTGCAACTTTTAATTTGAAGGCGAGCTGTATGTGTATCTGGCTCTCGACTCGATTTTCATTATGTCAATATGATAGAAAGGGCAGATGCTTTGGTGCACTATTTAATTGCATGTCTTTGTTCAAACATAACACAAGCAAAGCATTGATTGATGATAGACATTCCATCATCGGTTAAGGAATAATGGATTGACACAGGTCAAGGTACGTTTTCATTAGCACAAGGTAGACAGTAAAATAAGGCAATCCACCTGAAACGTACTACTTTCATTGAAATATCATCAACAACTGCAAATGAATTTATGCTCAAACCATTAATATAAGTATATCAACACTGCACAGACATCTCAGGCAGTTGGCGGAAAGCCCAGTCTGACTGCCAGAAATGTTCCTGCAGGAGCAGAAACTTATCTCATGATTATGAGATTTTTTCTCGTAATTAAGAGATCATGATCTAATGAGATAGGTTTCTTCTGCAGGATCTCATAATTATGAGATCAGGTCTCATAATTACAAGATAAGGGGTCTGTTTTTTTGTTATTTTTTTTAAATACATGCACTACTGTAGATATTGATAATAACTTTGGTAATATCATTTAAATAATTGAGGGCCTCTCAGACATAAAATGCAAGTTGTGTTCAAAAATGTATAAAACCATTCTGTTTATAACCAACATGAACAGAGCACTGTAGTGAGCAATAACTTTTGTGAATAAAGGTCAGTTCAGACGCCGTGCCAGAGCCAAACCCAACTCAAAAACACTTGGTTTGCCTTTTCCAAAATAGGCAGTGGCACACCTGATTGAAATCATTGAGTTCATATGGCTGCAAGTCTGAAGTTAGATTGGGTCCTGCTGTTGTTCTATAGATAAAGGGCATCTGCAGAGCTCATTTATTTTATACACAGCTCCACAGCCAAACTAGACTTAATGGTAATTTATGTTGATAAGGTAAAATGATATTCAGAGCAATGATGAGGGTATTTAACACACACTTCATGGCTGTCTTCTCATTGACAAGATGATGGCATCTAATGCAGAGCAAGTTCAGGAGGAAATGATCAATTCTTTGCTTGAAGAGACAGGGTCAAAAATGTATAAAACCATTCAGTTTATAGCCCACATGAACAGAGCACTGAAGTAAACAGTGCTCTATTCATGTGGACTATAAAGATTGCACTGATTGGATGTTATTCATTTAGCTTACCCAAGTCTGTTAACTGAGTCTCTTCATTTCGTTCCCAGGGCTCCATATGATTTGACAGGCTGCAGAGAATGTCACCACAACCATAATAATACCACCACAGTAGCCTATTTCCTTGGCTGGGATTGTACTATCAAGTAACAGTATTGACAACAATGTTGGATGCTTGTTTAATGGTGTATAATTAGCCTATAGACTGAAGTTCCGTAGAAATTGAACCATGCCATTCCGCAACGTTAATGAAAACATCCTGGTGAGAAACAGGAGGCTGATCTAGGAACATGCCCACGCACACAACAAAGTTTACTATTTTAAATGGATGAGTTCATCTGCTGTGACTTCAGTTGCGCTTTGTTTGGAGCAGTTCATTGTCTGAATTTAGGCATGCTTTATTTTCATCAACAGCTGAGTTGCATATATATATATTTTTTATCAATGGCAGATGCCGGTTTGTGATTTCCACCATGTTGGAGTCTGGGAGAATCTCTGTGAACTGACCCACGTTCTAAAACTGCATGTTGAGGATCATCATTGGTTACAAGAGTTGTGTCTACAACCTAAAAACCAAACAGAAGTCTCTGCAGTTTATTTGCAGGCAGGAGCACTACCAAGAGCATATTGGTGGTTTTCTTTGAAATTTGCTGATTTATGCACTATGAAATCAACTCCCATCAAAAGACTGGTGACACAGAGTACTACTGTGATTATTTATCTCTATATATCTATATATAAAGAGGCTGGAGGGTGAAATTAAACCCAACATGGAACCCAGTATGGAAGTGTGTGTGTGTGTGTGTGTGTGTGTGTGTGTGTGCACACACAAACTCAGTTAGCTAGGTCAAATAATAAGCATGTGCCACCGAAGGTAGCCACCATCAATATTATTAATTCCACCTGTGCTTTTCCTGCCTTGACAATTCAAAATGTCTGCTCCAAAGGTCCTTTAAGCTGCTTCCATCTTATCTGCTTTAAGTTTAACTTATCTCTGTTAAACACAATGTTGCCCACTGAATTCCCTCAAAATGTTGTTACATTTTCTTTGTTTTTCAGTTTAAATACACTGACTTGTAGCCACTAAGGCTTCCTATAGCACAGTTTAATTGTGCATTTCACCATTTCTGGCTGTAGAAGTGCAAATACTGATTAAGAGGCAGTCCGTTGTTGTGCCTTTAAAAAACAATATTGATAGCCAGGATAGTATAATGAACAACAATATGACATTGTGGTCAAAGTTAGTTGCCACCAATAGCAAGTATACCGTATTTTCCGCACTATAAGGCGCACCTAAAAGCCTTTAATTTTCTCAAAAACCGACAGTGCGCCTTAT
>JAQMCX010000050.1:6794910-6815733 GCA_029814765.1 Acanthurus leucopareius
TTCTTAACGTGTGATTCTAATCTATGAGACAGTGCTTTAGCATATAATTTAATATCTGTGTTTATTAACGAAAGTGGTCTATAATTTGCACAGTCTGTCGGATCTTTGTCTTTTTTTAGCAGTAGGGAGATTATAGCTGTATTTGCTTGAGCACTAAAAGAACCCCTTTTTAAAGAAAAAGTTATCATATCCAAAAGTAATGGACCTAATTGAGACCAGAAGGCCTGATAGAACTCTGGGGGGATGCCATCTAGTCCTGGGGATTTCCCCACACTCATGGATTTAAGAACTTTGAATAACTCTGAGACAGTGAGAGGGGACTCTAGGTTTAGGCGATCCTGATCTGAGAGGGAGGGAAGATGTAAGGGATTTAAGAAATCACTGATAGCTTTTTCATCATACTTTGTTTCTGAGGTGTATAATCTTCTATAAAACTCGACAAAACAATCATTCACTTCTCTGGGGTTTGTGGTCAGATTTCCTGTTAAAGATTTTACAGCAGGTATATTTGCGTATTTTTCACAAGTCTTTAGTTTCAACGATAATAATCGGCTTGGTTGTGAGTTGTTTAAATAAACATTTTGTCTTGTTCTGTGCCTCAGGAAATCTGCCCGTTTTAAGAGCAACTCATTGAGTTCATTCTTAAGAAGGTCTCTTTTAAGAACTAAATCTAGAGAGTTATTGGAGAGTATTGACTCTTCTATTTCGGCAATTTGATTTTCTAGTGTTTGAATGTGATGAAGTCTTGATTTATTTAAATTAGAGGCAAAGCTAATAGTTTTGCCTCTAATTCCACCTTTTAATGCCTCCCAAAAAATAGTTGGGTCATCAACTGATGTTTTATTAAATAAAATGAATTCTTTTAGGAACTCATTCATTTCACTAATAAATTCATTGTTTTGTAACAGTGTGCAATTAAACCGCCAACGAGTTGCTCTTACTGGTTCAGTCAGTACTTGTATTTTACCTGTCACAGCCTTGTGATCTGAAAGAGACATTGGTAATAAACCCATTTCTGATATTTTGTTATACAAATGAGTGGATACAAAAATGAAATCAATGCGAGAAAAGGTATGATGTCTAGGGGAAAAATAAGTAAAATCTCTTATTGTTGGATACATGGTACGCCAGGCATCCAATAATGAGCAGTCTGAAGCCCAACTCCTTAAGGCTCTAGAGCATAAAGTTTGGTCTCTAGACTCATTAGTGCCTGTTCGGTCTAGCGAGTGTTCCCAAACTGCATTGAAATCACCACCTATAATTAATGCATAATCTGATAGCTCAGTGATAATGTCTGTTAAATCATTATAAAATTCAGCATCGAAGTCATTTGGTGCGTATACTGAAATAAAAGCAATTTTGACTCCATTTATTACTGTTTTGAGATAAGTGATTCTCCCATGATTGTCTCTTCCAGAACCAAGGTCTGTAAGGTTTAAAGAGTGTTTTGCCAGGATCAATACACCTCTTGTTTTCTTATGAAAAGAGGAGAAAGCAAGCACTTTGTAAGAATTATTCTGAATTTTATAAACATCTGCTTCCACCAGGTGAGTCTCCTGTAACATAGCAACGTCTATTTTCTTTCTCTGTAGTGTATCCCACGTGCTTATTCGTTTTTGAAGAAGATTTAGGCCTCGCACATTCCAAGACAAAAAACTAAAACTTCTAGTCATCATTAGATACAAGGTTTGCAGTTACACCGTGATTGAAAGAAGCTAGATAGGTTATTTTTTGTGCCAAGGAACCCCTCCCCCCCCCACCTAGCCCACCAAAACCCGCCCATTTCCCTGCCAAGGTCCTGAAGCCCCTCCCCATTCCCCAAACGTAGTGCTGATGGCAAGGACAGCTCAGAACAGACGTCAACCTCTGACCTCCCCTCCCCCCTTTCCACACACATGAATCAACCCAGATGTGACAATAATATGCTTTAGTAGATATATTAGTTGGAAAACAAAAAAAGGGCTCTAGAGGGTCCTGGGCTTCACAAATGTAAACCAGGTTGCTGAAGTAATTAAACTCTGTATAATAGAGAAATAAAAAACCCTAACACACTTGTCATCACAAAGTCTGCAACACTATAGTAATTGGACAGTCAAAGTTTTGACATTCACTCCACCTTTATTATATGTCAACCAAATTTGATATGTATATTCAAGACATAAAGAGGGATATCTCTACAAAGTTTGATTAAAATTGCTCAATGGCATCACAAGTCAAAAGCAAATATTTCATAGGCCACACCCACTGACACTTTAGAATTTGGTCAGTACCTGCCCCCAGGGCATGCATACCAAATTTGGTAAAATTCTGTCCAAATTGAGAAGGAGAGAAAGAGAATACACTTCATCGAAAAGGAATGTTGTAAGTCTATTTTTACATGTGGGGAGGGTGTCTGCCTCCCGGACGACAGCTGGAAGGTGGTCCCTCAGGACAGGAGCTTGATAGCTAAAGGTTCTGGCTCCTATTCTTTTGGATACCCTTGGAACCCCAAGTAAATCTGCACCCTGAAACTACTGAGTTCTAATTGTACCATAAGCTCCCTAAGATACGATCATGACAGGCCATAAAGTGCTTTTTGGTGAGGCAAAGGATTTTAAATTCAAAAGCAAATTTTTTATAGGCCAAGCCCACTAGCAGCAATTATGCAGTTTTGATAATTGCACACCTGAAGTTCTGCCATTCCTTCCTTATGTTTGATCAGGAACCCTCAAGGACATCATGAGTTACAAATATTTCATAGGCAATGCTCAATCAATATGGCCCTTCAGATTTTGGTTAATACCTGTCCCATTAGATATATACAAAATTTGCCTAAACTCTGTCCCATGGATTTTGAGAAACACATTTCTTGCATTTTGGCGCCTCTTATTGGTCAAATTTGTCTGACCAATAAATGTGTTTGCAAACCCCCTTTGGAACACGTTCTGAACCACTATTTCATAATGATTGAACAAACAGTTAATGAGTTATGGCCAATTAACCGTAAGCCCTGCCTTTGTGAATTTTCTTTGGTCAATAGAAGCCAAATTTTTTTACGGATCTTGAAGAAAAATGTGTACCTTCATCTCCTGAGGCTGTGTACTAAATTTAGTGTGGATACAGTCAAAATCCAAAAAGTAGATGTCACTTTAACCGTTTTTTACTTTCTGCTAATTAGCAAAAAATCCATCATGGCAGACTTTCATGGTCCAAGAGGCTTTTTTGCAGAGCACATTGAGCTGTACCTGTGTTTCATGTTTCAAGTCATTTGGAGTTAGTATGTGAGAGGCATGTCCTTTCAAATTTTGAGGCTGATTGGGGTCATATTTCTTCAGAACCTGATGCACACACACGCACACACCCACACACACACACACACACACACACAGTTTCACATAAAATTTCCTTGTGCTAGCTCATTCCAGCCCAAGGAAATTTTAATAAATGAACCAGGTGAATCTTAAAACCCCTAATAATAATAACAAACCAGGTGAATCTTAAAGGATTTCAACCCCTTTGAGGTTTTAACCCTAATAATAATCCAACCAAAAACAATAGCCTTCCAGCATTTCATGCTTGGATCCCTAAAAAAAAAAATAAAAATAGCTATCTTAACAAAACATTAGGGTTCCAGAATTCAACACATAAATAATATGGTTTGATATTTTTCCGAGCTTGAACCCTGGTTATAATAAAATATTTACACTACAACATTAAACGACAACAAAAACAACAACTAGAACTGCCAGTAGTTATCAACAGGGTCCAAGCCCCCAGACACAAGTCCCTCCTGATGACCTGCTTCTGAACTTGGATCTCAATTCTCATGCCAAAACAGGAACCTCAGCTTTGTTCTGGTAGCCATTACTTTGGCCAAGAAATGACAAAGTTTGTGTTTTAATTTAAGCAGATCTGGGGAAAACTCGAGGAGGAGTCTTAGAAAATAAATTTTGTATATTTTGCAATTATTGACAAAAATGGGCATGGCCTAAATCACATGTTTCAGCACCTTTCAGAGATTGTGGGGCCTTGCAATGCTGGACCCTAGCCTCTTTGGGCTTGGATCCCTAAAAATAGCAACTACAATAGGGTTCCAAGCACCTCTGGGAGCTTGTCTTGAAACACTGGCCCCCAGCCGTTCAGGCTTGGACCCCAAATAAAATGCTTTATGTGATATAGAATATATCTCCCCTTCTCTGTCATCAGGTCTATGACTTCCCTCCATCTGTCAGTAAAGACGTCCCTGACACTAAGCCGATCAGAGAGGAGACATATGATGTACCACCCCACTTTGCCAAACTGAAGCCACAAGTCCCTGTCTCATCTGGCCAAATCATGCACAACAGCCTAAATGAGGATGATGAACCACCAATTCCAGAGGATGTGTATGACATACCACCCCCCATCCTGAATGACAAGCATTATCATGGAGACAAAGGCAGAGTCATTCATGTCCCCCAGGAGATCTACGACATCCCAGCCAGCTTGCGGTCTGGAATTCATGCCTCTCAAGATCTTTATGACTTTCCTCGGGAACTAGAAGAGAAAGGGGGAGAAAGGAGAGATCACTATGTCTATGATGTCCCACCACAGGTAGGAGGGTTAATAAGCCAGTCCTCACATTCTGGAAAAGATGTTGTTCTGCCTTTAAATCAAGATTCAAATGTGAAGATCCATGTCAGTTTCATCTCTGTGCATCCTTTAGGGTTTAGACAGACCTATTTTAGTCTAGCTTTTGTAAACGAGCCATTAGTGTTGTGAAGTATTTTGAATTTACAACTGTAACCATTTTATTGTGCACAGTAAAGGGGCTGGTTACCTGACAATAACAGACGATTTAGATTCTAATATACAATATCATGTGCAGCGGTAGACAGTAGCCTACAGGGTAACAAATAATGCAAATAAGTAAAAATGTACTTTTTTTAGGAACAAGTATTTTTCATGTCTTTTTCAAGTTTTTTAAAGCTGTACCTGTACTCTTACTAAAGATATGTTTTCTATATTTTTGGCACAGTAAACTACCCTTTTGTTTCACTAAATTGCCAAATACCTCTGTTTAAACAAGTTTGCTCTAAATATGGAGATAAGTATAGGGTGGGATTGCATAAGGGGCAACTATACAATAAGTCTCAATTTGCAAGGTGCCAAAAAGTAAAACTCAAAACAAGAGGCAGGTCAAAGTTACTGTCTATCTCAGCATCTAGCCATTCTTCCTATACCAACAAAAAACAATTAAATAGTACATTTCTCATTTTGTCCTAAGATCTCTCCTTTTAAAACCATTTATATTTAGGTTACTCCTCTTGTAGGTAAAAATTTAATTAGCTAGCTAATGTCAGGTATGTTATATTTTAATATTTGATATTTTTCTTAGACATTAGACATTAGACACTGCTTATTTTGTAGCTATAATGTGCTGTTCTTAAAATATGAGGTTATATAATTTAATGTAAATTAATACTAAAATAGAAAGAAAACTGTACTTTGAACAATCCATTTGATTCTTGACTTTTATTTATGTCATTGTTTTTATCAGGGTAATTTAACATTTGATTGAGTATTACCTTACAGTACTCTGCCTATCACTAGTCATGTCACTCTGCATTGACATGGTCCATACTCTCTTTCCCCTTAGTGAACCCAGTTGTAACCACAAACTTAAGGAGTTTACGCTTGATGCAGTAACATTACTGTAATGGTTGGCATGCCTTTTATGAAATGTTCATTGTTTGGTATGCAGTCTGTCCTTCCAATTCAATTGTTGGTTTAATTTAAATCTGTTTTTCCTGCAACTGCCAGTTAGTTGTAGTTTTGCATTAAAACAGTGTAGTAAGGTCTATTTTCATTAGTTTCATAAGTTGTTTTTTTTTTCATAGAAATAAGGTCCTGCCTTCTGGCCTTAATCCAGATAGATTTTTTAAGTGATTAAATTTGTTTCCCAGGTTGTACGTGATGCCCAGTCCACTGGTGAGGAACTAACTATGTCTTTCAAGCGGTTGTCTGCCTCAAGCACAGGAAGCACACGGAGCAACCACTCTGCCTCATCCTTAGACATGGTCCCTGTCCGTGACACATCATCTTCCCCCTCTCTTCCTACTCATGGCTCCAGTCCAGGGAAACCCCTCATCTTGGACCTGGAGCAGGCAATGGAGCGTCTGTCTCGCCTCCAGCAAGCTGTTGAGTCCAGTGTTTCCCTCATGATGTCATTCATCACTGGTAATTGGAGAGGCCCTACTCACCTGGAAGGTAACCTAATAGCCATTCATCAGGCTGCTGACAGAGTGCGTGTCACTGTACGAGACTTCCTAGAATTTGCTCGGGGTGCTGTGGCAAATGCTGCCCAAGCCACAGACCGCTCTCTGCAGACTAAACTTGGCCGGCAAGTAGGGAAAATGGAGGAGGTCTTTCAAAGTTTGATTCAACACAGTCAGAGCTTAGATGCTATTTCCTGGTCGCACACAGCACTCACATCACCGCCATCAGGAGGGGATGACTTAGACCGACTAATCATGACGGCACGAGGTATCCCAGATGATACTAAACAGCTTGCCTCCTTTCTCCATGGTAATGCAACACTACTTTTTAAACGGACCAACAGGCAGCAGCAGCAGCAGCTGCCACTTCCTCCAATCCCAGGAGAGATCAGCAGTCACTTGTCAGGATCAGGAAGTGGGAGCCATCAAGGAGGAGAGAAGGTGAACATTCAGTCACGACCATTACCCTCACCACCAAAATTTACTGCTGCAGAGGAAGAGGAAGGTGTTGAAAGACCATATGAGACCACAGAGCAAGGCTGGATGGAGGATTATGACTATGTACATTTACAGGTACACACATACACACACAAACACACACATTTACAACCACACATTTTGATAACATGTGCCCAAGACTGACGTGACGTCATTACCATGACGTGAAGCCAAATCTTTGAAATGGAGCGCATGAGGTGTCAGTTTCATTCCTTTTTTTTTCTTTTAACAACTTAACATTAACCAAGACAACAAACTGTTATAGACATGCCATAGCAGGCCTTATTATCAGACCTAATGAGAAATGTTTGCATTTATCTATTAACCTAAGTTCCCTGTCATATGTGGTTGGTTTGACATTGACTGCCATGATGCCTTTGCAATTCTTCATGTCCCATGCTTTCTCTAATAATTTGCCAAAATAAATGTCTCCTTTTCAAACAGTCATGTCAGTCAATGTGAGTCATCAGTATTTATCAAACTAACTCCAGACTTTGTTTTTTGGAGCAGCTCCTCACAGATTTTGCAGTAAAAAGGACAGTGTAAAAAAAACATGATACTTGTTCTCTATTTCTGTTTCTATTCTTTAAGGTCACCATTGGGCAGATCCAGCTGTCTTCTTCCAACCCAACATACCTGCTTATTTCAATATGGAGAGTCAATGTCCCTCCTCTAATCTGAGCCCAAAGTGTGATCTTTTCTTGCAGGTTATACAGGACATAGTTTTCAGTGTGCATTCATGTTTAGTTTCAATGGTGGGTTTGTAGCCTTGGCTTAGTTCAAAGCTTATCTGCCTCATTTTGTTTTACCTTGTGAAACTCTATCTCTTTTTTTGTTACAACATGCATTTTCTCTTGTCTGAAGATTAACATTAACATTTCCAACCCCCAAGAGGACTGTTGTACCTTGAACAAAGTCTGTATGCTCATCAGCATAAAAACTCATGTATTTATAGGACTTTACAAACTTTATTATTATATCACCCAAATGAAACTGGTATTAAAAAACAATGCAAGTTAAAGGGCTTATATAGGTTTGTATATTTATAAAACTTCCCATCCACTCCATATTTTAATATTCTATACAATAGAAGGTCTCTTTTCACAAAATTAAATGTTTTTCTAAACAGATTAAGCAAGCAGATTTGGGTTTCTTCTCTTCCAGCCTAGTTATTATTGTTGTACACAGTGTATAAAGATAGATACAGGCTCTATTTTCTTGAAACTCTTTTTGTTCATCTATAATGTCTCTTTTCTAGATAGGATACAGGCCTGTTATTAAGTATTATAAACTAACACCTCTCTAGTTAAGAGGCACTCTAGGATCATCACTGTCAAAAAAAAAAAAGAGAAGAACCTGTCAGTAGACAAAGTCAGTTAGTAGGTAGCTGGGGGTGAACACCAATCCATTTTCAGGACAAGTCTTTTCCTAGCAAGCTTCTTCACATTTGGTAAAAACACCATATGTGGCATGTTCATGAGAGATTATGTTGTCTTGGTTAAGGAGAAGTTTTCATTAGGAAGGTTTTTTGAACAATGTCAACTTTGCATTCATAATAACATAACTGACCAAATGACACTAAATGACAATAGCCATACAAAGTAATAAAGATTGCCATTCTTATTTGTGACTACTTGAGAACTAGACAGAAGCTGAGTGATTATTTGTGATCAGCGAAGTCAAGTGTGGCAAAGTCAGCAAAGAAAGGGTAAGAGTTGTTTGGCTGTGTGTTTCTCTGTCAGGGAAAGGAAGAGTTTGAGAAGAACCAAAGACAGCTGCTGGAGAAGGGCAACATCATCAGACACAAGATTCAACTGGAACAGCAGCAGGTATGTGTGTCGGTATTAGTGTTTGTGTGTTCTTTAGTGTTCTCAATACATTCTCGCCTCTCAGAAAAGTGTGGCAAAGCCTATTGCCTATGAACAGATGGATGTGAAATCAATAAGAAGAGGCTATACTCTGCAGTTCGTCACCAGTCCCCCCTGGCATTTAACATAACCAGGTGCTGGAGTTGGTCACATTGTCTAAGACAGAACAACTGCTCTGTTGACAGAGTTGACATGCTTATGCAAAAAGGAGCTTTTTCCAAGGTGACGGTGGGCAAGGAGAATGGGGGTTTTACTTGCTTTCTACTAGGTTTTGCCATTATTCAGGAAAAGAGCTCTTCTCTCTCCCTTACAGTTTATAATTTATCTGGGAGGGCACATGAAATTTATTCCCAACCAGGTTAGAAGTGTTCAACGCTGTGCTGTCACACATCTCACCACACATGTGGTGACAGCTCTGTCTGCGATGCACTTGCTGGACAGGATTTCAGCCAGTCATATGGTGGTCCCTCTGGGTCGCCTGCACATGAGAAAGATTCAGAGATGGTTTGGTCATTCCCACTTCGACCCATTTCCCAAGATAGATGGAGCCTACATCTCTGAACAAAAACTGTTCAGAGCTATACACAGTGCTGAAAGTGCTGAAACACTATGCCTCTCTGTCACTAGACAAGCATGTAATTACATGGTCAGAAAACTAATAACCACAGTGTATATAAATAGCCGGACCCAGAAGTTCGAGAAATTCAAAGTGAATGTAAGCTGAACCCCACTCTTATCCAACAATATAGGACAAGTTAGGGAAAGCGGAGGTGGATCTGTGTGTTTCCCAGGCTAACACGCAGTGTGCTCTATGAGTCCTTGGAGCTCTTCGTCATTGGGCATGGACACTCCATTACTTTTTTATCTGTCTCACTGATTCCTTGCTAATTAGCTCCCATTCAGAAGAAGAGACTGACAGTCATTCTTCTGCCCTCTACGTCTAGCAGCTAGAAGATATATGTCTAACGTTGTCTACTGTTAAACCATGTCATGGCCATTACATTTTGCCACAGAGTTTTTGGAGAGAGATCAGTTTTTGTGCACATGCTGGTCAAGTGCTTTTCAAGGAGTAGGGAAACAGCAACCTGTTGCTCGCACTATGGCACCACAATGGGATTTACCCCTGGTTTTACACACTCAGGGCAACCTTCTTTTTGAACAGCTTTTTCAAATTTCTCTCAAGTTTCTGCCCTTGAAGGCACTCCTCATCGTCTTGACTTCAGCAAGAGAATAAATGATTTATGCATGCTCTCAGTCTACATGACAGTAGCTTGGCTATGCTGAGGCCGAACTTCACATTTATGCCTAAACTCATTACTTACTCTTTCAGTTCTAGAGCTGTTTTTCATTAGCCCCCCCCACCACCACCACCACCACCACCACCTCAAAGAGATAAGGAAGAAGAAACATCACGTCGACCTTGTCTGGTGCGAGCACTGTCTCATTATGTTGCGCACATAACAGACATCAGACAGACTCAACAGCTGTTGTTTATTATAAGGAACAATTCCTGGGACATCCTCTATCAAAGCAATGCCTAGCTCATTGGCTCTGTGAGGCTTTCACACGAGCATATGCTGCTGTTACTCGTGCCCACTCCTCCGGAGTCCCGTCTTCTTCAACAGCCCTCCTTACAGAGATGAAAGTAAAAAACTGCTGTTCAGCAGCATTAACAGCTTCACCATGCCTTGTCATACATTTCTACCCCAATAATACATCTACGTTTTTCATGGACTAAGTCTGTGCTGAGCGTGCTTAATGATCCAGCCAGACACTGTCAGTTCTTGGCATGCTTTACAGTGTGTAAATAATTGTCCCTGCCTTCACATTAGCTAGTGTGTGCTTGTCTGTCATGTACAGATGACATAGTTGTCTTCTCTGATCATTCAGTCAGAACGTGTGGGTAGTGAGTCTTAGATCAGTTAATTTTTACCTTGTTATGCACTGTACATCAAGTGTTTGTGAACTGGTGTGTGTCTTTCCTTTGGACTGCATTGGCCTAGTGGGACACTGACCACATCAGCTTCGCCCTTATTCCAAAAGCGACAGCTCTTGGAGGGCAAGGGCCATACGAAATAGGATGTTGGTTACAGATTGTAGCTCCAGATTCTCTGAGTATAGGCAAAGCCCTCTAAGCGATAGGCCCCACTGTCCCACCTTCATTAGCTTAAGAAAAACCTGGCTATAGCTGGGAGCAGATCTCAGGGCCTGATGGTGTTTTATCCTGCTCAGGTGGATCTGAGTCGGACCACTCTAAGGGAGGAGTGGCTTGAAAGAAATCCTGAAGACTGAGCATGTGCAAGAGATAAACCCAGTAGCTTCAGCTCTTAAGGCCAGTTTGCACCAAAGTTTCGTGACAAGACAACTTGACACTCGCAAGTTCTTGCAATATAACATTCTAAAACCTGTCAGTTCACACCGCTGCAACTACATCTAACAGTGTATCATTTCCATAGCAACATCTGGGGGGATGCCCTGCAGATAACAAACTTTGTGGAATCAAGCAAACTTGAACAGAGACACTCAAAGCACCTTTTCATTATTTCACACTTATCCTAATAAAAGCTATAAAGTCTGGCAAAAACTTACTCTAAGCTACCGTTATATCTTTAGATAAAATGTGAATAAGACAAAAGCATTTACATCGCTACAAGCTGATTAGCTATGTCCCAAGGATGGCTAGATGGAACAAAACTGGGCTTCAATAATAGTTATTCAAAAAATAGTGCTCTTGAAAAAACTCCAGGAAGCTGCTGTTTGTCTGTTGGATTTTCAGATTCTTGGTTATACATGAAAGCTCATCATTTTTCCTTTTGCAACAAAAAACAGCAACAATTGTAAAAACTGCTTGCACAATACCAATTTGAATTTGTGCCTAAATTTTGCCATGATACCTCTGGTTTCACTGTAGCCCCTCCCTACAAGTTGATAAGTTGGCTCCTCATGTATGCGATATATTTAAAAATGTTTGAATCTGTTTTTCAGAAGGTAACAGTGACATGCATAAAAAGTGGAAACTGTCTCCATGGCATTTATGCAGCTCAAAATATATCTTGTAGCACATTTTAAATACAGTGTGGTCGTTGGGAATTATTTTGAAATTAAATGTCTCCTCCTACTCTCCTTCCAGATTAAACAGTTTGAGCGGCTAGAGCAAGAAGTCAGCCAGCCAATCAACAATGACATGACTGGCTGGATCCCATCAATGCACCACCCACTGGCCAACCAGTTGAACGGCTCTGTTGGCCCCTCCTCCTCCAAACTGTGCCATGGCGACCGCCAGCTCCTCCTCTTCTACCAGGAGCAATGCGAGCAGAATGTCACTACAGTGACCAATGCCATGGACGCCTTCTTCACTGCTGTCAACTCCAACCAGCCACCAAAAATATTTGTAGCACACAGCAAGTTTGTTATCCTCAGTGCCCACAAGCTGGTGTTCATTGGTGACACACTGTCACGTCAAGCCAAGTCTCCTGAGGTGAGGGCCCAGGTGACCCAGAGCAGTAACACCCTCTGTGAAAAACTCAAAGACATTGTGATCAGTACAAAGACAGCAGCGCTTCAATATCCTTCCCCTGGAGCTGCCAGAGAGATGACTGAGAGGGTGAAAGAACTGGCAGGGTGTACCCAGCAGTTTAGGATGGTGCTGGGACAGCTAATGGTGATGTAGGGCGGTGAGGGTTGAGGAAGAAACAAACCAAACAGTGATACAAACTGAGATGTCCCAAGAACACAAGGCAGTAAACTTTTCCTGTTACAAGGGATGACCCTGTACACCTCTGAAGCAAGGGGTGGGAGGACCTGGAGCCCAGTGGAGCACAAAGTGAAGGCAGGAAACCCTATATATCTTCTGCTATGAAGTTAGGGACCCCATATGCCTGAACAAGATTAGGCTTTTCATCCCATAACACCTGATATGTTGTTGATATGTTAGAAAACCCATTGTTGCCCTGGCACCTGGAACCCTGTCTGTGATTGGGGACATGTACCTAATATCTATCATTTACTCCCTCCCTACCTCGCTTTTCACAGGGACCATTCCTCGAATCCTCGGCACGGTTTTGTTTTAGTCAAGCTAAAGGAAACATTTATACATTTAGTGGGCTGGGCCAGCAGTTGTAAAGTAATCATTGTAAATATTTAAGTTACCTATTACGTTGGAAAACCAGATAGTAAAAAAGATTTAAGAACTTTTACTATATAAAAATACAAAATAAATGGTTCTTTTCTCTCAAGAAAAGATTAAACAAGTGTAGCTTTAGACAATATCAGTAATTGTTTTATTCTTATTGCTATACTGTAAAATTGTGACTCTGATTCCTGATGCTTGTATTATTTTTGTTTTTGATGTGTACATTCCAGATATGTATGACCATATGTTGTAGTATGTCTATGATTTCCTCCATACCTGACAAAGGCATACTTTGTCTTTAAACATTATATAATGTCAAATTCATATTTCTACACATTGCTATATTGTCTCTTTGTTGGGGCAGTCCATTGCTGCCTGTGGCTAAATTGATTTTCATTGATTTTAATCAACTGGAGCAACACTTGGGGGGGGGGGGGTTGGAGGATTTTTTAGGAGGCATGTATTAGAGAAAATTAGTGTAAAAGGTTAAAAACTGCAAATTAAATTATACTTGTGATTCCCCTTTTCTCTTACATTGTTCTATGTTTTAAATGTTCAGCTATGAGTTGGAATGTGAATCAAACCACATCTGTCTGATGACTGTGTGCAGGGACAGTTGCACATATGGATGAGCTTTATTTTAAAAGGAGATCAGAAAATTGTGTCTTATTACAAATTGGGTTGAAAGTCTTTTATGATAAAATACTGAAACTAAACAGGAACATAACAGAAACACAACCAGGCTGTTATGAAATAAACAAACAGGTTGATAAGTTATCTTTTTTTGAAAGTGAAACAAAGGGAAGATAAAATTACCATCAAAAGAATTACAGTTAGGGTTACTGCAACTTTTTGGGATGTCATGAGCAATATATCCCAAGAGGAGCCCATAATACATTAACGCTCTCACAATATGAACAGAATACCAGATTTTGTAACTTAAAAAAATCCATCAATCCATTTTTGTAATCCATCTCTTGTTCCATGGTTGTGTGTTTCTATTTCTCATCTTTGAAGTGATAATCACAGAAAATTAGTTTTTACAGAAGTTTTTTTTTTTTTAAATGTGTTTTAATCTTTGTGTCAGTTTGTTTGTTATTATTGTTCACTCTTCATTTGTAAAACATGCCACTTTGCTGCTAGTAAACTTGTCCATGTTTGTGACTGGTCACATGCTGCATACAACCCCTCTTTTATGTAGAACAGCCGTGTCTAGATTGGGAAAATCTAGGTTGATTCACTAAGGTGGAGACCATTTTCGTTTTATCATTGAGCTGAGTTGGGTTATCTTAATTTCAGTGAAGCCAAGTAATGAAAAATACTTAGTAAAGTTAATCATGCCTGTAGTTCAGGCATCTTGCAATTCAAATATGTCATCACCAGTGCAACAATTGTTTTAGTTTACAAAAGACCTTAATGCAGAACTCCTTACAAGAAGGTTGAAAAACAAACAGGCCTTAATAATTTATATTAATTAATTATTAATAATAAAGTGACATCAAACAAAAAATGAATAGCAAGTTACAACAGAGGAAATAGCCATAGGCAAATCCCTCTTCCAAAAAACTGAGAAAAGAGAAAAGAACAGAAGAAAGACTAGAAACAAGCAGATGAAGCACAGCAAATAGAAGCAGAAAAATCAAAAAATCAAAACAGCGGTAAACACAGGGGCCAACACAGCACTAAGGAAGAGGGGCTCGTTTCAGAAAACAGGTTTACTGAAAACTCAGTACCTCAAATTAAAAGGAAACTCTAGGTTTTGGTTTCAGAAAGCCAGTTCTGCTTAAACTCTAAATCAGTTAGTATGGCAACATACTCTGTAAAGTTAACCTGCTTGATGGCAGGTTTTCTACCAGTAGCCCTGGGTTACCCCTCCTCTAAAGTTTAGGCCTTCAGACTGATCTGAGGTATCAGCCCTTCTCTGAAAGAGGTTGACAAGATTAAATACTCCATAGATATCTCATACAAGAGAGAATGATCAGGCACTGCTTGGGCATTCTATCTTTTCAGAATGATTTTTGCCTTATGCCCACACAATACTCTCAGCCCTCATGTCACTCATATGACACTGTGGACATGCTCTCAACTCAGAACAAATTCTTTGTGTAGCATTTAATTTTTGTTTTTTTGTTTGTTTGTTTGTTTGTTTGTTTTTTGCTAGTGGCAGTGTCCTGTATAGTACTAGTGATGTTGAGCACATGTACGTAGCCACTGAAAACTATCTACTTAAGTATGGTAGGTCAGACATCACAATGGCTTGTATTGAAATTTTAACTTCCCTGTTTGGACTATATTTTGGTGTTTCATCTAAAGTTGGGTTGCACCTTTATTAAAATTATTATTATTATTATTATTATTATTATTATTATAAAGAAATACTTCTGGTAAAAGATGAATAAGAGGAACACTCAAGAGGAGATTATTATCCTCCCGTGCCATCCCTTTTACTGATAACATTTCCAATATCATCAATCAACAAAGAAGAGGAGTGGCGCATTTAAGACTTAGATTGACCACAACTTTCTCTGCTAAGTAGCTCAGAAGAAAATGCACAAAAACATATTACTTTTGCATAAATTTGTCCAAAACTAAAGCATTATTTGCATGAAGAACTTCATTAACAGGTATGAGGTCATGTAATGCAGTAAGGTAAGTTGAGTAATATATATTTTATCCATTCAATCCATCCGTCAAGATTGCTTTTGACATTTTTTTAAAGTCTAAAAAAAACAAATAAATTTTTGATGTTTTACAAAAACACTGATAAGTCATTTGTGAAAAGATTTGTTTGCTTTTGTTGGTGTCATGACCACATGACCAGGGCCGAAGTAAGTGTTACTTTCACACTTGCAAATGGAGTGAGGGTGGCTGGCAAGAGGAGGCCAAACAAATGTAATATCCAGCTTTTCATTTTCAACATAAATCACTGACAATTCACAGGACTGAAAATAATGTACAAACTACCCACACCAGAAAAAGCACAAACCACTTACACACACACACACACACACACAATAATTTTCTTTTTTATGGATTAGGTTCTGGGTCTCATAAGGTACGGCTTCAGAAGTAATGCTGCATCACCCGCCATGACATATGGGACATTCCCTAGGTGAGCAGCACCATGCAGAGATTTACTAGGAGGAACATATAGAGTGTTGTTCTCCATTCCTCTCCCCAAATCTGAACTTGCGTACACCCCGCCATCATTTTTCCAAGATCTCCCACCTGTATGCACCTAAAGCAGTAGTCTGCACTCACAAGTGCCAAAAGCATGATGGAGAAAGTTTTTTTTGCAATTTAAGTATTGACTTCTGGACAGGGGTGGTGCTTGAATCACAATGTGTTACCAATCAAGTGCTTCCAGGCAATTTCGGAAGTTCCACTTTTCCCAAAAGCGTTGTCCCACCTTCCTCCACATGCCTGGGGTTGGCCGAGGCAAAAAGTTCTCCATCATCACCTTTTCAATGGCAGCACAGAGTTAATCACTGTTGTGTTACCAAGGCTGTAGTTCAAGGCAAGGGTGAGCAATGAGTCTCCACAAGCAAAATAACTGTGAAGAGAACAAACAAAAGAAAAGAAGAGTTAAATGTGAGTTTGTTTTATTAATCCATCTCTCTTCTTTTTTTCAAGTGATGTTTGCAAGGCATAACGGAGGACATTGAGGGGCACTTTTGTAAAGCACAGGAAGAAAGTTTTTGCCAGTGGTTCAGCAGGTGGACCTCAAAAGGAGTGGAAGTACAATGATATAATGTCCTTTCTTTCCACCTACACTCAGAAAGGTGTGTATAAAATTGTGAAACACTATCAATGAAAATATAATTTTTAAGATTCTTTTTACTACATTTCAAATAAAGTGATAGATAATTGTAGTCTCTATGACATAAATTGTTTATATGGACTATTTTTTTCTGTGTGTGTGTGTGTTTTTAAGTTCCAAAAGCAATCTGAGTGGTGCTTTGGCAGAGGAAGAAAGGTCTTCAACAACACTCTCAACATGTAGATCTGATCTGATGTAGCACCCGATATCTGAACAACAACCCACAACAAACAACACAAAAACTGGTCCATCTCAGTCCTTTTCCAAAAACTGCTCTATAACAAAATCAAATTATTTTGACTTCTCCATCTTCTGCTTCCTGCTTAACCTGACACTAGAAATATCTTGCTGCTTTTGCTCGAAACTATCACGATTCTTCCCTCTACTTCCTTCTCTACTCCTTTCTTTAACTTACTCCTTGTGCTTGATGCTATCATTATAATTACTAACAGTCATCCTTTTAACCTTCTCTCTGTGAGGTACATTTTTGCAATAGTTTTCTACATTCAATAATTTTACTTTTCCCTGAACGTCACATTTTCATTTTATATATTTCTAATCCTTGATTGAAGTTTCTCCCTTAGCAACATTAATTTTCTCTGTGTCCTTTGTTTCTGCATCAGATTCTTTGATTTTACAGACTTTGTACTTGGAATTACCTCACTAGCACCC
This sequence comes from Acanthurus leucopareius, assembly GCA_029814765.1. Classification (NCBI taxonomy): domain Eukaryota; kingdom Metazoa; phylum Chordata; class Actinopteri; order Acanthuriformes; family Acanthuridae; genus Acanthurus; species Acanthurus leucopareius. The sequence continues at coordinate 6,812,137 of JAQMCX010000050.1, forward strand.
TCCACAACCTCATCAAAATCACTAACACCTATAAAAGTCCCTACAAGTTCAACATTTCACCCAACTGCTGTTTTTTCACTACCCACAACCACAACATCCATCATTCTAGACCTAATGCTGTAACCTGTCCCTTCACTAATTTTAAAGTAACCATATCAACTCTGCAGTCTGGGCATAATTTTATTCAGTGTTCACAGAGAAAGTGTAAAAATTGGAGTGAATCTGTGCCAATTATATTTACAAACAATGCCTCACCAGGCAGAGTTTGACTTCAATTACACAAATGTCTAAACTTACCTTGGCAGTGGGAGATTGGCAACTAATATCGTGTAGTGTTTGTGTGTGTGTGAGTGAGTGAGTGTGTGGGAGTGTGTGTGTGTGAGCATGTGAATGTGTGAGTGTGCTTGTGTTAAGAATAAGTAGAAGTGTGTGTGGAATATCAATTGGCAATGTGTGTTTATTAAATTGAATAAATGTATCTGTGTGTTAAGGTATACAGGTATTCTGGGTCAGAGGATCACAGATGTAGTGCAGATAATGGCAAGTAGATCACTTGTGACAGATCTCAAAGCAGGGTAGCATCCAATCACACAGGCAACAGAGTTGGATATCTGTAAATTAAAAGATAATACACATTGTTTTATTTAAGCTATGACATGATGTAGAAAATCTATACAATTAAATGTCTGATTGAAAGACAACAAGATAAAATATTTAAATCAAAAAAATTTCTCTCTAAACATTCTGCATACACTGATCCACAGCTGTAGCAAATTTTTATTTATTAAACATTAACAAGGAATATCTTTCCTCTCAACAACATTGTCAAGAAAAAAACTAGCATCCATATTTAATGTGTTCAAGTAATGCACAGATAATGGCCAACAAAACGTTCAGCTCAGGCATGCTGGTCAAGACAAAGACACACAGCTTAACCAAGATACAAACAAACAATCACCCTTATTATTTGCTTCTTCAAAACATACAAAATGGCTGACATGACATCTTGCAGTCTAGCCATGCTGGTGGAGACAGAAACACAACTAAATACATCACACACTAAGGTTCATGCACATAGTTTTGAAAGTGGCAAAAGAATGATAAAGAGCAAAAAAATGGGGCTCCTTTAGGGCATGTAGGTTGCATTAAAATCCACACACAAAAAAACTGAGGTATCATACAACAAATGCGGATGCAGAAGCACAGGGCTGTGACAAGCATAAGCTTAACTCTCCATGACCCCTTACACTTCCAACTGCAAGGAAGTGTAGAAGGTGTAGAGGGAAGTGTTCCAACTGCTCAACTCTGGATGCTCTCTTCTGTTGTAGAAAGCATGTATTTTAAAGCTAGGACAAGAAGGGTCATACTGACATTACATGAGAGGGTGGGGTGGCTGTCACTCATTTAGTCACCAGGATCCTCACCTGCAATAAAGGATGAGAGACTGTTGGGTCACGGCTGACAAAAGATGGAAGGATATCACTGTAAGACATTTCTGAAGACAAAAGACACTTGTTAACAAATTTTATGTTTCACCACCATGATCTGTAAATATATTTCCCTTTTAAAAAAAAGTCTACATCAAAGTGTGGGATGTGCAGGTGATTAAGGCTCTGGAGGAAAAGTCGATAGAGATTGCTGGTTCCGTGAGAGATTACTTCCCTGTTTTGATGGTCTGCACTTGGACTCTCAATTAAAGCCTTTTAGCCCCTACAATCAGAGGATGGCTGGAAAACACAGACACACAAATGGATGACAGAGCATGCTTTCATGCAACAGGCAGAAACATATAGAAACACCAAGACTGTTTGCAAGCATATAAAAAAATTTAACATATAAAAAAGGGAGTCAAACTTATCATAACTCACACAAAGTATCTAAAAAGATGCCACAAAAACAGCCAAGTAGAGAAGACTGAAAAAGTAAATTAACAAAACAATGGTACAACAATGTATTATTAAATCTTAGGAGATACAGGCAAGTTGGTTCAAGCATTTAGCCAGAATTTATATCAGTATTTACAATTGGAGTGCATACAAAGAATACATTTGTCATTCAGGTCATTCTGATCAGCATGATCTACTCTCAGAGCAGGGCTGAACATCACTGTTTTGGAAGACAGGTTTCTGCAAAATTTTGGACAAAATCTTATTTTATCAGTTTAATTTCTCTGCAACTATACATTGGCTAGAAGCAACCTTGAGTCCATTTTAAGATAAAGACTCTTATCGCAGGAGGAAAGAAAGAATGAGAAAAGCTCTTATCTCCAGGGGTTGTCCAGCTGTTATGGCTAAGTGGTGTGTACACTGATCCTCTTAAAAATCTGCTGCCCAAGCAATAAATTCATTAAAAAATAATAAATCTCTAGGGAGTAATGAGTACCTTGCAGAATTGTACAAAAAGTTTTAGGAAGAATTGATACCATTACTCCAGACCTTCATTAATTGAACCTTCTAATAAAATAGAATCACTAACACGGGCAGAAGCAATCATTTTAATCATTCCAAAACCAGGCAAGGATAAGGACAGATGTGAGAGCTATAGATTGATCTCAATACAAACTGAATACAAATCACATATGTCAATTATCTGCAAAAAAATAAATACACACATATCAGAATTAATGGACAAAAACCAAATGGTATTCACATTGGGATATCAAATCCAAGACAAGATTTAGAGAACTCAACAAATAGGTTGCAAGCAAGTGAGAAAATAAGTGAATGAATGTATACACTCTGGATCCAAGACAAAAACGCTTTCACCACCCTCTATTCTCCCAGCTACCTGAATGTATTTGGGCTCAACCTTGCAGCTACCACCAGAGGGGCTAAAAGGTAGGATAAATTCACAGGAACCTGAGTTAAGCTGAGGCAGCTTGCCTGCTTTCACTTGACTTTTATTCTTAATGATTATTCTCTTGCCTATGGATTGGATATCTTACAGCTGATGGAAACTTGGCTTAACACTGATCAATCTGCTTCACTTGTTGAACTCTGTCCAGATAGTTATAACTTTTTTTAGCACACCCAGACCCTCTGGGTGCAGCAGGGATTTAGACGTTGTGTTTAAAAAATTTTTTTGAGTACTAAATTCAGATCATTTTTCAAGCTATGGGGAGCAATTAATTAAAGCAGGGCTGGTCAGTCCACTCTTAATTGCTCCTGTGTATTTCCAACCAAAAATAGATTTTATCACTTACTTAGTGGACTCAATTTTTAACACTATTCCCAACTTTGATTAAGATATGGTTCTATGCAACTTTAATATTCATATTTGCTGCCCAAAACTTCAATTTCTATCAAAGGTTCTTAAAAACATTCTACACATGGCTTTCAGTTGTGGCAGCTTGGTAGGTAGACTTATGAATGAATGAATGAATGAATGAATGAATGAATGAATGAATTTATTTCAAACATACACAAGAAATGTCACCATTTATACATACAAATGAAAAAGATGACTATAGAGCAACAAACAAAACAACAAACAAACGAAAACAAGAACAAAAAAAGAACAAAGCTCCATATGTTCGAAAAAGGAGTAGGAAGAAGTAAACACTTTTTTAAATTCCTACCCCTTTTTAACTATTCCTCA
>JAQMCX010000050.1:6816355-6855502 GCA_029814765.1 Acanthurus leucopareius
TCTGACTGGCCAAAATGAGGACAAGAGAGGGCTCTGTAGCTGCCAGGAACATTGGTGTAGACATGGTCCAGTGTGTTTTTTCCCCTGGTGGAGAGAGATGTGGACGTGCTGGTGGAATCTAGGCAAAAGAGTTCTGAGTTCTTTGATTAAAATCCCCAGCAACAATAATGACAGCATCTGGCTGTTTTGCCATGTGACTGCTGATGACCTCATACAATTCCTGGAATGAATTTTTTGAATTTGCATCCGGTGGAATGTAAACAGCAGCAACAAACACACTGGTGAATTCTCTGGACAGGTAATATGGCCGACATCTCAGCAATATATGTGTGTGTGTGTGTGTGTGTGTGTGTGTGTGTGTGTGTGTGTGTGTGTGTGTGTGTGTTTGTGTCGGGGAGAGGGTCCATTGTTAATATTGGGGGCAGGAGGGTGTTCAGGAGTCTGACAGCGTTGGGACAAAAGCTATGGTTAAATCTGAATGATCTTAGATGTTTTGGTACCTTTAACCTTTAATCCTAAAGACCATGTTTTTGAAATGAAAAAACATGAAAGTGACCATGAAATTGAAAAGGTTTTATTTGGTTTTAGATGTAATACATTAAAACATCATGCCAGTTTTCACATCTCACCTTCCATCCCCCTTGGGATTTTGCCCACCCACCAAAAGTAGGAAGAAAGTAAATAGTTAATCAAATAACAAAATAAGACTACAAAAAATATCATAAAAACAATTGTTGCATTTAAAACAAAAAAATGTACAATCTAAAGTTAAATAAAAAAGTGAAATAAAGACTGCATAATTTCTACGAGTAGTATATGATTATCTATTTTAGGAACTAAGTTATATTTCTTGTTATGTAGACATTATTATAGTAGATAAGGAAAAGTTGTCACATACAGTTGTTTTGAATTAAGCAACTGAGCACTGAGTGGTTTAACTATGCTTTAACAACTTTAAATGAGCAAAATGAGATCTTTGTTATCATTCCTTTCCGCAGACCTCTCAGGAACTTTGGAATTGAAATCCAAACTGCTATTTTTTGTAGATCTGCTTCTCAGTAGTAGAAAATAATATTTGAAAAGCCAAATCCCCCATCGCCTTGTGACGTTGTAGAAAGATCCCTAGATGGGTATCATAAGTAATAAAAATATAAAACTAGGCACAATTGATTAATTCAATTTTGGATTTAGTCAAAATTTTAAGACAAACAGAACAGAATTTGAAAACTGCTAATAATTTTAAAGTTTTCTGAAATCTTTAACTCTATTCTCAATAGTCATGTGACTACTACATCTCAGGTCATGTGACTCTTTCATGTGTTTCTAACCAGAGTTACTTCTAGTGACTTCTGGTTTGATGACTGTGTTTAGACAAATACCAAAATGTCTTGTGGGTTGTATCTTATTAATGGTCAAGTTATTTTAATAAATCCTTTATACCAGTTTACAACTTACATGTCTTAGAAAATGAATCTACTAAGATATCAAGCCAAAAGTGTCCACTCTGCCAAATAAGAAATCTAAAATATATTTCAGTTGGCTAACACTGTCTTAGTTACCACATTCCATGTGTGTTATTTTATAATTTTGATGCCTTCAGTATTAATCAACAGTGAAGAAAACAGAATAGTAGAAACTATGTCTAACCTCAGAGTACAGTATAGTATTGTCTGTGAAGACTGTGGTTTGCATTGGTGGACTGCATTGGTATGTATATATTGTCCTGCAATAGTCAGCACAGCAGACAGAAAGCACTGTTCACGTGCTCTAAAGGCTTCCTGATCACTGACACTGATGGAGTCGAAGCTCTGTAGGGTTGTCTGTTCAGGCATCAACGCGCCCCCTGCTGGTTCAACAAGGCCTATCACACCCGCCTGGTCATCGTCAGTGTCTATGACTGCGGTGTTAATAGAACATATATGATTGTATGATTATATAAGAAAGTAATTGTTAACAGTCAACATGAAAGGAAATCATCACCTTGTGTGCCCATCTTCATGTGTTATGTTGACTATATAAATACTCAAGTCAGAAAGTGCAAATGTTTTACTTGCCTAAATTTCACTGTTATTTTACACATTATATGTGTTTGTGTGTTGTAACACAGGTTTTGTGTCTGTCAGTCTTACTTTGAGGCGGCAGGTAACAAAACTAGCAGCTAGTTTTGTGATTCAAGTTTTTTCATTGCCTGACAGGGTCAAAAAATCAGATTTTCTTTTCTTCACGAGTTCCATATTATTTCTCTGTATTGTTTTTTTTAAATTGAGGACAAATGCAGAGAAAATGTATCTCTGTTTAAGTTTCTAAGTGATAATTACAAGTGATTTCATGTAGTGACTCTTTTTCGCAGTCCCTCACTCCGGATTTAGTCAGTATTTTGGCATTTATGCCCTTTTTTTCATGTTCTGCTGCTGTACTTCTCTGTTGTCTATTAGTTTGAGTTTGTTATCAAGTTGTCTGGTTATTCGGGTTTATCTAAAAGAGTTTAGTTTTGCAACATAGAGGCAAGAACTATGATGAACCACTTTTTATTATTACCATATAATCAGTAACGATGAGTACGATGAAATGAAAGGGGGGACATTTTTGTCTTCTTTTCTGATTAAGGCTTTGACGCTTGAATAGTTTCCGAAGAGTATAGTTGTTCTTTCTTCTTGCAAAAATTTCCCAAATCTAAGTTCATTGACCTATTACTAGTAACATGAAATAGTTCAAATGTCTTAACGTTCAGTGACATTGCCGGTCTTGAATATGCTCTCATAGAACTGGTTGTGATTGGTCCATGAAACTTCCTGGGAGTTTTTTTTTTCTTTGAAAGTTGGCAAACGTAAATACAACATCAGATTGAAAAGCTTTAGCTTCAAAATAAAATGACAGTAAAAAAGGATGACGAAACTTTCAATTGAAAATAGCATAAAAAGTTACATTTTGTGTGACGATTGCTTGCTGACGGTAGTGTTTTTTCTTTAAGTTCGCCGCATTCACCTTGGAGACTGAAGAGTGTTGTTGTTTTTTTAAACAATGTTTTGTGACAGTTCTTCAACATCAAATTTATACAATTGCAAACGGATCGTTTTTAGTTTTCAAGAGAGGGCCACTACCTCACTATCTCGTTTTGGGGTTTATTAGATTTAAACACAAAATTATTTTTGACTCCATAATTGCTTTATATGTTTTGTTGTTGTCTGGCGTTGGAAGACAATGGACTTTATTTTTTAAAATCTGAACCGGAAGTGTAAACGTTTGTTGAGGTCAGCTGGCGATGCGCAACAATGTTGTAGTCTTTTGGTGGTTTATGATCATTTGTAGCTTACTTACAGGAAGATAGCGCTGTGAAAAGACACCGTGTTTTAATAAACTGTTTCGTTTGGCTAGTTTGTGCTGTCGTTGAAAAGCGTCTTATGTTGCATTTCCTCCTAATATGCAGCTGCTTCTCCTTTCTGTGCTAAACTGCGGCGGCGGTTGCAAGGGATGCTATTAACTGTATCACCATGTAACCAGATGCCATCTGCCCCGATATGCGTATAAATGTAAGTAATAATTACTTCATAACAATGAGCTGTCTTTCAAATCTTCAAACGTTGCTGTCAATGTCTATGCGCGAGCCTTCGTGTTCTCCCATAGGCCATGTTTGTTTTCTTCTCTGTGTGGGAACATTTTGCAGTCGGGCTACAGTGAGGGTCCGGCGACTGCTCTGAATATAAATTACCATCTCTGTGTGTGTGTGTGTGTGTTTACACTTTTCAGACGATACCTGTCTGAGAGGACATAATGGACAATGGCAAACTGAATCGTGTGTGTCGTCCCAAGCGGATCAGCGAATCGTCCAAGGTCTGTGCATGTGTGTTGGTGTCTTTGGAGAAAGCTCTCAAGTGAGCCATACAGTCACACTGGCATATCAGTGCAAATTAGAGAGGAGGCATTCATTAACATGGCAGGACGGTGTTTCATGTTAAGAGACACTATGAACATGATCTTAGAACATCGTGAAATAGTATTGAATAGTATCTTTTATAGTCATTACTAAGTAATCAAATTACATATGTATGATTAATAGGTTACTTTCTTATTAGAAAGAGCAGTTCATCACTGCTTTGATAACTGTAAAATTTCCTGAAGATGCAAGCTGACTCCTCCCACACCCCTACACAAACCCACAATGATGCCATATTATTTATGAATTTCAGTGGCATGAAATAATGATGTCTTAAATGTGACATTCATAATTGACAATAACCAAAATTTAGAGTTATTTTGGCATAAACAGTAACAACACACAGTATGTGGAACCTTCAGGGCTTTACTCTCCCTCACCAGACGTTGACTGAGGGTAAAGATCTGTCACTGAGAGACCTCTAAGTCAGCTTCCTCTCCTTCCCTGCTATTTGCATGTTGCTGTTTTTTGGGGACACTTTTGCTTCATTCTGAGGCCTGTATGATGAAGCAAGCTCAAAATACCAAGGATATCTTACTGTTACCTGGTTTTACTCAACAAAACAGAGGCAATCCAGCTAAGCAGTCACACAAAAGTGGTGATCAACTTAGCAAACAACCCATGATTTCCCAATGTAAACATGAATGCGCTCACATTGAAGGAGTGATGTCTGCAGCATATAACCAATGATAAACATAGACAAGTGTACTGAAAGCTGAGCAAATTATTGTATTGGACAAATTCATCCAAAATAAAAACATAATTCAGACTAAAAGCAGCTGTGAAACGCAAGAAGGACAGCTGATGAAAAACCTGGGACTGTGTGAATGTGCAAGACTTTTTAATATTTCTACAGATATATCAAAGAACCCACATCCTTAGAACTGGTACTTAAACACCAAATAAATTTCAGAAGAATTGAGAGAGAGAGAGAGAGAGAGAGAGAGACAGAGAAAGAGAAACCAAAAAGCTGCCATTTAAAGGACTTTTACATACTGTTGCATGACATTTTGAGCACAAAGCTCGTCCCCAGACTGCTTCTATATCTCATACCATAGTGTCATAAAGGCACTAGTAGATCTGTTTATTATATATATGTTGTCCATGTCTCATTAATTTATTCTTTCATTCAGTCTTTCAAACTTTTATTTCAAACTCAGGGCTCAGATACAAGATGGGACATTATATTGAATAAAGGACACATCAAAGCACAATAAAAGATTCAAGTTTAAAAAGGTAAATGTCTTTTAAAGTCACAACTGTACTAATGTCCCCACAGTTGGGATAAGTAACATGTAGTGTTAAGCCTTCTAAAACTGATTAAAACAGCTTAAAAAGTACTGAATCCAGTAACTACACTGATAAATAACCTGCATTTATGTAGTGTTTTGGCCTTCAGTGGCTCAGAGTGCTCTACCACACCAGTAAGGAGTCACCCATTATACACACAGGTTGATGCAAAGTGCCAACATGCTCAGGAACAGTTTGGGTGGTTCAGTGTTTTGCCTCGACAACACTTCAACGTGGAGATTAGATGAGCTGGGGACTGAACGACCCACCTTTTGATAAGTAGACACCCCGCTCTTACTCCTGAGCTACAGCCGCCTCACGAATATGTCACTTTCACTACAGCATCAAGGCCTCTCAAGTTTCTCATAGCATCACTATGAAGTAACCTACTCATTATATTCATTAAACTCACTCCTGGTCATAGTAAGTTTCAGTGTGGCTCAGATATATCATATATCTATTTTTATATATATATATATATATTCTTGCGGCTTGTGGGACAGTTTTAGAAATATTCTTTCAGCTGCAGCCCCAGACCAAAAGAAAGATAGAAAAACTAAAACTAAAAAATAATTTAAAGCTGTAAGAAAGCTTAATTTTCATATCTGTTAAGTTCAACAGATTCATGGGTCTAGTGATCATTGGATCTTTGCAATACATAACTAAAGACACTGACGCAGTTAAGTCATTCTCCCCAACAGGAATCTGTATCTTTCATGTGAGACATTGTGGGTGAGAAATCTGTGAGAAACCTGCATGTTTATAATGCACTCTTGAAATTCTGAGACTAAATCAACTTTTGAATTCACTCCTGTACATCTATAAAATGGTTTTAAAACTGTACATCATAACCTTTACATAGTGCAGAGTATGACCTCTACATAAGAATTGTGCTGCGATCCAAAAATGTTACACAATGCATCTTTGTTGAACTTTACTGAACTTGCCAGATGAACAAAAGGGAGAAAAGTGATGGGGACATGTCCTCATATCCCAGAGAAACCTTGCCCTTGGGAGAGAGAAAAAGAAGAAGTTCTTGTAGACCTTTTGCAAACTTGTTTTCTGTGCCTTGGTGCTCTGTGGACAGGTGTTCCGCTGGGTGGATCAAGCTGTGGAGCTGCTGCAGGGCCTCAACCAGCAGCGGCAGCACGGCCAGTTCTGTGATGTGGTGCTGGTGGCTGACGACCGGCGGGTCCCTGCTCACAGAGCCCTGCTGGCTGTTTCCAGCCCATACTTCCACGCTATGTTCACCTTGGGCATGAGAGAGGAACGGCAGGAGGAGGTAGTGTTCATAAGATGCTGCAGAGAAAATGCCCCTTCATGGGGAAAAATCAGTGGATTGTATGTCACCTGTGTGAATGTGTGACCATCAGTGTACAACATTTGGTGTCCTAACCCTCTTGCATGTTTCTTACTTTTTTAAACGATTATGTCATTAGGATAAGTCATTCTGTGATGGTGTACTCTGTACATTTTGAAGTGTCTGATATCTGATTCATCTGCATTGTCCTCTTCCTGTTTTCAGGTTGAGCTAGTTGGGATGTCCTACATTGGTCTGAATGCCGTAGTGGACTTTCTGTACAGTGGAGAGCTGCCATTGGATGGAGGAAACATTGACTATGTGCTGGAGGCTGCGCACCTTCTGCAGGTTTGGAACTGGGCACTTTGTGCTTAAAACATGATGTTAAATGTTTAGAACAGGCTTTGAATTGGAATAAACAGGTTTTTGCTCAGCTATAGCAGAAAAGTCAGCAATTAGACTGCATGAAGTTGCAAAAATTGGAACCAATTAAATTGGAATTGTGCAGTATTGCAGTAAAAAAAATACCGAGAGAAACAAGTGATTGTGTTTTGGAATAATGGTGAGATTGGCAAGGGAAGTGTGAGAGTGTGGAGACTATAGCCTTATTCTTCAAAGTGTATCACTTAGCACTTACTTTCATATTTTTTTTGTAGGTTAGGGTTAATGTTCAAATACTTTTATGCCTCCACATCAACAACAGCTGGGGCTGCATCAGAATGATTTAATTATTACTAAATTTGTACATATCTATTTGAATTAAAGGATGAAATGATGACATTTTATGTTCTAATGGTCAAAATCAAAAATGTGAATTTATAATGTTTTGAAAAATTGCTTGTTCAGAACCATAAATCAGGAACATGAAGCTTCCAGGTTTTGGAATTTCTAGCTTCTCTGCAGCAACATCCATACTGGAAGCATTGAAATCTACTTTCAGCTCCTTGGTTTTGCTGAAACTGAGCTTCAAGTGATTGTTGTGTGTGTGTGTGTGTGTGTGTGTGTGTGTGTGTGTGATGAAGCTCTCCATCAGTCCTCTGTACTTCTCACAAAACAGTCTCAAAGTGAAGACAGCATGTTACTCACTTGAAGGGATTCTCTGGAATCAAAAATGTTAATTTGGTGATTCCATTGCACTTCCACCAAAATACATTGAATACTTGGCATTAAATTCCTTCCAAGTTCTCACTGCATAGAGTCTGGATGGACATGAGTGAAAACTTCAGCTTGACTGGTTTGTTGCACATAGAATATTTAATATATGAAATATTTATAGTAAAACATGATGTAAGCACTTAATACAGCGTACAGTGTAATCAAATATTCATTTACCATTCCGACTTTCGACTCTACTTAGGAAGGCTTCAAAGGATGAGTTGTAGTTCTTAATAAAGACATTAATAAACACTTAAAAATGTCTTTGTGAGTATGGTGTGTTACAAACTGTGTCATAAAGCATTAATTCAATCTTTGTTCAGTGTTAACACAGCTGCTTAAAAAGAGAGGTTCAAGTGAAAAAAAGAAAGAAAAAAAGAAAAAAAAAGAACCCAATCCTTTTGTTGTGTAGGTGTGGCGAGTGGTGGACTTCTGCTGCCAGTACCTGGAGAGGGAGGTGAGTGAGGAAAACTACCTGTACCTGCAGGAGCTGGCTCTGCTCTACAGTCTGGAGAGACTCGACACATTCATCGACCACTTCATTCTCACACGCTTCGCTACGCTCTCGTTCACCCCAGACTTCCTTCGTGACATTCCTTTACACAAACTCACTTCCTACCTCTCCAGTAGCCAGGTAAAAACACTTCACATTGTCTTTACATTGATACTAAAAGTTTATTTTTGACCTTGGAAAGAGCAGTTGAAAAAACACTGTCACCTCAACACAATGTGGAATTCCCATCGTGTTTGGAGAAAAGGTCTTATGCCACCATGGTTAATCTCTTTGCTCTTCCCTTTATTGTCAGGTTCAGCACGAAAGTGAACAGGCGCTTCTCCAGGCCACCCTGCAGTGGCTCAGCCAGAGTCCCGAGCGGACCGTCCACGCCAGACAGCTCCTCTCCCATATCCGTTTCCCACTGATGCCGACGGGAGACCTGGTAGGCAGGGTGCTGCCAGCTGTGCGGGCCCTGCTGCCGGAGGAGGCTGGCTGCGAGGCCCTAGTGGAGGAAGCTCTGGGGTACCACGCCAATCCCAGCGCCCAGCCACTGCTGCAAACAGGACGCACCACGCTGAGGGACGGAGTAGAGCGTCTGCTGCTGATTGGAGGAGAGGTACAGATGTAAATCTGATAAAAGTGTACTGTTAAGTGTCACTCCTTTGACCTTTTTTCACATTTTGGAATCACATTGCTGCAAAATAAATTTGTATAGAATGTTTTTTTTTATTCTATGAAAAGAAGTCTTTCCTTTCACAGCAGTTTTTAGATAAAAGAGTCAGAGTAAAAAAAATGTGCTAAATACATGAGAGAGTTAGACTTGCTGTAGGCTGAAGTCACATTTTAGATGCAAAAATGAAGAATCAAGACTTGTTTTGGACTTGACAGATAAAATACTTGACTCCATTGAGACTTAATTTTCAAAAGTATTTGACTTGAGCCAAAAATATTAAAATCTCAAATACTGTTGGTAAGACAGTGACTGACAGGCCTTGAAGCTTAGGAAGACTTAAAACTTGACTGAACGTGAGTCTTGCTATTTTAGGTCTGAGACTTTAAGCTGTTGCTTGTCTTGGACTTCTACTTCAAAAATTAAGGCTAAACTTGGGACTTCATAAAGTAAGAATTGTGACTTCACCTTAGATGTAATGTAAACTGATCCCCTGAAAAATCTACCCTAGTTGCTTATCCCGAAATTTTACTTTTATAGTCAAACTGCAAAAAGTGCATGTTTAAATGCCGAGCACAAGTTACAGTAAACTCTTTGGCCTAGAAGACAGAAATTGAGAAATTCCTGGAACTTCCTGTCTTTTGAGGTGTCAGAACGTGGGGAGGAGCTGAGTGCTAACGTTTGCCGACTGGATAGTGAAACCGGGAGCTGGGAGGTGGAAACTGAGCTGCCAGCCCAGAGGAGCCACCACTGCCTGGCAGTGCTGGGGGGCTTCATCTTTGCTGCAGGTGGCAGCTCGTCCAGGGACAATGGAGGAGACGCTGCCTGTAACTTGCTGTACAGATATGACCCCCGCCACAATCAATGGACCAGGGTACTATGCTAAAAACATTTCTATTCTCCTTCTCATTTACTTTTGGGTTTACAATCAAAGTGTATATAGCACACAGAATATGCAGATTTGGATGCTCATCTTCACTCAAACACAAAGAGTAAATCTAAGAGGTTATCAAAATACAAGTAAATTCCCCACTTCCAACTGCTATTCTTTATACTCTTATTATTACTCTCCTCCTGTTTGCTGTCTTGTTGTCTTTGGGTAGCTAAGTAGCCCAGACTGTGTGATGTCCTTCCAGGGTGCTCCAATGAACCAGAGGCGGGTGGATTTTTACTTGGGTGCAGTTGGAGAATGCCTAATCGCTGTAGGTGGGAGGAATGACACCGGAGCTTTGTCATCTGTGGAGCTTTATTGTCCTGCTGAGGACTGCTGGTCCTACGTGGCAGGACTGCCCAGGTCGGAACATTTATCAATACTGGGTCTGTGGTCTCATGGGGGAATTTCTCTGATGGATTGGTTGCCATGAAATTTGCTGTAGGTGTGTACTGTATCAGAGGTAACTTTGGGGGCCACATGATGGGTATAATACATATTTCGGTTAAAACTGCATTGAATATTGTTTTTTTATGAGCATTGAGTCAACTGATTAAATTCAAAAGGTTTTTCTTGTATTGATTAAACCACTGAGAATAGCTCCAGTAATGTTCCAGCTCATTAAACTGGTTTCCTTCAGCATACGTCCTGTTTATGTCCACTCTCACTGCTTCATCGGCTGTGTTTGCAGCAGCTGCTGTTTCAGCTCTGCTAAATAGTGGACAGACAAAGTTAGCATGTAGCTGATAAATATGTGGGAAAATGTAATAAATTAAGGGGTGGCTTTATGTATAACCAGCTCTCAAGTTTTTTCTCAGGAGCTGCTTTGTTGTTTGTTTATGGAAAATTTATAAAAATGAGATATTTAAGCTTTTTTTAACAGTCCTACATTTGGCTTTTTGAATTTTTTTCAGGTTTACGTATGGTCATGCTGGGACAGTTCACCATGGCGTTGTCTACATCTCCGGGGGTCATGACTATCAGATTGGGCCGTATCGCCGAGATGTTCTGAGTTATGATCCATCACGAGACAGTAATGTGTGGATGGAACGTCAGCCCATGTCTCTGGCCCGGGGCTGGCATTGCATGGCCTCCCTCAACCACCTCATCTACGCCATTGGAGGCAGTAATGACCACGAAGACACCACAGAGCGCTTTGACATCCTGCATGTGGAGTCCTATGACCCACACAGTGGCCAGTGGACTCAGGTGGCACCACTGCTGCTGCCTAACAGCGAGGCGGGGCTTGCAGTCTGGACAGGGAGGATCTATGTGCTTGGGGGCTACAGCTGGGAGAGTATGGCATTCTCCAGAGCCACGCAGATATACAACCCTGACAAGGGCTTATGGTCCAGAGGGCCAGACCTGCCGAAACCCATTGCAGGGGCTTCAGCATGTGTGTGCACTGTGAAACCATCAAGAACATCACCATCTCCAGAGAAGAAGATGAGACAAGGGGGGAAAGCAGTATTTCACCCCACATAGCAAGAGTGATGAAGGACTTTCTCTTAAAAAAAACAAAAAACAAAAAACAAGGCCTTCTTTCTGGCAAAGACAAACCTAATACACATATAACCCAAACATTTAAAAGATCACCATTTTTTTGGAATCATTTTCTCACAAGAGCAGAGACACACCATGGAAACAAAGGAGTGATAATGCTAAACACACTGAATTAACCAGAGGTTTCTTTTACAAAAAAACCCCAATAAATGAAACAAAAACTGTTAAATGTAATAGACCGTCTTTGATCAGCATTCTCATTCACAGTTACAGATGTATTCTGAGGAGGGAAATCATTTGCTTGTGCTTGACAAAGTAGATAAAAAAGAATGCATTAGGTGTTCCTCAATTTTTAAGGTCAGTCAATAAGAGCTTTGTAGCTCAACGGCTGAAGAGGGGATCAAAATGTGTTTAAATATTGGATTTGTAGTTTGGCTGCACTCTGAACAAATGTACGTGCACACTGGGAAGCCACCCAGAAGGTGAGCATAAAATTGGTTGTACCAGCGGAATTTTTTTTACAGTGGTGTGTTATTCAACTAAAGTTGTTATAGGAGATAATCCACAAATGAAAGCAGTGACTTATTTTATCTCTCCCATCCTTTCTAACAAATCAGTACCTCTGTGTGGTTTTTGATGGATAAAACCTTGCTATTCATAATTCCCATGGCCCCGCTGTTTGCTGATTAACTGTAGTAAAAGTTGTGCGCCGTGCCATGGGGTCTCATCATGTGTATCCCAAACAGTCTACTGTATGCCTTAGCACTAGCACTGTGCAGATAGTTTTATATGATGCTCGTTCCAGCTCCAAGGTCAGTCTGCCTCATTGGACTATAAGCAGTAGACTTGCCATTGTTCGAGAAAGATGTTGTTAACCACTGCTTTTAGAGTGAATGACTTATTAAAATTCTGACTAAATTCATTTAAATTATTATTTATGTTATTTAATAAGTATCCTGAGGGATTTAGATTCAGACCAGAATCTGCAGACCGAAAAGCCTTGTTTGTATTCAGACATCACACACCAAAGCAAAAGCAAAACCTGTTACATGCTTTTTCTAGGTCCAAGTATATGTAATGAAATTATAATGTGCTCAGTACTGTATAAAGTAATAAATTAAGTGTTTCAGAAGTACTTTTTTTGACAGTTCATTTATTAGTCTCACATTGTCAAACTCAAAATCTATTGATTGTGTGAACACAAATGTACTGTTGTATTTAAAACAGGAAACATTAGAAAAGTAGGCTAAGCATCTCAGTTTTCAGAAAAACAGGAAAGAGCTTATTGATGGGTCCATTTTTGTCACATTAAGTTCACTGACATTTGGAGACTTTTTCTTCCTTCAAGTCGTGATATGTTTATCTCACCTTCACATTTCAATCATTGTGAGATAAACATATCACTAATAAATAACAGCATGCCATACTGTTTGTAGATTGCATGTAGCTGGTCTGATTGATGTTTATGGTATTGGTCCATCCAGTTTTCTTTTCTCTCCATGAAAAGTGGTGGAATATCCTCCCCTAATGGACTCACAACAGGTTGCATCACAGCATTTGGTGAGGGGTTTTCAATTCAGGTCCTTGCCACAATGCTAACCTGAGCCTCAGTGGTAAGGACAACACACAGCTTCTTCCAATAAGCTAAGCAGCCATGTTCCTCCAGGGTTTACTAACAAGTGGCCTCTGCTTTAACCCCACTGGTTTGTAAACAAACTGCAAGTAGTTTCCTTGTCCCACTGCCAAGCATTACTAAGGTCTTGAAAGACTTCAGTACTACTTCTGTCTCTCATGTATGATTTCAGAAAACATTTTAACTCAGCAACTGATTTTGTCTTTGTTTGTCAGCATATCTAGTTTATCATTTTTAACACTGACTGGATGGCTTCTGACACTGATAATTTCTCCTTCAAACTCTCATATATTTGCTGACATTCACTCCTGTAACTCATGCCTGAGCCAAAATCTGAGATTACATCACAATGGATTTTAAATTCTGTGCAACAATGCTGCAACATTAGTAAGTCTAATCAACCGAGGTACCTGCGCTGTGACTGTTGGTCCTCTGCTGACCACATTATTCCTAACAAAGTCCACTGCTGGTGCATGCTGGTCCTTGTCGATTCTCAGTTCCTCTATCTCATCATGTATGGTAATCAAGCAGGATAACCTCTTGTACTCCATTGGCTGATCAGTCATCATGTAGCTGGTGATGCGTTCAAACAGTTCAGGTTTGCCTGTGACTGCTGGAGTATCGAGCACCTGCTTTTCTTTCACTGACACTGCAAGGCTGTGGAGCTGCTTCTCAATGAGAAGATGCAGAAGTCTCTTGTAGTATTTTACTAGTATTTGACTTCCAGTACATCAAATACTGACGCTTTGTAATGCATCTCATACAGGTGAAATCAAAAACCCTATTTAAAAACAAACAAACTACCAAACAACCAAACAAACCAAAACTATTCAAATGGGAGGGAACACTGAAGCAATAATAATGTATTTCTATTTCTGGTGGCACTCTACACTGGCAGTGGATTTAATGCTGGTGTGACCCACGACCTGCTCCACATGTAAGGCATGTGGATGGTGCCAAGGCAACTCACGGCTGCTGGTAGGTTTTTTTTTTCTGATTTTATTGAGTGAATTCAGTCTGCTAATACATGTCTTATTTATGTTTATATTTATATTAAAATGCGTTGGGGGGTTTCGTAGACTAAGAACTTCACAGTAATTTTTATAGCTTGTGCTATGCTAATTTTTTAGATTCACTTTTTTTTTTGCTTTGCTTTTTTAACTTTTGTTTCATAAGTCATTTAGGCTACTCAAACTTTACTTGACTATTTCATTTTTCTGCAGCTTTATACTTTTACCTAATTAAATCAACAATGGCAAATATCGTACTTTTCATTTCGCTATTAGTTTGACATCTGTACTTTAAGTAGCGCCACAGATTACAGGGTTTCCCTCCAGTTCAGTGTAAACATGAATCTCAAGATATATTGATATGGATTATTTTTTGAGAAAACTGAAGGATCCTGTATGGGTTTAGAAAAGGTCTCCTTCTTAAGCTAAGCAAAAAGAAACAACAAGCTGGCTGGATTACATCTTTAACATATTGTGACGCAGGTAAAACTAGGGCTGTTTAGTGCAAACTTATGATTGACATTTTATCCACTAGATGGTGCCATCTAGTCACACTTAAACAGTTTGACAATTAAAAAATCCACAGTGCAAAATTTCAACTTAAAAACATGCCATGGGGGCAACTTCAGAGATTGGGAAAAAAAACAAAAGTAAATAATACAAACTAATAAATACAAGAGAGCTGGAGAAAATCATTGAGACACATCAACATAACTTGTATATCATAACCCATATCTAGCTAAGATCATGTTATGTACCAGCGGTGTTATCAAACTAATAACCTGGGGGAGATATATAAATATATATATATATATATATATACATATATATGAGAATGACAGCAACATCAGGAAGAAAGAAAATGAAAAGCTCAAGAAATATCAAGGGCTAAAGGTTGAGCAAGAGTGAAGGCAAATGTAGTTCCAGTGGGGATCAGTCCCCTTGGGTTGGAACCCCCAAACTGAGGGAGTGGCTCCAGCAGATCTCAGGAATGACATCTGAGATCTCTGTCCAGAAGAGCACAGTCCTAGGAACAGGTAGGATACTGCACAGAACCCTCAAGCTCCCAGGCCTCTGGTAGAGGACCCAAGCATGAAGGAGACAGAGACCGCCCAGGTGGGGCCAAAATGGTTTTTTTTTCTGTACACTACATATTTATAAATATACTGTACATTTTAAGCAAGATTATGTGTCAAGTTGACCTTAAATAAGTGCTTCAAAAGCACACTGACTTGTCATGGGGAGAGCGGTGTCTCTATGTCAGTAGCTCTGTGTTCCGATTGTCAGTTACAGCACTACATAATGTGGGTGAGGATGGAAATAGTGTGTAACAATTTCAGGATACTGTGTCATACCAAAAACTACTGCTGCTGTTGCTGAAACTAGATCATAAGTTATGGGAAAAAAGGTTTCAGGTTTTGCCTCTGATGTTTACCTGCTGCTCTGCCTAAACCCTCTGATTTACCAACTTAACTGAACTATCTTGTATCTGCAAATACTGTAGCTGCTAGTCAGCTCTGCTGGTCCTGTGGGTTGCACATCACCAAGAAAGAATTTTAACATCACAAAAAGCCTCAGGAGTTTGATCAGTTTTCCTTTAATTCATCTGTATGTTCTGTCCAAAGACAAACAAAACCAGCACCTATAGGGCTGAAGCTGATACAAGCTTATGCTATGAGGGCAATACCATAAAAAAAAAAAATCATACCATTGCGTTGGTACAATTTGGTTTCTGAATTTTACACCATTCATTCTTAACGCTATATGTTGTACAGAGCTGTTGAATCTAGAAAAGCATTCTTTGACAAACCTCTCTTTTAGCTGTAAAGTTCCTATGCAGTCAAGTCAAAAGAAATAATAAATACCAGAAGCAAAAAAGCATTACTCTTGACATCTTTCTTAACAATATTAGTACTGCTTCATTGTTTTGTTTCTCTTAATGGAGAACAGAGAGTCTTCCTGTTTGCTTGGTTGAAAAGATGTTGCAAGTACTTTTTGTCCTGTCTAACTGAAAAACATGTCATTTATTTGTAGCATTACAAACACCTCTGATAACATCACCCCTCAGTTGACTGACAAGGGACATATAACCAGAGACAATAACATTTAGATTAAGATACCATATATCCGCATTTTTCGACTTTTGCTTAAGCATAAAAGCGATCTGTTTCTTGAATCATTTGAAGCTTTCATACCTCTAGTGGTATAAAGTGTGAACTACATCGCATCAGATGAAATAGGTGTTTCCATTTGGCAGTTTATAACACCTTATACTCTTTTTCTTTGCAATTACACCCAATGACTGTTGTGATTGATTAAAAGTATTTTTTTGTCAAACAACCAACAACTGTATGTGCCTCCTGGGGTCCACTTCAGGAACCTCATCCTCACAGAGAATTACAGATGAAGTTACAGGAATACCATTTCTCATTTTTGGTCAGTCATCCATTATGTCCTGAAGCAAAACATCATAGCTCATACTGTAAACTAAATACTGGAATTTTTCCCACTGGTTTTTAAAAATATATTGTCTGTCAGGACAACTCTCTAGTAATATACTTTTTACTTTACATGAGCTAGGGCCAGTATTTATCAAACTGCTAAAAATAAAAGATAATGTTGAAGTCCTTCACTTAAATTTCAATGACAGTGGACAAACCAATTCTCATACTATGACTTAAAACACTCTTAAAGGTTTATGGTATTTTAAAGGTCTTTTTTGCCTACTGGGATCTCTGATAGCCGTAGTATGACGTTTTAAAATGACTGTATAGTGAAGTATACATAAAATGTATAATATAGAATAAGCTAGCTTTAAGCAACTACTACCAGCTTCTACAGTCTGTTGAACTTATCACCAAATGCTTACCAGCTATAATATTACCACTTTATTTATATTTGATCGCTTGAGACAGGGAGCTGCTGGATTCAACACAACAGCTCAATGAGTCACTTGACAAATCTGTCTTGTTTTTTCACTGACAGTGAAGCACTTTTTTTTTCCCTCGGCTTCTTAGTAAGGCTGTCACGAATCAGATTATCACTACATGATTATGAAAAAAACCTTTAAAAAACAAACAAAAAAAGAGAAAAAGAACATGATAAGGATATTATTGTGATATTCATATATTACAAAAAAGGGTAGGTAGGTGAAGAAAGCATCTTTAACCATAACTTCAAATAAATGCATAAAAAAAACAAACAAAAAAATTTGCACCTATTGAATCTTTAAGTTTGTATGATCGGTGGCAACAAGCATAAAGGTGCATTACTGACACCTATTAAGACAAAGTAGGAATGGAACGAGACCAAAACGGTTTAAGATGTGCTGTATTATTTACACACTATTATCATGTGTGTTAGTAACACAATAATAATATTTAATTTTGCTAAATTACATTTATCATCACTAGCAGTTATCGCAATACCCCTATTCCCGAGTAGACTCTTGAAAGAGTTCTTAGTGTGATTCTTAAATGTTTGATAAATACAGGCCCAGGGATGTGTAAATACCCAGCCAGTTTCAGTCTGAGGCTAGACAGAAGAAACTCGTAACTTGAAACAACCCCTTGAAGGATGGGTCCAACAGTTATCCACAGTTCAAAAGCCACATGTAACACACATGGCTCTTTCAGCCATTGCCTCAGTGTTGGCTTAATTACTATATAAGGTTGTAAATGTCCTAGGCATGACTGTGTCCAGTCAGCATCTTCTGGTCCGTGCTACAGTTCATACCGAACTTCATATTAACAGGTGTGATACACTGTTGAGTCCAGTCACATGGGAGCACTCCAAATCACACTACACTATGCAAAACAAAACAAAGTGTGTTTTTGTGCTCCTGTGTGTCATGAACGACCATCCACTTCATCAGTTCAACCTGCTCCTCCCGTCTCATCCAGCAGCACGTCTGACAGTGCTCAGTCAAATATTTATGTCTCGGACATCTGTGGGTGTCGCTGAGAGGTCCTGCCCCTCACTGATGTTCTTAGTTTCCATGGTAACTGAGTGTTGCTGTTGTTGTGCCTGTCTCAGACTGGTTTCCAGCAATGACTCAATTTGTTCCTGACACGCCCTGAGACAGTCCTGTAGAGTGAGAGTTCAGTTTAGTTTAAAGATCAGAGATCTTCTTGGTTTTGTGAGTGTGAATGTGTTGCGTGTTGATCGTGTCATGAACAGATGTACCCACCGGGTCACTCTTGATGGTCTGTGCCAGCTGTTCTGTCAGTTTCTGAGACATCGTGGCATTGCCCACCATTCTCATCTGTAAGCCCTCCACGGCTGCCACCATGCTGCCTGCAGCCACCATGGACGGTGGGCTGGCTATGAATTTAACATCTGTGGAGCATCATAATAGAACTTAACGGTAATATAGCACCTTTAAAATAGCTGATGACAATAAAGAGCGCCAAATAAAATGAATAAAAACAGTCTGAATTCAAATGATTAATAGTCAAACATGTTAAACAGCCCTATAGTGCAGGGGGGGTTCTTGGTGGGGGTGTATTGTTTATTGTACCTGTGAAACATGAACTACAATTCTCTATGTCCAGTTTTAGTAGCAGAATGTGTGTAGAGGCTTAACAGATGAACTTTGGAGAGTCCCAGCAGCATCTATTTTATCTTAATTTCAGATGGGTCTTTTAAGTGGATGAAATGGGTTTTGCCGTTGACCCTCTCTGCAGTAATAGTACATTGCCTGGTTTCTGTGACAGTCATCTTGTCTTCTTCTACAAACAAGGGTTGTACCAACTGCCATTTATAGTTGGATATGCCCAAACAATAGATAAGTATCACATATAATCCCATTTCAAAATCCCAAACTATACATTTAAACAAACACATTTTCAACCATCTTATATAAGCATAATTGGTAAAAATTCCATTTAGTGGTTCCCCTCACTGATGTTAAACTCAAAGCCAGAGTAGCAGCAGTAGTTTTTTACAAGTGTTAGATAACTGCTGACTTCAGCTTAATGATTTCAACTGTTTTAAAGAAGTTTAGATAAAACTGAGATTGGTGGCAATGGCAATGACAGAGTTAATGAGGTTCTTTTTGAGCTAACTGATGGACTGCCCACAATGGGATATAAAAAACTGCATAGAGGTAGGATTTGTTGTTTCATAGCCATCGGAAAAATAAAGCAATGTCTGAATACAGTTTAAGCTGTTATTTGTGCTTTTTCAATTACTGACAATGTGACTAAGAAGTTTGTGCTAGATTGATTTTCAGTGGGGGTTTTTTTTTTTAAAGGAAAACATTCTCATTTTTACACTGATTTTCATGTTTTTGTTGGTTTGGAGCTGTGTCAGATCATCCTTAGTAATATTCTCTTGACTAACTTGAGCCACTCTGCATTTTAACTCCACAACCACAGGAGAGACTTTCTCTGGCCTTAAATGAAGGCAGCTACTGCTGTCATTATGGCTGACATGTCATCTGATCAACTGATTGGCCAGTTAAAGTTTGAATATGATTTCAGTGATTTTCTGTTGAGTCTGCTTAAGCAATTGTTTATCTGTCAGACCTCTACAGAGTGCAATATACTGCAAAACAAATAAGGGGGATCTTAACAAGTGGTGGAGCTCAGCTTGTAAACAGGGATAAAAGGCAAACCACCCACGACAACTTTAAATACTTGGACAAAAATATTAAAAATATATATATGCGTGTGTATGTACTGTATATGTATATAAGGTATACCCATGCATACCTGTGGCACACAGCGCCACAAAGGTCTGAGCGTGCTTCCTGAGTATGGGTTTATTCTCTCTCCTGACGGGCAGCTGAGACAGGAAATGGTCAATGAAGTCGAGGGGGGTTACTGAAGCCAGGTCCCACTTCAGCTTGTTCAAAACCAGCAGCTCCATTTGCTGAGTGAATGAGAACAGAGGACAAAAGGACAAGTTCAAGTGTGATCCAAACACACATATAAAGGGATGAGCAATGGGTAAAGGATGGACGTTTTCTTCTACTAGTGGGGAGTGTGGGAATCTTCCTCCGGACCTTGAGTGTCCTCAGGGAACTTCATGACAACCCACAAGGCTTAAAACAAGGAAAATTTCTTTGCCTGAAATGTATTCTGGTGTTTGGGGGAAGAATAGATGGAAGGAGGGTTAACTGAATTAAAATTGAACATCCTATACTTGGCTTTATAGCAAATATTACAAATTGTGCATGAAATTATTTCACATTGCACATAAAAGTAACAAAAACTAAATTTTACCATTTGCTACCTCTCCTCCAGTTTTTTCAGCCCAAGATGATCTCAATTTATTTTCACATATCTGTCAACTACTATCATATTTTTTTACCAGGTTCAATAAATTTTGTTTCCATCTTTCCCAAAACGCAACAAATTATAGAAAGTTTGGTACAAGATGCTAAAAACAAAGACTTGTGTGCTGCAGACTAAAAGCTGGAGGAATGAAAGCTATGATCCACACTACAACCTGTTTCAGAAAGACAACACCAAACCTCATCATTTGTGAACCAAATGTGAACCTTCACATTAATTTAAAAAGGTCCAAATACAGAAAAATAATAAAAGTTTTTGACTCCCTCTTTCCCTAGAAAGAGCTGTCTGATAACCCCCATCCAAGTCCATCACAACCTTCAAAGCCATAGTGAGTATTTGATATGTCTATTTTACACTCTTTGTGAAACTTGTTCCTCTACCGGTCTCTATTATGTGGCATATTAACAACATGATTATGTGTAAACAAAGGTTTTTATGAATAAATTAGGTCTTCTTTAGTATCACAAAAATATATGGTTTCTTATTACTGTGTACATACACGTGTGTACACACCCATATTCTTGCTACAAGACAGTTAAAAAATAGACATTAATATCCTCTGTAGAGAATATACATATAATTGTGTTAACCTCACACATTGGTGGATTCTTTCAAGCCTTGCAGTGCAGATTGAAGACATGCTATGCAGTCATTTTTTCAAGATACTTAGTCATGGTCTAAAGTGTTGGCTAAGGGAAAATTTTAACCTTGTGGTGGGGGGACAGGAAGTGTCATGACAGACAGGCAGACATACGGACTGGATGCCATGCTTAGTCAGAAATGTGTCCTAATTCTCATCTCAAGTTAAAATGTCCCCACTAACACAAACTATTTCATGGGATGGTTGCTGCTAAATGACCTACCAGCAGCTGGGTAAGTGTGACAGAGTTGTCTGTGTAGATGCAGATTTTCTCAGCAGTGAGAGGTATTGTCTCTTTCAGTTTCGATGCCAGGAACATACAGGCAGCTCCCAATAACTGCAGATAGTTCTTCTTGGTTGGTTCCACTGACAGGAAGCGGTCCAGGTAGTTCATTGCCAAAGGGAAAACTTCTTCCTCACACTTCTGCTCTTCGCACACCTGCCCATACAACAACACTGTCATTAAACACTGTTTCTTCATCAATGCCACTATAAAGTTTACTTTTACCACTAATGGTTACATTAATTTAGGTCAAATGGGACATCTGGCTCTGTTTATAGTATGACAACTAACCCTGGCTTCACTGTGCCACATCTGTTAAAAAAGTTCTGATGAAGTATCAAACATTTTAAGTTTTGAGACAAAAATGGAGCACTGGTATCAGTTGACAGACATTCACAGTTTAGGTGTTGGAATTTAGAAGGAGAAAAAATTAGCTCTGTGCAACCCTACACTCAAAAAGATGATTCCTGGCCCCAATAAACATGAAGCATTATTTTCATGTAAACTGGAACTAAAATGTATAAAACTAAAAGTTTAATTGATCAGGATAATTAAACAGTATGTAAATTAAATGGGACCCTTATATTAAACGTACCTAATAAGATTACATGGAAAACTTCATGTAATTAAAATACTTAAAGTCAACGTTTTTGGTACAATTATTTTTTGAGTGAATCACCCACATGCTTTTTATGAAAATATAATTCATTTTTACAGCACACACTGGCTTTAAGATATCCCCTTTTTTTCAGATCCAGTTTAGTTGACTATACTGCAAAGAAAAGCTGCTTTTAAAGAGAAAAGCTCGAGTTCACAGCATCACCTATTGGTAAAATATGAGAATGCATTAATTGTAGATTATTATGCATTAGCGAGTATTATGAATCAAGCACAGAGAGAGACTGTATCAGCACTAAATACAATAAAGGCAAGTGGGCAGCGATGGCCGAGTTTGGTCATTTGTCATAAAAAAGACAATTCAAAAAAACATAAAAGTGTCAAAACTATAACCAGCACAAATATTTCGACAGAAAATTATTAATCAGAGGACAGTTTTGATTTGTTTACGTCAAATAAATCTTTGTTAATGTGAGAATTATATTCTTGTCTTAGTTTCACATCATGAAAAAAGGTAAGGTAACTAGCTCAAGATAATTTGCAACAAATCCAGCACGCAGTGATTTCAGTTATTCAGATTCACTACTTGTATTTATGCCCTCAAGGTGGCATAAGATACATCATTTTTCACTATTGGGGATAAACGTTTAAAAAAAAGTAGTCAAGAAAGCACAAGAAACCGTTTTGCCCTCATGAATTAGTGGTATGCTTTTGTCATTAGGCCTACATGCCAAAAATCCAGGCTAAACATCGTCAACTACAAGAGTTTAATTGGAAAAAAACAGCTATGCTCATATAAACTCGATGTCTGTTTAGCTGTATGATATAAAGTTAAATAAATGTTAATTGCAGGCCTCGGTCTAACAAAAGGACATGGAGCGTTTCTAGAAGAAAAGCTTGAGAAGTTCCTCACGAGCCCCCAACACAAAGGCAGCGCGTGGTCTGCGCAGCCAGGCGGCTCGCTGCGTTTGTCGAAATATTTCTAACATTTGTAAATGTATGATTTCTCTGTGGATCTCGGTTTTCTCCCAACACTTTAAAGTTAAACCGAGCACGTGAGCGCAGGGCCGAAGCTTATATTGAATAAATCAACTGTTGTGTCGGAGTTTGTTCCCAAAGGACTTGTGTTGACCTCCTCAGAGGTTTGTTTCCTGTGGTGCCACCTCCGCAGATGCGCTGAGGACTGTCTGTGGTAATGTGGAGGTAAACTAGTTACGATAGGGAATAAAGTTGGATGCAGACGTATCGTTTTGTCGTTGTTATGTCTGCTGTGTTCTGAGCAAACGCATTAAAAGCTTTCAGATATCATTATACACTTGGCAGCGTCATTTTTAGCCTCTGAAACAGGCACATTTAGTTACAAAACAAAGATTATGAACCCGTTTCGTGCCCACACTGAATCATGTACTCGATAGTAACTCACGTTACTCTACTGAAAATCGAAAAAGCTGCCTATTTATCTGCAACACTTACTTACTTACTACATGTAACTTGTCGACGCACTACTGAATCTTTCGCACTAGAACTTAACTTCGGTGTTTGTTGATCCTTAGTGAAAAAAGGGTAAACTGAATATATTTCTAATCTTGTGAGATTTGAAAGTTAAAGTAACTTACATTCGCTTTGGCTTTTCTGAGAAATTCAGCAGCGGATCTAAGTTACTTAAGAAAAGGCAACTCATTGATAATGAAGCACCCAGCACCCTTTGCAGATAAGCAGATGGGCTTTGAAACACCAGCTGTATGACCGCGATTGTCTGTGTACAACAAGTATATTCATGAAATGCTCTAACTCACCTCCAACATCCAAGTAGCCACTATCCTCCTCATGTACGGAGCTATTTCTCTCTGAACGCATTTAAAGTAGTTGGGAGCGGGTAGGTACTTGTCCTCTGCCCTCAGAAGAGCATGCAGGACCCGGTCAGTCAACAAGTTGGAATCCCGATAGGCCCTCCGGATGGCAGGCCTGTCCCCTTCACAGCACAACAGCTGAGGTTCCATTTACCTTGTTCTGCTTAAAACGCGTCTGTTTCAGCTCTTTCCTTCGTGTCACTGAAGGGACAAAACTTACAACCAGCCTCGAGTTAACGTTAGCTGTCGACAAAGTGTTAGCCGCTCCACATTTTGCAGACAAAAGCGTCTTCCAACTTGCTTTTTACTGGTGGCAGAATGTTACCACCTTTGAGTTACCGGTTTGAATGAGAGTGTATAGTCGGCCTAAATGAAAAGATTCCTTGTTTTCCTCCGTTGTTTCGATGAGTTGGTTTATTCCCTTTGAGTTATGAGTTGCTTTCTTTTGTTGCCCAAGATGGAATTACAGGACAAACCGGAGTGGCATTGTTCCTTCCACCGACAGTGTGGGAGGCAAGTTTCCAATCAACCCCATGCTGCTCCGCCGTATTAATACTGGACCCAGACTGCGTCAAGTCAATAAACATATAGTAAAAACATTTCCGGTCAAAAATTTCAAAATAAAACAACAATTCAAAAATCTTCAAACGATTTTAACTTCACATTGACATTTCAGACGGTCGGTTCACCTTCATTAGTTTTTCAAAAAAAGCCCACATAATCTTCCACATATCTCGGGTGTTTTAGCCTTTTGGATGTATTCGTTTTTTATGTAAGGATTTTAAAATAGGCTCAAACCCCGTTAATGTTCTTGACATTACCACTAATACACTGGAGATAAATGAAATTTTGTTTCAAATGCACAAATTATTCACAAATTATATTAAAGGCCCAACACACCCAAAATGTGGAGAAGAGATGTTTTTTTAAACTCACATAAACTCACCTATAGTGGGTTTTTAGTATCATCATGAGCAGGAATTTTACTGTTAACGTTGTAGAATATGTTTTTCTTTTTTTCCCTTCTCCGTCAGAAAATTTTCTGCTCTTATTTTACGTACGCCTTAAAAGAGATGTGTTTCCGGTTTTAGAGTTAGGCTTTGCTACCTTCTGGACACACATAAGCGCGCGCACACATACATAAACACGCACGAGAGAGAGAGAGAGGGGGAGAGAGAGGGAGAGAGACTATGTTGAAGTCTCAGTCCGAGTGGCCACAGACAAAAGAGGTATGCAATTCAAAACAGCTGAAGATTCAAAATGTTTAGATGCTGAATTCAGTCAAGGCTTTTTTGGTTAAATTAGGTCATATGTATTAAATATAGAGCCAAATAACACCATAAGTTATCTAATGACACTTTTTTTTTACGTAGAACAGGTCAAGACCTTATTATTTATTTTACAGGAACTCAAACATTCACCTGTATGCTAGCTCTTGGCGGCGAGGAAAATGTTTTATCTTTATAAGACAGAAACTTTGAACAAGGACCTCGTTTTAGTTGGGCGGCCATCTGCGGGGTGGGGGTGGGGGTGGGGGGGGGCGGCGGCAAAAGCGCAAACTATTATAGTAATAAAATGTGAATAATTATGTATTTATGTCATATATGTATTTAATACAACAACAACAACCACTACTACATCATCAACAACAACAAAAACAACAACAATAACAATTATAATAATATACCCACCGCCACAATCCCAGTGAATTACAAAAAAGAAAATTGTTTTACCAGTTTTCTCAACAGCAGAGCTGGATGAAGTATTCAGATTGTTAAATGACCAATTTCCCAAACATCATAAGGTCAAGTTTTGTTTTATTTGAATGCACCTCAAAAATTAGCATAGGCTAATTTTTTGGCACCCCAGACTGTGCTAGTCCTGCATTACATGGTCAACTCTTGTAATATTACAAATTGTATTATTATTTGTCTTACCCTCATATCCTTAGTCTAACCATAACTATTTATCAATCCTCTTGCCTAAACCTAATCAATCCAACCAACAAAGGCCAAAAAGACAGAGATGGAAGTTTTTGATGATGTATTGTATAAGTTGATGCAGTAAATTAAGCAGTGGATGCAAATTTTCAATGTGTAAAAGACGTGTTGACAGGCACAGGAAGCTGTAGTTGAGAGATGGAGTAAGATGTAAAACCAAATCTCTTATGTTGCATTTTGAGTAAGAGACTTGCCTGACAAAGTGTTCCTCGATCACACCGTTTACATAGTCAGGCCTTTTGTTTCCAAACCCATTCAGTGCAGACATTGTTGTAAAGTTGGACACAGCTCACTTATGTGTGCACATATTTTAGGGTTATGTGCTAAATGTGGAGATGAGATATGCAGTGGTAGCAACTGTGTAAAAGAACCTAACTGTAATTGGTGTGGGGGAGTCATGAAGCACAGTGACCAAACCTGCAAAAAGAAAGGGACGAAAGTAAGAAGGATAATGTCTAATAGAGGGACAAATAATGAGGAAGGAGCTGGTAAAAATGGATTCAAGAAATAAGAGAGAATAGAACAGGTAAGAAGCATGATGAATACGTTTTTGTTTTTTAAGGACAAGATTAAACTCTGTTTTTGGACATGGTGATTATCTGCACTGCTGAGGTAGAGAGAAAATCTTATAGAATAGAATAGTTGTTGATGTTGTTAATGAGTGTTTGGATATTGACTGGGCAAAGCACTTTATTTGAAAATGGGATGAGGGGTGAGGAGGAAATTTTATTTTTTAAATGCATTTTGTTTTCTTTTACTAGATTTTTAGAGGAGGTTGGAAATTAAGTTTTTTTTGTGACTTTTATTGTGCAAGCCATCGTTAAAAACAAAGAAGAGGAAGATGAACAACCAGCTGCAGCTGAAGAACCTTGCTCAGGACCCTCTAAAGGGTTGGAGAAAAACCCAACAATGTGGTGTTCTTATGCTGTGCAAATTACAAATGCATTATCACAGCAGTACATCTGCTATGCAGAAACACGTAAAGCAAAAGTAAGTGCTTTATCTAGAGGGCGGCTAGTAGGACAGCACCATCCTGTTTACTTTTCGTCCCCACCCAAGAAGGATTATCAACACTCAGAACATGTTTCTGTCAGTAGTAGCTGATTTTATAAATGTTTCTTCACCCCCCTCACTGCTACTGTTACGTTACACCAATCATCTAACACTATTTTTTTTTCAAGTACTCAACATGGCTGTGCAGTGTGTAGTGCCAACCTTTAGTTGCACTATAGCATTGGACTTAAATTGGCAAAATGTAATTTCTGCTGCTAGAATTTTCTCACTTAAAGAAATGACATAATTTGATGACCTCATGAGGTAGTGTTGGATCATGGGATTTGTTAATTTCATTGTTAATATCCAACATTGCCGATGAAAATCTACTCACTCACTCAGGCAGAAATGTTTACAGACAAGGGAATGTATTAAAGTTTTTTTCTCATTACATTTTTTGTGTTTGTCGACTTTCTCTCCTCACTCCCATACTGGTGTTGCCCTGTCAAAGTTACTTACAGGCCAAAAAACATAAAATGCACTTTTACCTGAATAAAGTGACTTTTTTTGGGTCAGAACATTGCTGGAGCATTTAGAATATGAAAACACTCAGCATTACATACAAGTATGTATGTTGTATGTGAAATACATACAACATACATACATACATACATGCACACACACAACACAAACACACACTCACACAACACACACATTCACACACACATTAACACACACACACACACACACACATACACACACATATAAATACATATATAAGATTCGGTCTTTTCAAGACATTTTAGTCTGGGATTGTTAAATATTATAATTTGAAATCTTTTGCAGTTTGTCTCACACAGAAATCTAAAGTTTTTGGACAATTAAAAGATTTCAAGGTGTAGCTGGTTTTGGGAGAGACGGAGACAGAGATCTATGCCACCATGTCCTTCTCTGTCTGTGAGTGTGACCTTTAACCTCCGTTTCTCAGGGTGGCCCGGTCCAGGGTCATACTCTGGACACTGCATACAATAGTGGTCTATAGATTCTATTGATTCATTGTGATTGATCCCCCCTACAATAGAGACTGATCCATGGTGATCAGCTTCGCTAGCCTTCTGTTAGGTTGTCCATTAATGTTGCGGGATGGGCTTCAAACCAGGACTCAGTGAAAATATTATAATGGTACCAATAGTGTTCTGCTCATTGAAAGAAGCATTCAGGAACAGAAACAATTTAAATAGCATATCTGCTAATGTGGTTTTAAATTAAATTGATGAACGCTTGTATCAAAATTATGTAATCCAAACTTAATTTATCTGTGCCTCTGGCCTAATCAATCAAATTCTGTCTTTTATCAAAAAATAATAATAATAACAGTCTTAGGAATATGCTAATTAAGACCAGAGCAAGTGGAGAATGAAAGACATGGCTGAAAAGTGTGTGAACCCAGTGAGTTTGCTGAAGATGAATGTGCTGGCAGCTATAGAGAGCACACTGGGGTCTCCATGCTGAGGAATCTAACTTACCATCCTTCACTGGAGATAGATGAAAAGAAATGGACGTGACAGAATGACTTCACAAAGACAGAATAGGAGAGTAATGGTTTAAAATAACAGATAAATACATTTCCACTGGTGTTGGGTCTTTTAAACTGAAGCGGATACATCTGCTAATACATCTTATTAGAAATAACCATTGTTGCCAAATGTACATTTATTACAGCACATGTAAACAATGTTACACGTGTTCCTCCTTTAACTTCTTAAAAGTACATTTACTTAATGGGACAGTAAAGTTTTTTCAGAAAGATAGCCAACCACACCGTTACATACATAATAACATAATGATAATGGCTGGTTTACATCATGTTACCATGTTTTCCAGAATTTGTGATTGTTTTATTTTGTTTGAGTTTGTGATTGTTGAAATAATGGACAAACAAGCCAAGGTGATTTTGATGAATTTTTATTTTTGTTTCTGTTGTGTGTGAATGGCCTGTGTTTTACAATGGGAGTGTATTGGATTTGATAAAAGCTGTATAGAAACTGTTTCTCTGTAGGAATCCTTTCCATGATGTTGTTGGACACCAGAAAATTTGAGTCTTTTTGAGGGAAAAACAAACACTTTTGTTATATATGGCTGCCAGCTGCAGCGCTTTCCCTCAATACTGGAACATTTTCAAAAATTGTTGTCCTAATTAGTCATTTAAATGGAAAAAACCAAAAAAAAAATATGTCAATACATGTTAATAAAAATGTGTGAAATACCCTTTAACCAACTCAGACCATGCTCCTAAGGGCGTGCTGATTTTGTCCAACCCAAACCTTAACTACAGTCTGATGTTACCAGAGTAGTTAGTAACTTTAACAGAGTGTTTCCATTGAATTAGCTGCCAATAAAGTACCAATGTACAGCCTAATAACTCTATCTATCTATCTATCTATCTATCTATCTATCTATCTATCTATCTATCTATCTATCTATCTATCTATCTATCTATCTGTCAGTCTTTGTGTGTGTGTACGTGTGTTTGTAAGTGAGCATGTGGGGGGAAGAGCGTTTGTGTGTGCCTGTGTGTGTGTGCGTGCCTGTATGAGTGCATTAGTGAGTATGTGGGTGGATGGGTGTGTGTCAAAAGGAGGAAGGGTGTGTGTACGTGTGTGTCAAAGGGAAGAAGGACGCTTCCACTGGCTCTCAAGTGCGTCAGTGCCTTTTAAGTCCTTGAATGGCCTAGTATCATGGCTATCAAGTCTGGACACCAGGACAGAGAGCGGACCAGGGCTTCTTCCCAAAGAATCTGCCCTTCACCCCTCACTCCACCCTTCAACCCCCACCTCCTTTCCCAATGGGGGGATGGTGCTATGCTGTTGTTCCACTGAGGGTTTAAAACTCAAGAATTTATGGCAACATGTAATACAACAATTGATAGCACTAACTTTTTCTTTAAAGAGAGATTGCTTTTTTGATGTACAAATTCATTTGAAATCTGAGGCAATGCCATCACTGTCGCTGTTCAATGTGTTTTGTAAAACCTGGTACCAACCACTAAACATAAACTTTGGCTAAAACTGGATGTGTAAACAAAGTGTGGATGGACATGCTCCTCTCAACTGAAGAGGCAATGCAGATGAAGAGTTAAACATCCTCAAGAGTCTGAAGCAATTTAAAGTGCCTTAGACTCAGTCATACATCCCATGACATATAGAAGTGCTAGGTTCTCACAGACATTATGCTAAATCATCATTTACTGTGCTTTACTTTTTCGTTTTTGCTTGCACAAAATACATCGCATTTCAAGACACACCCTGACAATACTATAATAATAGGGTTATTTTGTCAGCAGTAGTTATTACACAGTGTTTAATTGATTGTTTTAATTTTTAATCCATTTTTTGCTCCATTTAACAGTAGATTTTAATGCATTAACGCATTAGCAAGCTTTTATTGTAATGTTGTATGCAGTCACTGAACTTAACTGTTACCATTAAATAGAAGTGTGTCAAAAGCAATTTTTCATATTCATTTCTGAAATCAAGATACTTACCAAATTGTAACACAAACAGCTTTGGAGCATCTTGAAGATTTGTTTTTCTTTCGATGAAACAAACCCAGAACCATCTCTGGACAGAAATTGCTACTTGTCTTCTCATTTAAGTGAACTGAGTGATTAATTCTTAAAATTTTAGTATGTGCACTCTTTCTTTTTTACTATAAAGAACTTTACAATTCCCACCATCAAATTTTTTTAACACATCATTTAGGATGTGCTTATCTGGAGCAACTACTTTCTCAAAGAAATAACAGTATTGCAGATAACAGATACTATGTGTGTAAATGTTACATTTCTTAACATTTGAGCATGCCTTTTATATCACTTAGTCTTGACAAGTCTGCCACTGACCCTGAACCTAAATCAGTATCTTTACTGTTTTAAATGGTACAATGTGAATGTAGCCAAGAAGAAAGAGTTGAAAGACCAGAAAGAGATGGTTTCCCAATAAAAGCTTTTTAAACCAAGGGTACAAACACAATAGACCCTAATGAAAAGATGGATAGAGTAATTGTCCTGTTAAGTGATCCGAAAAGACAGGGTAGGGAGGGGGTGGAGTGGACAGCGGTGTGTGTGGTTTGTATGAGTGAGTGAGAGAGAGGGAGAGACACCACACTGAGAGGCCAAGGGTGCTATAACAAGAGGAAAACCCAAGACAATACACTCCTCAATGGTTGCTCCACACTCTGCTTCCACCTCCCAAAAGACATAGAGAAGTAGAATTTGGATACCACAGTGGAACCAGAAGAGTCCAACAATCTGTACCAAACAAGTATAACTTACTCCTGATCTTCTGCAATTAGTGTGGTCCACCAAAAATATGTCTTGATTCAGTCATATTGATTAACATCTATGTGTATTATAGGAGAAATGGACTGTTTTTTGGTAGGATAAAATTTTGACAGAAACAATTTTGCACTTAGGTTTATTGTAAAATCAAATGCAATCTAATACAAACATTCTTTCATAAATTCTGCATTTACAAAGATAAAAAAGCCCAGTTTTGAACTACGTTCTAAAAACATATAAACTAACTTTTTATTGAGGCCGTAGTTATATATATATATATACATATACATAGATAGATAGATAGATAGATAGATAGATAGATAGATAGATAGATAGATAGATAGATAGATAGATAGGTCTGTTTTGGTCTCTATAGTTAATTTCCTCATATAATTAATCATAACTGCACAGCAAGTGAATTTTAGTCTAATTTATCAGTTTAAATTGAAGAGAAATGTAAGATGTATTGTACATAAGGAGATACAGGCAGAGCACCCTTTAGACGGTCCCTCCTCAAAAACGGTTATGGTGCTGCATTCTGTTGTTTATGAAGTGAGTTATTGTGTAAAAATTAAACAAGACATCTGGAAAGAAAACAATAAGTAGCATCTGGCCAATCGCTATATGAAGTTCCCATAGGTTGTCCCTTTACTTTAAAAGTTGCAAAAAAAAATTAAAAATTTCCAAAAATCAGGAAAGGTGTTGGGTGAAAGGGTTTAAATGTTGCTGAATAGTTTATAAGCACTTAAAGCAGACAGTTTGTCCTTAGTCCAAACTCAGCTCTTAAGGTCATACTTTGCTGATTTTCAACCAGCTTTGTATCATTACAGTGTGGATTGTATGTACAAATGTACAATGTTAGACTTCCCTTCATTGTCCCTGCACTCAGAGCTCACCGCTCATTTGATGGCACAAGTTTGCTGGCTCTAGGGCTATTGTTGGAGGCTAAAGATTGTAGTTTTGGTCAGTTCAACAGAGAGCCACCACTCTGTCTCTGGGATAGGTCGCAGAGTCTCACTAAAATCAGGTCAAACTGTAAAAAGCATCACAGCCATCCACTATGACAAGGCATCAATGGAAGGAAACAGGAAAAATTTCAAGGGGTGCTGCAGTGTTTACATGATATTATCATATCTGCATTTTTAACACATTATTAGTGTTTCACTTTTAAAATATCAAGGTTATAGTCAGTGCAGGTACTTTACAACATCTCTTCTTAAGAATAGAAAGGCTTCATTGCTTATGTTTTGTTGGCTCATTCACTCAACCTGACAAAATGGAAAAAAGTCACAATTAGTCCAAAAGAGGGCTCTGTCCTTGTATGAAAACACAGGTCATGTTGAATCATTTCTGGAACAGCTAATGCTGATGTTTTTCTTGAGAGGACAGTCGCTGTATCTGGTCCTTGGCTCCAACTGAGCAGTAGCAATGGCACTGCAGGGTTGATGCTGTACTCGTGCCCAGTTATGCTGGTGTCTAAATGCCTAAAGATACTGTACACTAGTGTGGAAATAGAGCCTCCTCCTAATAAATTAAATAAATATGTCAGATTAGAAGTTACATATTAACGTATCCTGCATTATTTGTATTGCAAGGTTTATTATGTACAAATGAATAAATGTTTAGTAGTCTTAATTAATGATAGAGGATAAATATTGGGCTCTAGTGAAGGTGAAAATCAGTTTGCCTAATGTCCTGTTACCTGTTGTAGTTATTTGTTGCTTTAAATTTGAAATTTTAGCAATCCCTTGACTGAGACTGCAAGGAATTACAGTCATATTCACACTCGTAGGTTCTGGTCAGAAGTGGGACAGCCACTTCAATTTCTGGGCATGTTTTTTTTCACACTTTTCCTGTCAACCAAACTATGAAATTTTCTCACTAATGTCCTTTCATTGTTGCACAAGTTGAGCTAGAAGTTAAAGCTGTTCTCACATCCAGTTTGGTTTTCGTTCGTTTACATCTCTCACCATCTGCCATTGTTGTCGTAATCTAATAATTAGGAGGCTTTTTATAAGGATACCTGCCAACTGGTTATGAGCTGCCAAGAGGCTGAAATTAGCTGCACATATACTTAACTTGTCAGTAACCATTAAACTTTATTTATCAATGCTACCACCATTTTCACTGCTGCTATTGCTGGTAATAGTAGTTGAATAAAGTAGTATGAGGAAAAGGAGGAAGGAAAAAAAGCTGATATGATGTGTAGTAGGGTTAGATAAATATGTAATTTCATGAAAAAATTTGAGATTGGGACCACACTGACTGCATTGCTGCTAATATCCAAGAAGAGGTGGATTAAATGTTCCGATTTGGTACTTAAGAGCATCTTATTTATGAATAATCCATGAACAATAGAGTTAGAAATTGTGGTCAATTAAGAAAGACCACTAATTTTTTAACCTGTTTTGATTGTGTCATCACTTACAAATATGTTTAGCATTTTAAAGGATAATTCTGCAACCCCAGAAAGTCACAGTTTATAATAAAACTATTTCATTTTAAGACTTTGCAAACACCTCTTTAGAAAGACTACACACCCAAAGTCACATAAGTGACATCCTGATAATAGCAAAAATCTCCTCTTGCATAGCTGTAGCCCTCAACATGGCCATACATTTGATGATTTTTGCCTCCTTTAATATTTTTCCTCCTTCTGAAGAATCAAAGGAGAAGTAAGCAATATATTGTTGTTAATATACATGTTACATAGTTCTATGTTCCTACAGCAGTTACTGATACAGCATGAACGATTCATAACACAGGTCTCTCAGTCACTCCACTCTGCAGTAAGCACAGGAGCAACTTTTCTAGTATCCCACAACTCTTTATCCAATCAGGTGAGAGAACTCTACAAAGAGGCAGTCCTCCCTGCCTCTGAACAGCAGGAAGGACCGTGTTTCATCAGCTGATCACTAAAATCACTCCCGAAGTTCGTTTTCATTGTGCTTATGGATCTGAGGTAACGCTAGACTCGCTGCTCTCCATCGCTGCTCCCTCTGACAGAGAACACTGTGCGTTCATGTAGTGGCGTCGGAATGAGGGAGGGGACTGCTACCCTACCCACAGGAAGTTAGCTAAAATGATAGCTAAAAGTTAGCTACTTTAATTAAGATGCGTGGATGTGTTGGCCATGCTGGTCTTGGTGATGGATATTGTGAGATTGATGAGAGATGTAGTTCACTAAGTGGTTTCACATTCAACTTCTGGTACTTAACTATATTTACAGCAAATGCGATTTTCTTGATTTGAAAATTATCTTTTAAACTGCCAAACATATTTATAATTGAGGGCACATTTCAGACTGGATCAAATAATTTGTCTCTCTTTGTCAGTGCCTGTTTTATTTGGTTGGGTCCCCCTGGGTTTGATGTTTTTGATAAAGCATGTGAAGGAGACCTTCCCTTGCTTTGCTGCAGTTCAACCCAGCAGCAAATGGTAGGTAAAAAAAAGGAGGGTGACCTCTGACCTTTTGTCTCTCTCTGTCTAATCCTTAACAGCCATGAATCTAGGAGCTTTGAGAGAAATACATAGCTGGAAACCCCCTTCTATCAGCCCTCCACTGCACTCTTTACTCTTTTCCTTCCTCATTCTGCTTCATCCCCTTTACCCCCTTCCCCCATGACCCATTACTTCTATTTTTCCTCTCACCTCTTTTTCCTCTGCCTGAACCTCTTAGCAACCCCCATTTTTATCATTGTCTCTCTGTCTCCTCCTCTCTTCCTAGTCATATCATTAAGTTAAGTTGACAGCACTGAGGTTTTTACGATTAATGAGTTTGCTTCTTGTATATATATTCTGAAAATGGGACTTAACACACAAACCCACTTTAATCCACATAGATGTTATTAGTATTTGAAGCCATTCAAGAAAGAGGTACAACCAGGATCTTGATTTAAATTCTTTAGATCAAAGATGGACTAAGATCAAAATCCAGGTGTTTCAAAATGACTAATTCTGGATAACTAGCTTAAAAATGTAAAAGACTGCATTTAAGTTTTTTAAAATTATATTTTTCCACTTTTGACAGATCTCTTCTCTTTTGGTCAGTGCGCTGCCTCGGGGGCAGATGAAGTTCAGAGAACAAGGAAGGATTTAAGGTTTCCAGGTATGGAGAGAGAAGCAGGAAGTGGGAATCAGACGAGGGAATGATGCGGACAGAGGGGGTAAGCACTAGCAAATAGTACAAGCAAGCAGTGAAATTCAAGGAGACTGCAACAACAGTGACTACGCAGAGGTGAGTCTACAGTCTGGCAGCATGGTGGAGTTGAAGCCCTGTATTTAAAATGGGGAAAACTAGAGATTATTAGTAGCTTGCATCTTGACACCTGCACACCTGATCCCAGTACAGTAACCACAGCACAAAAAACAGGGAGAGAGAGAGAGAGAGAGCAGGAGAAGCTGCTGATGGAAGAGGAGGCAGAGAGTGCCTCCATCTTGACTCATTGCTCAGTTTGACAAAACAAATGGACAAAAAGAAGGTTTTTTAACTGGATTACATGAAAAAAAAAATTCAATGACACAAGAATATTCAAAAACCATATATTTTGAAACCTATTCATGAATTCTGCTCTTGAATTATAGCAAACACACTTTAGGGCTACCAGCCACAGCATGTGTTGATGTGTAATGCTTACACTCACTCATTCATTCAGGCATTTATTACTAAACTTTGTACATCAGATTGGCAACAAGCTGGAACAAACTGTCTTTCCATTTAAATACAGTGTGGTTTGGTCAAAATACAAGCTTTCAGGGAGCTGCAGGACAAGTTTCTAAATATGGGGGGAAAAAAGGACAAGGATGGATCTGAACTTTAGTGGGGACCCCCACCAAAAGAGGTAAGAACAACAGCTACAGCAGGATCATTATATATCCTTCTCACCTGTTTTAATGTAATTTACCATATAAATGCTGAAAGCATCTTGTCATACAAATTCAGGCACCCCTACAGTGGGCCATACAACCCCTTGAGGTGAGTTGAACGTCTCCTCTGCCTGCCTCACTCGCAAGTAGGTGAGGGTAACGCAAGTAGCCAGAAAACTAGTTAGTTTAATATTCCTTACACTAATCCACATGTGACCTTCAGATTTCTGAAGCAATTTGTCTCTACAGATTAATACTACTGTCAACCAGTTTAAAATCCTTCTCTTACATTAGAGTTAAGCTTACAAACTTAATACAGCTTTTTCTGTTGGTGTCTGATACTGTACATGTGCAAAAGTCAGTGCATCTGCAGTCAAATTGGCTATCTAAGTGGTACAAAGTTAAGTTATGTCTGATACCGATTTGTGTGCAGCATCTGGCAAAAATCAAGAAAATATACCATGGTTGGACAAGGTTTAACAAAAGGAAGTTAGCAGCTAATAACTAGACACAACAGCTTTTGGCTATAACTATCAGAAGTCACTATCATGGTTAACATCAGGAAAAACAGAGGTCAAAACATGTCTGACATCATAAATTCAAATGGTCAGAGTGTTTACCAGACAAAGAACCTAACATGAAATAAACTTTCAAAGCAAAGCTATAGCATCAACTACAGTCAAAATTCACCCTTTTTCACCAGTTGCCTTGTGTTAATGTAAAGCCATAAGAAGTAATTCAGTGAAACATGTGTCTGAACAATCCTGGCATGGCAACCACAATGATTTGAAGGGCACTAGAGACGAGGTTGCTGCCAGATATTACTAGTTTAGTTTAAGGGAAACAGTAAGTTGGGTAAGGGGTGTGTTTAAAGGATTCCCGTGCACAGCTGACCTATTTTCCACTCATGGAAAGCACATGGAAAATGATAGAGGCAGTAAAATGTCCTGAAAAGTCTTGTGTTGTCCTGGAAGCTTATTTCAACTTTTCCTATTTTCTTTTAGCTAACAATAATCCAAATTTTATCAGAGCTCTCACTGCCATGTAACAACATTTCAACAAACATTCTGACTATCACACGGTGCCCTTACTCTGATTACTTGCTTATTGGATTTAGATTTTAATTCTTATCAGTCTGCTGCATATCGAAAGGAATTGAATTATGCTGTCATACATGCCAGTCTCAGAGCACCCCAAACTATAGGTGACATGTCTGGTGAGTGTAGAGGCCATAGTGTTTGATATATGGCAAAACAAAGTGCCCCAGGATTTGTCACAGCTCTGTATATTCAAACCACCATCAATAAAATTTATCTGTGTTCACTGTCTGTGGCTTATTCCTGCCTATACCATAAACCCACCATCCCCATGGGGCACTATGTTCACAATGTTTACATTAGCAAACCACTCACCCAGAGGACATCATACATGCTGTCTAAAGAAAAAAAACTGGATTCATCCCTAATAACCAGACACCACTGAAAGGTGAGCTTTTTCCTACTCAAGCTGTTTACAATGACCAACTGCAGTCATGTCAAGACCACACTGAGGATACCCAGATGAGCTTTTATGAGATAGTTTCTGACAGTTTTCTGACAGACTGTGCAATCCCACTATTGCATTACCTGCCTGGGTGGTTGGTAGCAAGATAAAGAAGCACGATGTGGAGGTCCTGGGCTGGTGCAGCAACACATGGTTTGCAGTCTTGAGGGGGTAAGATGTACTGCAAGAATTCTCGGAAAACAACATTTCTAACAGCTTATTTTATTAAGTAACTTGCTACCACCAGGCTGGTCTAATTATACCCAGTTGGTAGGAACTACTTTGTCTTCTGCCTGTTAAAGTCATGTGTGCACTATGACTTGATGATGTATCCTTTTTGAAGTGAGCCACTGGATGCTCACCTCTACATTTCGCACAAAGACTGAGCACTGATTATGGCTGACTAACTTTATTAATCCTTACTAGGAAATTGTTTAGCAAAATATGCCTATACATATGTTGTCATCAAATTAAACTAGAAATGAAATACATTAGGAGTATTGTATCAGTATTGGTATCGGCAATACCAGCCTGCGTATTCCTTGGAATCGGATCATAATGGAGACAAGTGGTATCACACATTGCTAATCTTGAAGAGTCATTAAAACAAGGCAACTGGACTATGTTGAATTTTTGGGAAGACGTTTCACTTCTCATCCAAGAAGCTTCTTCTTCACTGCTAACATTTAGCACACGGGCAACAAGCCGGTTGAACACTCTCCCAAACTTTGTGACTACTATGGCACTTCGTTCTGTGATAAAACTCACCTGTCAAGGGTCTGTAATTTGAGCGGCCAAAGACACACCTGTGGAATGAAAATGCTTTCTAATTAGCTTCTCAACATGCCACACTTGCCAGGTGGATGGATTATATTGGCAAAGGAAAGCGCTCATTGACATATTTAAATTGTGAATAAACTTCATTATGTGCATCTTTTGTGTCGATAGAAAAAGTCTTAAATCTTTTACTTTTAACTCTTGGAAAATGGATCGAGAGCAAATTAGCATCAGTGAAAACTTGGTATTTTACAGGCAGGCTCAGTTGTACAAGGGTGGAAAAGCATGAATTGCACTCTCAGGTTAATATTTTGCACTCACAGTTGGAATTTGAATAATAAGTGTCAAGCACAAGGTAAGGGCAGTCCTTCTTCTTATCAGACACCGCAGGGATTTCTTGAACTGCTGCTTTTCCAAGAAAACGAGAGAGAAAGCAAAAGTATTTAATGAGATGAAGTCCATACATGGCTTCTTCCTTGACCTAAAGAAAAACAGTTGGGTTAAAAGTGCATTTGCTCTTTAAACTACAGTCTACAGATAACACACACAACCAAACCCTTGCTTTTGTGATCATGTAAATCGGTGCAGTTTTATGAATGGAGATCATTTACAGCAGAATGATGATGTGAGATAACACGAGTTCAGGGTATACACGCCGACAGTTTTCCTGTGTGACACATACTGTGCTAATTTCCTCTCCTATTCTGACAGTCATACACATGTGCCCTGCCTCACCATTGCTTTGATCTCTGCGACTCATGGCTTATTTATTTCCAGACACTTATGACTGTATAATTAATTGAGAAATGATTTACAGTGTAAAACAGGTCACATGAAAATCATTAACTTAAACCAAATTAAGACAAACAAGATGAGGCACATGCTACAGTCCAGGAAATCACATTTAAACAAATGAGTTTTGTATTGTATTCAAGGACAAGTCACTAGCCAGGTTTACATGCAGACTTTTTTTCATTCTGATTGAAATCATTCCGATTGAAGAGTTCAGGTCAACTGT